>OU343225.1:146033774-146101304 GCA_910596185.1 Chrysanthemum makinoi
AAAAAATAAGTAACCCGCTCATGACTACAAGGGGCCATATACAAACCCATGTATATGAGGAACCTACAAAAAAAAAATGAGTGTAAATTTCGTCCATATATTAGCCAGAATCCTACACATCAAAAGTGTATATATATATGAAACCACAAAGAAAGGATTTAGTGTCAAAAAGAGAATAAATCTATACTTGCATCCATCGTGGTTGTTTAGAGGTTGTAAGGTTGTTAAGGTAAGAAATACATGATTTAGGGATGAGACGCATTCTTACGAAATTCACTTGGCTTTGACAACATAGAGTTTTTGGAGGATGATTGAGTGACCATGAATTGTAGTGGTAGTGAGACACTTGTAGAATGTTGGTTGAACAAGTAGCTGGGTGTCACAAGTCGGATGTGGTAGAATATGAAACATAATTCATCAAGTAGTTCATTGAAAAGACATGGGACACGGTGATAAGGATAGATATTATCACTATGGAATTGGAAGTTGTGGCAGAGGTGATGATGAGGCAAGTTTTACTGGATACAAAGTGACTCAGGTAGCAAGGGCTGTGTGATAAGGTCTCAACAGGTGACTCTTTTTGTGATCGGTTGATTTGCTGACTCAATAGAGGTGGTAGACATGAACGACTTTGTGAAGTGGACAAAAAGTGGAGAGATGGTTAGGATGCATGCACAATTATGATAAAAAAAATGTACGAATGAGCACAACTGGACTTGATGATGAAATCGACCATTGATAAGCTAACGCGTCGTTCGGGGTCAAAGGAACTTCCTTTCTTCGAGCAAGTTTTATAAACCCTAGGCAGTGAACCTAATCGTTGTAGTGTAGTATTAGGGTAAGCCACGGGTATTGATATCTTTCTCTAGGGGAATAGGAATGCTAGTGAAAGTTACTACGCTAAGGTTGTGGTTGAGGAAGATTATTTTTTATCTTTTTATATTTTAGAAATGGAAAGGTACGGAATCCGGGGTTTTGGATTTGGGGGTTGGTATTTCTACCGATTACTTTACTTGTCTAATTAATAATCTAAGGTGTATGTAGTCTATGTCTATTATTGTGTGTGTGTATGATGGTGTTTAAATAGTGTTTACTTAGGTTTATTACTCCTTATTATCCCTATGATGGTTTGAATTGTCCGTCTTTATTCTTAATCGTTGTGTGTCTAAAGTCGTAGGGTATGCGTTTGTCCTTACTCTTTGAAACTACCAAAGGGTATGCTACAAACTCTCTAGGAATTATAGACTCTAACTCTAAGGTACTCTTTGGATGGTTTAGCCTACAACTACTCTAGGCGTTATATTCTAAGGTTCACAAAGTTTAATCAACATTAATACACAACGGAATGACCTATCGCATTACTAGATCATTAACAATTAAGATAAGAGAAAACCAATCAATATTCAATAATTAAGTTTCATATTCCCTAAGCAAACACACAAGTAAATTAGCGGACATGGAGAACATGCAAGCATACACCAATAATTGAATACATATGAATTAATGAAGTAAAACACTTATCTTGTTGTAAGATAGGGTTGGAACCTAAAATACTGTACAAGACACGCCTTGGTTCGTTTAGGTTTTTACTCCAACGACTACACACTGAAAAACTAAAATTCGGATTCTATATATAAGATTACAATGGACGGCGTCACCTTATGAATTTGTGACGCGTCGGGTCGCCGTCATTAGGTTTCGTCTTGGCCACGTTACTCTTGCGACGGCGTCACTTATGTTGTGACGCCGTCCCTTCAGTTCTGACGCCGTCTGGATCAAATCTAGGCGGTGAGTTCGACACCTACTTTTTAAAGCCTGACACCGTCACTTGAAAAAAGCAATTTGGCTACGTCCGGTCAACAAAGTGTTCGACGCGTCGTAAAAACACTGACGCCGTCATTTGTAGACCGACGCCGTCCCCTTGTATTTCAACAGTCTGAGTGGCTCGATTCTTGACTTTGGCCATTTTCTTCGTATATCCGCGCCTTTGCGTCCAAATAAATGCCCATTCCAGCAATTTGCCTTCAAAAGACCTAAAAAGTGAAAAGGAAAGATATTAAGTAATAACGGATACAAAAGTGATCAAATAAGGGCTTAAACGACCCCTCAAAAAGGTACATTTTAAAACTTATCAAATCCTACATTGGTATTTGCTTGTCCTCAAGCAAATGTGCTTTTAGCAATTAATTTATAAGTTAGGGGTCATGAAGCATTGGTTTAAAACAATCCACAACACATATAAGCCCCACAAAAGTCATAACAAGCACGGAAATTACATACTAGCACCTCACATGGGGTGTTTGGATACTCACATCTCTCAGGTGTATATGAAATATATCAAAGTGGAAATGGAAGATAAACACTCATTAACCGGTCCTAGTACATAGATTACCATAGGTTTGAGAATTGATCAAACCTCCATCGCTTTGGCGTAAGCACCTAGGAAACACTATCAAAGAGGTCTTTAAAGGGTTGTAATGTTAGGCTTACGGTAGGGAAACAAAGGGTTTGGTGGGATAGGCTATTTAGTGGTGGCAAGTCAAAAATCTCTATGTTACAAGCATACGAAGAATGGCGTTGCTAAGCCAAGACTCGACACTCTAAACTCTAGATAACTGAAAAACACAAACATAAATTTAAAGGATAGATGTAGGATGGTAGCCGTATGTTTTTTTTTTTTTTTTTTTTTTTTTTTTTTTTTAACACTTTTACTCTACCATCCTCTACGGTAACATCAAACTGATAGAGATTTATAGGCACATCCCTACACTTGAGTTTTTCATTACTCTAACAACTAATTTGACCGAATTGAAAAGATCAAAACACTTGGAGTACATTATTACCCAAATAAAGGGAATTTGAATTTAACGTTCCCTTCCGTCATTTATAAACTTTAACTTTTCCATGAGTCCCATCGTCCCAAAACTGTGTACAAAGGATATGACTCGACTTAGCAACTCATGCAAGCAACTAGATAATTGAACTAAGGGGTTTTAGGGTGATAACATAATGGCACTAAAAGTGAGTGCATACAAGGTAGGCTAAGGCGATTTGGGTGTACATTTGGGGGGGTAAACAATGCTCTTCATTGATATTCGGAAAACCGAAAAAGAAAAATCAAGAAACAGCGAAAAGGATAGGCTCGAGGTTAACTAGGGTATCGTGTACTAAAGTGAGTACAACGCATAAGGGTGTGGGGATACTCAACCGAGATGGAAGAAGTAATTATATTACGGGTATCAAACAAGGGTTATCCTAATGCCTATTATCATTTAGTTATTCCTAACTACACAAGTGTAGTCTTACTAGCGATCTCGGGATGCATCACAAAACAAGTTCTAGAATCTATTATACTACCGGTTCACACACTTAGCATTAAAGATGAATGCTTTAATTCCTACTAATCTAAGGGTGATTGATGAGTGTGTAAATACTCATCATTTTTGTACAAAATAAACTGCAAAATCATCTGAAAACACTCAGAAACACATCAAAATGATGAAAATATCACAAATCAGTGTTTTATGTGTTTTAAATGCAAAATAAAAGCAAAATCAGATGAAAAACATATCAAATTTGCAAAAATTGCAGTTTTAGTCCCCCAAGTTTCAAAAATTATCAAAAACAGTCCCTGAGCACAAAATTTCAAAAGAAAAATCACCAAAGGTCCTTTTAAAATCATAAGTTGTCAAATTTAGTCCTTTGGTGAAAAATGTCAAAAGTTTGAGAAAATTACAAAAATGGTCCTCCAAGTTCAAAAATTGGCAGAATTGGTCCCTGGAAAATGTGAAAATGGCAACATTGGTCCTTGTACTTTCTAAGAGTGTCACTTTTGGTCCCTTGAAACAAGTTTGATGAATTGGCAGCTTAGGCCCCTCAAGTTTCAGAAAATGGCACAACTAGTCCTTGTGTTTTATAAGCCTTATACCCATTTTGACCCTTCCACCTCTTGGACCCCTGTCACTAAACATTTTGGACCCCCTTTTGTGCTAATGCCTGGTCAGTCAAACCACCAGGTCAAACCACTCAACCTTGGCGCCAATTGCCTTCTCCCCCACTTGAGCCTGCAACATCCCTGCACACTCAACCCCCCTCCATCACCTTATCCCTCCTTTGTCCCCCCACCACACCCTCACTCCAAACTACATTAAATGCACCTTTAGCCTTTTACTCAACCTCAACTGCTCAAATCCATTATTCCCGCCAAAATTGACAAAATGGCAAAATCTCACAAAAGTCACCAAAAGCTCTGGAACCAAGTGGGATATGTTCAGAACAGGAGAGAGAATCACTTGGGGTATAAAAGGAGGAAGAAAGAAGGAAGCAAGAGGAGTAGTTAGTTCCTTAATTTCTCTTAATGTCGATTTTTAAATAAATGTTTTAATTTAAGTTCCAATGTTGTAATTTCTGTTCATTTGTATTTCATTTAAGTTAAAAGATCATTGTATGTTACTTTGGAGACTCACTTTTAAGTTTGGTTGAAAGTTCCAAGATTTTAGTCTACTGTTGAAAATCTCATTTTGCAACTCTCAGTTATAAGCTTCTATAAGCTTAATCTTAAATTCAATCTTGTTTATCTAAGCTATTCAAGCCTTTTTATAAGTTCAAAAATCCATTCCAAGTAATTTTGAAAGATGGTCAACGAAAGTCAACTGGGATGCAAATTTGGTTTGGTAATGAAAAAGGGTAATGCAGAGGATGAAATGGGTTAGAATAGCTTCATTTAGATTAGGTTTGGGTTTGTTTTGAGCCTGCAATAAGCTGGACACAGTTGTGAGTTCTCTTTTCCATTTTCCAATTTTAAGTCTTAGTGCAGTTTCATGCTTCTCTTGTATCTAGGATCATTTGTAGTTTTACCTTGTTTAAATAGTTGCATTTAGGTATTGTAAACATAGTTTGATCATTTAAACAAGGTTGCTTAGTAGTTATCTTATTTTAAGTTTGCATAGCAGTTGATAAAGTGGTGTTTGGTTCAGTTGTAAAAACTGTGCTAGAGTTTTGTGCAATGGTTAATATCTGTTTGGTCATTCTTGTTTAGTCCTATTGAACTCATTTGAGTCAATTTCATGTGCCTGCAAGAGCTCTTGGTCAAAATTGTTCTTTAATACATCTCACCTGTTAACTGTTGAGATCAAGGGTTGGCAAATCCTTGAATTGTGTTTAGAAATCCATAACATTGCTTGCAGTAGCTTTGGTTTATCATATAACAGTAATCTCAGTCACAAAAATTGGATTTAAAGTTCACTTAAGTCAAAGTTCTTCATTTCTTCAAAAGTCAAAAAGTTAGAAAATCTGTTTTGAGCTCACATAGAAAGAATTGTTTTGAGTTCATTTTTGGGACTTACTCAGTAAATCTTGGTGTTTCAAAAAGCTCAGCTGGTCCTCTTTCTTATCAGTATTTTTGTGGAATTTTGTGATTTATTTAAAAGCTTCAAATCAGCTTCTCTTTCAGGGCAAAAGTGCCCTGCACCACTGCTCAGTGAATACTGAGATTTTCACAGAAATGGCAGCTTGTGCACAGGGCTTAATAGAGCTTGTCATTGTCTGATTTTTGGTTTAAGTACTCTCAACCAGGTCTTTTATAAGTTCCAAGTGTTATTTCTCACATTGAGCTTATTTTGAAGCTTCTGCATAAGCTTAAAGTAGTACTCAGAAACTGTTGTAGAACTAGAAACTCATAGACATCAAATCTGTGTTCATTGTGATTCTGAAGTTATAGCCTGTTGATTTAAGTTGCATTAGAGTTCTTATTGCATATTTGAGCTTCTGTAATAGATTGGTGCTTGTTGTGTCACTGTTGGCTTATTTTAGTGCTTATTAATAAGCACTTGATTAAGCAGCTTCATATTTCTCCAAACAAGTGCCTGTTTTTCCAATTTTCTCATATTCCTAATAACATTTTAGACTTTTCCTAAAATTTTCAGATTTTTCCAAGTTGTTTAGCTATTTTTCTTAATTTAAATTAGTTTTTAATCATTTTTAATTAGCTTTTAATATAAAAAATTCAGAAAAGGTTCAAAAAATTAATTTTTCAATTTTCTTAAGTTTAGATAAATATAAAAAGAGAAAAAAATATTTTTCCATATTTTTCTTAGTTAAATTTGTATTTTTAAATATTTTAATTAGATTTTAATAGTTTTTAATTCCTAAAAAATAGAAAAATAATCAGAAAAATACAAAAATAGTTTTGAAATTTCTAGTTTGATATTTTAGACTTTTCCATTTCATAATTTTATTTTTCTAACTTTATTTCCTAATTCTTGTATTTAGGTAATTATTTAATAGTTAAAAATAGTTTTAATTAATAATAATTAGATAAATAGTTATAAAAATAATTTTCTTTTTCTAAAACTTTTCTTTTATCATCAGGATTGTAAAAATGTATTTTTCATATTTTTAGGATTTATATTGTATAAGTTTCACTTTTTATTTTGTACGTTTACGTATTTTTATTTAAACGTAAGTTTTTAGTTTTAAACGTTCATCATTTTGCAAATAGTGATAGCGTTTATTTAATATTTTTATCTTTTTAATTTCCTTTAATTTGCATTTAAGCCGTTTTTAATTTGTTGGCTTTTCCTGTAGTTATAATCTATCCAAATTCTCCTTTCCCGTTCAAATCTCGCGATCACTATACGTTTGATAATCCATTGCATAGCTCGCTGGGACATAACGACCCGGGGAAACACTATACTCCTCAGATCTTCATTGATTTCGTTCCTGAGCAGTTTTAAGCTGGTTACGGTCCGCCATTCACAAGTGGCGGGCTTGTGTGATTTAGCTTGACTGTTCTGGAGCGCATCAAATTTTTGGCGCCGCTGCCGGGGAGCTGTGCTGATAATCTTACGTTTAGCAGATTAGTGATTTGGATATTCACTCTTTGTTCATACCATCCATCTGTATATGTTTATATTTTCTTATCCAAAAACCCCAAAAATATTCTTCTCATTCCTCTTATTCGTTGATTCTATTTCTCTTACCCTCTTTTGCCGTTTAATTCTATTCTTCGTATCCTCTCAACCATTTGATTCTCTTCTTAATCCTCTATATGTTTAATTCTTATGTCGACATTCGTCAACTTCATCGTCAGAAATGTGTGTGAGCGGTGTGGAGGGCCTAGTTCAAGCGAATTTTGCAATTCGTGCGAATTATCCATCAAAAAGTCTTTTCAAAGTTATTTCGACCACCCGCCACAACCTGAAATACATTCTAATCTTGACAAACCAGTTCAAACGTCGGAGCTACCCCAAGCACCCACCGAGGATTACGAGGACTATCTCTTTGAATCTAGAGCCCGTAATCTAATCGAACAAATTTATGCCGATGAAAAAAGGTCGAGAATTAGAATTGATTACGATGAACCCGTTCAAACACCGGTGACTAGCAAGCATGACTTGCCTAATCTTCACGTTTCTCAAGAACCAGAACCGGAGACCATAACGGAAGTGGTGGAAATTGCTAGCTCTCAGAGCACACCACTTGTCCCACCTCCTGATTTTTCTGAATGTTCTTCGAGACTTGATAGTCATTCGGATCACCATGTTGGTTTTGATGATTCTTTGAATAAACCGATTCCTCTTCATAACTTTCAAATGCAATCGTTTATTCCTTGTGTCGGTTGTGGTGAGCCTCTTTATGGTTCACCCTGTCGTTGGTGTACTTGTGTACAATGTGGTAATGATATCCATAACGGGAGTTGTTTGTTTTGTGGTTCAAGGAATTCATTTGATTATGATCCTAATCAGAACTCATTTAACGACCCCTCTAATTTTTCCAATTACCCACCACAACCCGACTATTCTTCATACAACCAACAGTTTTACTGTTGTGAATTTTGTGGAGGTCCTCACCAAGGATTTGAGTGTCAATCCGGAAACACGTTTGTCTATGAACAGTTTTCCAGCGACGCTCAGAGTTTTGGTTATGACCAAAATCCATATGATTCACCAATCCAGACTCAACAGTTTTACTGTTGTGAGTACTGTGGAGGTCCCCATTTCAGCTCTGATTGTCAAACAGGGAATCCATATCCTTGTAACAATCATGACTCTCACATGTTTGATAATTTCCAACCTCCACAGCACTATACGGTTCAAACTCCACCTGAGCCGTTGTCTCATGAAATCTCCCAGGATCTTGAAACCGCAATGAAAACACTTGAGAATATGATGAGTAACTTTAAGAATCAAGTGAGTGGTGAAAAGACCATAGGAGAATTGTTAGCCGAAGAGCGAGAAGCCCGCCAATCGAGGGAAGAATTATTAGCCCTAGAGCATGCAGCTCTAAGGCGTTCCCAATTTCTTAAGGCAGCTCTATATGATGATGACGAGGAGGGTTTTTATCCTTTTAGAAATAATATTTCTCAACCTCCTCAGTCAGTTGATATCCCAGCAGTTGAGATTCCATCTCAAATAACTGCTATCACACCCGAGATTCCCACTCACTCTCTGAACATGGGGGACGAGCATCTTGACACTGTTCCTGAAAAGGAATCGGACGAACTCATAAAGTCTAGTGTTGAGAACCTTGTTCCAATCCCAAGAGAGTCACAGGGAATTCTTGATCATGTGTGTGACATCCCTCCTCCTCTTGTCTTCCAAAATGATCATGTTGAGATGTTCTCCGATTCTGATGATGATTCGTTATCTTGTGGAGACATCATTTATGTGGAAGATTCATCTTCTGAGCTTGTTAGCTTAGAAGAAGAGAATGATGAAGTTACTGACACTGAAATCAAAGATGAAGCACTTCGTGCAACATTATTGAATGTCAGTCTTCTCATTTCTAAAATCGAGGCTTTCAAAGAGAAACCTATTTCATCTCCTATCCCCATTAAGGATAGTGACATTCTTTCCGATGATTCTATTCCGGAAATGAAAGCCTTCTGTTTTGATAATATGGGAGAGAAGATTAGTGGCAGTACCACTTTTCATTCTCATAATTCTCTCCCCGATTATGAATCATTTACATTGGAGGAGTTCGCCAGTGAACCCACTCATATCAATTCTGAATATGATTCATTCACCTTCATGGAGTTCTCAGATGAACTCACTCATATCATATCTCCGCCGGAGTATGATAACTTCTAATTTGATCTAGACACACCCGAGATATGTCTAGACCAATTGAGCTTAACTGAGGAGATTCATGAGACTATGAATTCTCCTATTGAAGATGAAGAGTTAGTCATGATTTCTATCATGATTTTCTTTCTCTTCTTCATATATTCTGTCACTTCTCCTGTTCTTCACTCCTTCGGGAATGAAGACATTATCTTTGATCCCGGCACTTCCATATATCATTTTTGAGCCGGTTCTATGTATATCTCATCGGTGTGGAACTTTCACATGCTTCAAATGTTTGTCCAAACATCCCGAATGAAAGTCCGATGGAGATTGTTTCTTCCACTTTGCTTCCCCATGAACAAATTAATTCGGGGTCGAGTCAAGCTAGCGACTCGGGAATCAAAAACAGTAGCATGCCATATGGGTTTTCACCCATATTTCTGACTTCTTTCTATTTTCTACCACCCTAGTGTGGGGGGGTTGCCCACATGTTTCAAAAAAAAAAAAAAAAAAAAAAAAAAAAAAAATTTTCTTTCTAAATAATGGCCGTAGTATTTCCCTTTTACGTTCTTTGTTTCGGCATAACCGCCGGTACTTTGAATATTGAGGGCAATATTCATTTCTAAGTGTGGGGGGGAATTCTCACGAATTTTATCATATAATTATACCAATTCCCCCGTTTTTGGCCAAATTTTTTTTTGGAGTAAGTGTTTTGCACTTACTCAATTGGTTATCAGTCCGCCTTGTCTGTAAGACAAAAGGATTGGCTAATCCAGGAGCAAACGGCTCTTGGTAAAGATTTCTCAAATCCGTTTATATGGCTTGCAATTTGCCCAAAATTGTATGGTTCTCAACTCACCATATCCTAAAAAGTGAAGAGTTGGCTAGCCCGCAAGATTATGGCTTGTGGTAAAGGCAGTGGAAAATCCATAATTGGTATTCAGCTCACCAAAGATAATATTGATAATTTATCTAAGAGTTGGCTATTCCAGAAGGGTACGGCTTTTGGTAAAGACAAAATCAAATCCGTTGAAAGCTGGTGGTTTGCTCAAAATCACATGGTTATCGGTGTACCATGGTTCTTACTTGAACTGAAACATTTGGCTACTCCAGAAGTAATGGCTTTTGGTAAAGAGTTTAAAATCCATTATGTTTTCTCAAATCATTGCTAGGGACTAGCAATATCTCAGTGTGGGGGATTGATGAGTGTCTAAATACTCATCATTTTTGTACAAAATAAACTGCAAAATCATCTGAAAACACTCAGAAACACATCAAAATGATGAAAATATCACAAATCAGTGTTTTATGTGTTTTAAATGCAAAAATATCAAAATCAGATGAAAAACATATCAAATTTGCAAAAATTGCAGTTTTAGTCCCCCAAGTTTCAAAAATTATCAAAAACAGTCCCTGAGCAGAAAATTTCAAAAGAAAAATCACCAAAGGTCCTTTTAAAATCATAAGTTGTCAAATTTAGTCCTTTGGTGAAAAATGTCAAAAGTTTGAGAAAATTACAAAAATGGTCCTCCAAGTTCAAAAATTGGCAGAATTGGTCCCTGGAAAATGTGAAAATGGCAACATTGGTCCTTGTACTTTCTAAGAGTGTCACTTTTGGTCCCTTGAAACAAGTTTGATGAATTGGCAGCTTAGGCCCCTCAAGTTTCAGAAAATGGCACAACTAGTCCTTGTGTTTTATAAGCCTTATACCCATTTTGACCCTTCCACCTCTTGGACCCCTGTCACTAAACATTTTGGACCCCCTTTTGTGCTAATGCCTGGTCAGTCAAACCACCAGGTCAAACCACTCAACCTTGGCGCCAATTGCCTTCTCCCCCACTTGAGCCTGCAACATCCCTGCACACTCAACCCCCCTCCATCACCTTATCCCTCCTTTGTCCCCCCACCAACACCTCACTCCAAACTACATTAAATGCACCTTTAGCCTTTTACTCAACCTCAACTGCTCAAATCCATTATTCCCGCCAAAATTGACAAAATGGCAAAATCTCACAAAAGTCACCAAAAGCTCTGGAACCAAGTGGGATATGTTCAGAACAGGAGAGAGAATCACTTGGGGTATAAAAGGAGGAAGAAAGAAGGAAGCAAGAGGAGTAGTTAGTTCCTTAATTTCTCTTAATGTCGATTTTTAAATAAATGTTTTAATTTAAGTTCCAATGTTGTAATTTCTGTTCATTTGTATTTCATTTAAGTTAAAAGATCATTATATGTTACTTTGGAGACTCAGTTTTAAGTTTGGTTGAAAGTTCCAAGATTTTAGTCTACTGTTGAAAATCTCATTTTGCAACTCTCAGTTATAAGCTTCTATAAGCTTAATCTTAAATTCAATCTTGTTTATCTAAGCTATTCAAGCCTTTTTATAAGTTCAAAAATCCATTCCAAGTAATTTTGAAAGATGGTCAACGAAAGTCAACTGGGATGCAAATTTGGTTTGGTAATGAAAAAGGGTAATGCAGAGGATGAAATGGGTTAGAATAGCTTCACTTAGATTAGGTTTGGGTTTGTTTTGAGCCTGCAATAAGCTGGACACAGTTGTGAGTTCTCTTTTCCATTTTCCAATTTTAAGTCTTAGTGCAGTTTCATGCTTCTCTTGTATCTAGGATCATTTGTAGTTTTACCTTGTTTAAATAGTTGCATTTAGGTATTGTAAACATAGTTTGATCATTTAAACAAGGTTGCTTAGTGTTATCTTATTTAAGTTTGCATAGCAGTTGATAAAGTGTTGTTTGGTTCAGTTGTAAAAACTGTGCTAGAGTTTTGTGCAATGGTTTAATATCATTTGGTCATTCTTGTTTAGTCCTATTGAACTCATTTGAGTCAATTTCATGTGCCTGCAAGAGCTCTTGGTCAAAATTGTTCTTTAATACATCTCACCTGTTACTGTTGAGATCAAGGGTTGGCAAATCCTTGAATTGTGTTTAGAAATCCATAACATTGCTTGCAGTAGCTTTGGTTTATCATATAACAGTAATCTCAGTCACAAAAATTGGATTTAAAGTTCACTTAAGTCAAAGTTCTTCATTTCTTCAAAAGTCAAAAAGTTAGAAAATCTGTTTTGAGCTCACATAGAAAGAATTGTTTTGAGTTCATTTTTGGGACTTACTCAGTAAATCTTGGTGTTTCAAAAAGCTCAGCTGGTCCTCTTTCTTATCAGTATTTTTGTGGAATTTTGTGATTTATTTAAAAGCTTCAAATCAGCTTCTCTTTCAGGGCAAAAGTGCCCTGCACCACTGCTCAGTGAATACTGAGATTTTCACAGAAATGGCAGCTTGTGCACAGGGCTTAATAGAGCTTGTCATTGTCTGATTTTTGGTTTAAGTACTCTCAACCAGGTCTTTTATAAGTTCCAAGTGTTATTTCTCACATTGAGCTTATTTTGAAGCTTCTGCATAAGCTTAAAGTAGTACTCAGAAACTGTTGTAGAACTAGAAACTCATAGACATCAAATCTGTGTTCATTGTGATTCTGAAGTTATAGCCTGTTGATTTAAGTTGCATTAGAGTTCTTATTGCATATTTGAGCTTCTGTAATAGATTGGTGCTTGTTGTGTCACTGTTGGCTTATTTTAGTGCTTATTAATAAGCACTTGATTAAGCAGCTTCATATTTCTCCAAACAAGTGCCTGTTTTTCCAATTTTCTCATATTCCTAATAACATTTTAGACTTTTCCTGAAATTTTCAGATTTTTCCAAGTTGTTTAGCTATTTTTCTTAATTTAAATTAGTTTTTAATCATTTTTAATTAGCTTTTAATATAAAAAATTCAGAAAAGGTTCAAAAAATTAATTTTTCAATTTTCTTAAGTTTAGATAAATATAAAAAGAGAAAAAAATATTTTTCCATATTTTTCTTAGTTAAATTTGTATTTTTAAATATTTTAATTAGATTTTAATAGTTTTTAATTCCTAAAAAATAG
Organism: Chrysanthemum makinoi; assembly: GCA_910596185.1. Lineage (NCBI taxonomy): Eukaryota > Viridiplantae > Streptophyta > Magnoliopsida > Asterales > Asteraceae > Chrysanthemum > Chrysanthemum makinoi. Next base: position 146,046,776 of record OU343225.1, read on the forward strand.
AAAAATAATCAGAAAAATACAAAAATAGTTTTGAAATTTCTAGTTTGATATTTTAGACTTTTCCATTTCATAATTTTATTTTTCTAGCTTTATTTCCTAATTTCTTGTATTTTAGGTAATTATTTAATAGTTAAAAATAGTTTTTAATTAATAATAATTAGATAAATAGTTATAAAAATAATTTTCTTTTTCTAAAACTTTTCTTTTATCATTAGGATTGTAAAAATGTATTTTTCATATTTTTAGGATTTATATTGTATAAGTTTCACTTTTTATTTTGTACGTTTACGTATTTTTATTTTAAACGTAAGTTTTTAGTTTTAAGTTTTAAACGTTCATCATTTTGCAAATAGTGATAGCGTTTATTTAATATTTTTTATTTTTTTAATTTCCTTTAATTTGCATTTAAGCCATTGTAATTTGTTGGCTTTTCCTGTAGTTATAATAATCCAAATTCTCCTTTCCCGTTCAAATCTCTCGATCACTATACGTTTGATAATCCATTGCATAGCTCGCTGGGACATAACGACCCGGGGAAACACTATACTCCTCAGATCTTCATTGATTTCGTTCCTGAGCAGTTTTAAGCTGGTTACGGTCCGCCATTCACAAGTGGCGGGCTTGTGTGATTTAGCTTGACTGTTCTGGAGCGCATCAGTGATCCTCATATTTTGGGTGGAATTTAAGTGGTAAAGGGTTTTTGTGCTAGTCATATAACTTCCTATCCGTGAGACGCTTTATTAAGACTAATGGCCCACTCCTACATGTCATGAAAAATTAAAATTTTTTTGCCAAAATTACCCTAACCGACATTTTCTCATGGTTTATTACACAAATACAATTGGACAAAGCAAATAATCAAGGATAAGCATAGTTTCAAAGTTCCCGTTTTACTTTCCCTCCCTACACTTAAACTGAACATTGTCCCCAATGTTCCCCGAAAGTATCAAAGTTATGATAATAGAAGGTAATTAAAAACGAAAGAAACTAATACTCCCCTGATTAGCTCGGTAGGATCTGTGTAAAGTGGTGGTTAAATCCTTTTCAAGAAGAATGTATGCGTGAAAAGCTCCTTCCAATCTTATGTATCTTCTTCTTAGTAAATTAAACCTGCACACTTGAAGAAAACAAACGAAACCTTCGCGTAAAATCGACGGTAATAATATATATAAGACTCTATTAAACTAGGATATAATGCTTGTGGAATGGATGTTACAGAATTTCTGAAAAATTAAGACCTGGAAAATTCCAAAAATTTATAAGTAGCTCAGAAAACGAGAAAAAAAGTAATCTGTTGTTTTTACTCCTTCCTGACGCCGTTAGGTTGCGATCCTGACCATCAGGTTATCCTGACAAAAACCGGTCTGCGATTTTCTGGAAAAAATTCTGGAAAATTTACATCTTTAGAATCTAGAAAAATTTCTGCAAAACATCCATTATGACTCGATACAAGCATTTGACTCGAACAAACACACATATATATCTTTTAATTAATTGCAATTCTCATGTTTACGCCTGTTTTGAAAACGTGTGTAATCCTCCCTACACTTATCCTTTATGTAAAATACCTTTATATGCAATTAAGACGAGGTTAAAAACAAAATAAAGCATTTTTACAAATTTAAACATGAGAATAATCAATCGATAAAAGATATATGACACTAACAAGCAAACAATTAAGCATGGGTTGCCTCCCATGAAACGCTTTTCTTTATTTATGAGTCTTGTAGTTAGACTCGTAGTCGTGCTCCTACGTTGTCTCGTTTTGCATTCTCAATGAGAATTCTATCATGTTGACAAAATTTTCATCGACTTTGTACCTAGGCCCTAGGGTCAAGCAATCCTTATAATAAAGCCTCCTTCTTTCCCACATAAATTTATAACCTTTTTCAACATCGTCCTTGCTTTTGTCCTCAAAAGCTTTGATGTTGTCTCGTTCAAAAATGGGTAGATGGCCATATTCATTTTTTTTCCAATGCATCCTATAAGTGATCTCATCTGTTCCTTCCTTAAATCTAACCGTTCCATCATACTTGTTATGGCTCATCTTAGATGTTTCAACAAACGGTTTTCCTAGCACTACTTGGGATAAACTATAGTCAATGACGCATCCTATATCTTCTAGGACCACAAAATCAACTAGGTAGGTGAAATTTCCTATAAAGACATGTACATCCTTGACTCTTCCCACAAAGTTGCAAACTCCACCTGGATACTTAGGGTCCCTCCTAATATTAAGTCGCTCATTCATAATGTCATTGTAGACAGCAGATGACATCACATTAATGGGAGATTCCGTATCTATGTAAGCATGGTCGACACTCCTATATCCGATCATACAAGGGATTTTTAGGTTCCAAGGATTTCCTCTCCTAATCTTTGGGCACAGCCTAATGATAGGCGATCGGGGATTATCGATTATGTATCGATGGTAAGCAACCTCTTCCTTAGTGGGGTAAAGATTGAAATAAGCACTATCCTCTTCATTCACGTTTATCCTATTTAGCTTCCTAAGCTCTCCAATACGAGCTCGAAGTTGGTTGGCCAAGGCTGGATCAAACGGTGGATATTCGTTTGGTGGTAAAGTGTTGTTTGGTGGTTTACCACCTTCCATGATGAAAAGTGATGGGGTTACGAACAAAGGTCACGAAGAAGGGGGATAGACTACGAGAAAGCTAAAAATGAGAAAAAATCACTTGATAGGAATCAAGCAAAGAAACCTAAATGAGGTGGACTACTAACTAGCTATTCTATTCCCCGACAGCGGCGCCAAAAACTTGATAACGCTACACGCGTCGTTCGGGGTCAAAGGAACTTCCTTTTCATCGAGCAAGTTTTATAACACCCTAGGCAGTGAACCTAATCGTTGTAGTGTAGTATTAGGGTAAGCCACGGGTATTGATATCGTTCTCTAGGGGAATAGGAATGCTAGTGAGGAGTTACTACGCTAAGGTTGAGGTTGAGGAAGATTATTTTTTATCTTTTTTATATTTTTAAGAAAAGGAAAGGTACGAATCTCGGGGTTTGGATTTGGGGGTTGGTATTTCTACCGATTACTCTACTTGTCTAATTATCTAATCTAAGGTGTATGTAGTCTATGTCTAATTATTGTGTGCTCGTATGATGGTTTAAAGATGTGTTTACTTAGGTTTTATTACTCCTTAGTTATCTCCTATTGATGGTTGAATTGTCACGTCCTTATTCTTAATCGCGTTGTGTGTCTAAAGTCATAGGGTATGCGTTTGTCCCTAACTCTTTGAAACTACCAAAGGGTCTCGTCTACAAAATCTCTAGGAATTATAGACTCTAACTCTAAGGTACTCTTTGGATGGTTTAGCCTACAACTACTCTAGGCGTTATAGTCTAAGGTTCACAAAGATTAATCAAGCATTAACTACACAACGAATGACCTATCACATTACTAGATCATTAACAATTAAGATAAGAGACAACCAATCAATATTCAATAATTAAGTTTCATATTCCCTAAGCAAACACACAAATAAATTAGCCGGACGTGGAGAACATGCAAGCATACACACAAATAATTGAAGACATAATTGAATTAATGAAGTAAAACACTTATCTTGTTGTAAGATAGGGTTTGGAACCCTAAAATACTGTACAAGACAGCCTTGGTTCGGTTTAGGTTTTTACTCCAAAAGACTACACACTGAAAACTGAAAAATTCGGATTCTATATATAAGATTACAATTGCGATGACGTCACCTTATGAATTGTGACGCCGTCGGGTCGCCGTCATTAGGGTTTCGTCTTGGCCACGTTAGTCTTACAACGGCGTCACCTTATGCTTGTGACGCCGTCCCCTTCAGTCTCTGACGCCGCCTGGATCAAATCTAGGCCGTCTGAGTTGCGACGACCTACTCTTTTAATGCCTGACACCGTCACTTGAAAATAAGCAATTTGGCTACTGTCCCGTCACAAAAGTGATTCGACGGCGTCGCAAATAACACCTGACGTCGTCACTTGTAGAACCCGACGCCGTCCCCTTGTATTTCAGCAGTCTGAGTGGCTCGATTCTTGACTTTGGCCATTTTCTTCGTATATCCGCGCCTTTTCGTCCAAATAAATGCCATTCCAGCAATTTGCCTTCAAGAGACCTAAAAAGTGAAAAGGAACGATATTAAGTAATAACGGATACAAAAGTGATCAAATAAGGGCTTAAACGACCCCTCAAAAAGGTATATTTTAAAACCTTATCAACCATTGTCAACGTACAAGAATCCAAATGAGTTAGTACAAAAGGAAAACATTTATACAAATGGAGAAATTGTTCACATAATATCATGAAAAGAAAATAAAGAACACGTAAATAATCACATAAATGCAACTCATTTATAAACATACAAGAAACTGTTAATCCTAAGTGTTGAACAAGTGTTTGAGTGGAAAAAGGAAATTTGAAATGATTATCTCAAGAGATAATGTACCTTCTATTCCCCGGTTCCACCGGTTCCCTTACTAGAGGGATCCGGCTAGCTTTAGTCTAGGGATCCGGCTAACAGATGAGGTGAAAAGGAGGTGATTGGATTCTAGCATGGTCTAGCACCTACATATCCTAAGTTACTCAGTCTATTAAGTGTCTTACATGGCATGAGACCTAAGTGGTCAAGACTAATGAGTGAAGTTTGTCAATGATGGCTTTTGTGGGGAAAATAGAGTTTTTAGAAACACAAATAAGTGATCATGGATGACACTAAATGTTTTGAGGATGGCTAATGATCATAGAAACCAGATGGTGAGCAAAGGAAAATTTAGAAAATTCCTTAAAAATCACAAGAAATGAAAAACTAGTTTTTAGAGTATTTTAAGGTAGAGATGACTAAAATCAATTTGTCAAAATTGAGAGAAATATCAAACTAGGTGTTTTGAGATGAGAGGAACAATGTGTAAACATTGGAACGGAAAGATGGTGAGTTTTGAAGTAATGATAAATGAAAAATACTTTGAATGTGATCCTAAGTCATCTATGAGTGAATGTGAGATCAACTGAGCCTAAGGAAAGTTTAAGTGATCCTAATGTAGCATGTTTAACTAGTCCAATAAGGTCTGGAAGGTTGGATTGATGCAAGGAGCTAAAAAGGAACTTCTGTCCACCAGAATCCCACAGATCCTTCACTTGAGGGATCCGTCTAGTGTTATCTAAGGGATCCGGCGTCTGAGACAGATTTTCTTAACAGAATAGTTGCAAAATTTTGCTCTATATTTCGAATTTTGAAACTAATGATTTCTACAGCAAGTATACATATATACAAGTTAAGCATAGCAAGGAGAGCATGTAGAGATAACATACAGGCAATAAAATGAGATTGAGCTCACAAATAACACAGAGGTTTAGAAAACTTAACGAGCACTGATACGCTTACAACGCGCGTTCGGGGTCAAAGGAACTTACTTTTCGTCGAGCAAGTTTTTCAACACCCTAGGCAGTGAACCTAATCGTTGTAGTGTAGTATTAGGCTAAGCCAAGGGTATTGATATCGTTCTATAGGGGAATAGGAATGCTAGTAAGAAGTTACTACGCTAAGGTTGGGATGGAGGAAGATTATTTTTTTATATTTTTTAGAAAATGGAAAGGTACGAATCTCGGGGTTTGGATTTGGGGGTTGGTATTTCTACCGATTACTCTACTTATCTATTCTAATTAACTAAGCTAGGGGTAGTCTATGTCTATTGTTGTGTGCTCGTATGATGATTAAAAATGCGTTTACTTAGGTTTTATTACTCCCTAGTTATCTCTCATTGATGGTTGAATTGTCACGTCCTTATTCTTAACGCGTTGTGTTTCTAAGGTCGTAGGGTATGTGTTTATCCCTAACTCTTTGAAGCTACCAAAGGTTAATGACTACGAAATCTATAGGATTCATAAACTTAACACTAAGGTATTCTTTGGATGTTTAGCCTACAGTTCCACTAGTAACTATATGCTAAAGTTCAACATAGATTAATCTAGCATTAATAACACAACGAATGACCTATCGCAATACTAGGTCAATCACAATTAAGATAAGAGACAACCAATCAATAATCAATAACTAGGTTTCATATTACCTAAGCAAACACACAAGTAAATTAGCCGGACATGGAGAACATGCAAGCATACACACAATCATATGAAGACATAATTGAATCAATGAAGTAAAACACTTATCTTGATGTAAAATAGGGTATGGAACCCTAAAATACTATACAAGACAGCCTTGGTTCGGTTTAGGTTTTTACTCCACAAAACTACCTCTTAAAACTGAAAAATTCGGATTATATATATAGTGTTACAAACTGTGACGGCATCATTCTTTAATTGTGACGCCATCGGGGTCGCCGCCATTAGGGTTTCATCTTGGCCACGTCAACTCTATGACGGCGTCACCTTATCCCCGTGATGCCGTCGCCTTCAGTCTCTGACGCCGTCTGGATCCAAATCTAGGCCGTCTGAGCTGCGACGCCCTACTCTTTTAAACCTGATGCCGTCACTTGAAAAATATCAATTTGCTCTCTGAGTCGTCACAAGATGTGTCGCGACGGCGTCACAAATAAGACCTGACGCCGTATCCTTTCAATTCAGCAGATTGAGTGTCTCGATTCTTGACTTTGGCCATTTTCTTCGTATATTCGCGCCTTTTCGTCCGAATAAGTGTCATTCCAGCAATATGCCTTCAAGAGACCTAAAAAGTAAAATGGAACGAAATTAAGTAATAACGGATACAAAAGTGATCAATTAAGGGTTTAAATGACCCCTAAAAAGGTACCTTTTAAATCCTTATCAAATATCCCTACACGTGGTATTTGCTTGTCCTCAAGCAAATGTGCTTTTAGCCAATTGATTTATAAGTTAGGGGTCATGAAGCATTAGTTTAGAATGATTCACAACACATATAAGCCCTGCAAAAGTCATAAAAAGCACGGAAATTACATACTAGCACCTCACATGGGGTGTTTGGATACTCTCATCTCTCGGGTGTATATGAAATATATCAAGTTGGAAATGGAAGATAAACACTCATTAACCGGTCCTAGTACATAGATTACCATAGGCTTGAGACTAGATCAAACCTCCATCACTTTGGCGTAAGCACCTAGGAAAAACTATCCAAGAGGTCTTTTAAAGGGTTGTAACGTAAGAATTACAGTAGGGAAACAAAGGGTTTGGTGGGATAGGCGATTTAGTGGTGGCAAGTCAAAAATCTTTATGTTACAAGCATGCGAAGAATGGCATTGCTAAGCCAAGACTCGACACTCTAAACTCTAGATAAATTGAAATAAACAAACATAAATTTAAAGATAGATGTAGGATGGTAGCCCGTATGTTTTTTCATTTTTTTTCATTTTTTTTTCATACACTTTTACTCTACCATCCTCTACGATAACATAAAAATAATAGGGATTTATAGGCACATCCCTACACTTGAGTTTTTATTACTCTAACACTAATTTGACCCGTATTGAAAAGATCAAAACACTTGGAGTACATTATTACGCAAATAAATGGAATTTGAATTTAACGTTCCCTTCCCGTCATTCCATAAAATTTAACTTTTCCCATGAGTCCCAATCGTCCCAAAACTGTGTACAAAGGATATGACTCGACTTAGCAACTTATGCAAGCAACTAGATAATTGAACTAAGGGTTTAGTATGATAGCAATAATGCACTAAAAGTGAGTGCATACAAGGTAGGCTAAGGCGATTTGGGTGTACATTTGGGGGTGGATTGTAAACAATGCTCTTCATTGATATTCCGGAAAACCGAAACATCACGAGAACCGCGAAAAGGATAGGATCTGAGGGGTTAACTAGGGGTATCGTGTACTAAAGATGAGTACAACGCAAGGGTGTGGGGGAATTACTCAACCGATGTGGAAGAAGTAATTATATTACGGGTATCAAACAAGGGTTATCCTAATGCCTCTTATCATTTAGTTATTCCTAACTACACAAGTGTAGTCTTACTAGCGATCTCGGAATGCATCACAAAACAAGTTTTAGAATCCATTATACTACCGGTTCACACTCTAAGCATTAAAGATGAATGCTTTAATTCCTACAAATCTAAGGGCGATCCTCACATTTTAGATGGAATTTAAGTGGTAAAGTTTTTTTTTTTTTTTTTGCTAGTCATAAAACTTCCTATCCATGAGACGCTTTATTAAGACTAATGGCCCACTCCTATATGTCATGAAAAATTTTAAATTTGGTGCTAAAATTACCCTAACCGATATTTCTCATGGTTTATTACACAAATAAAATTGGACAAGGCAAATAGTCAAGGATAAGCATAGTTTCAAAGTTCCCGTTTTATTTTCCCTCCCTACACTTAAACTGAACATTGTCCCCAATGTTCCCCGAAAGTATCAAAGTTATGATAATGGAAGGTGATTAAAAATGAAAGAAACTAGTACTCCCCTGATTAGCTCGGTAGGATCCGTGTGAAGTGGTGGTTACATTTTTCTTCAGGAAGAATGTTTGCGTGAAAAGCTACTTCCCATCTTATGTATCTTCTTCTTGATAAATTAAATCTGCACACTTGAAGAAAACAAACGAAACCTTCGCGTAAAATCGGTGGTAACAATATATATATGACTATACTAAACTAGGATATAATGCTTGTGGAATGGATGTTTACAGATTTTCTAGAAAATTAAGATCTGGAAAATTCCAAAAATTTATAAGTAGCTCAGAAAACGAGAAAAATTAGTAAGTTGTTTCTACTCCTCTTGACGCCGTCAGGTTGCGATCCTGACGCCGTCAGGTTATCCTGACAGAAACTGGTCTGCGATTTTCTGGAAACAATTCTGGAAAAAAAATTATCTTTAAAATCTGGAAAAATTTCCTGCAAAACATCCATTATGACTCAATACAAGCATTTGACTCAAACAAACACACATGTATATCTTTTAAATAATCGTAATTCTCATGTTCACGTTCTTTTAAAAACGTGTGTAATCTTCCCTACACTTATCCCTTTTGTAAAATATCTTTATATGTAATTAAGACGAGGTTAAAGACAAAATAAAGCATTTTCACAAATTTAAACATGAGAACATACAATAATGAAAAGATATATGACACACAAATAAAAATGAAAAACAAATACACATGGGTTGCCCCCCAAGAAGCGCTTGTTTTTGTTCGAGTTACGAGCTTGACTCTACCCTTATTTAACAGATAAAGGGGAAGTTTTTCCTACACTTAAGCTTAAGTGCGGGTGATAGTAGTGATACACACCCTTAGGGTGGAAATTTGCTACGTGAGGAGAGGGTGATGGGTGATTTATATGCTCAAAGGAGTGTGCTCCATTCATTATAACCTTACCTAATTCTATTGGTGTAGCTGGTGAATCAAATCACTCTCCTAAAAATGGATCATCTTCTATCAACTTCAAAAGATTCTTAGTTAAGGATCCATCTTGACCTAATAAACCCGGTTTAAACCCATAATGTTTCTTATTATCAACCATGAATGGGTGATATAAGTGTGTAAGGTCATGGGTTACTCCTATATTAGCTTCCACTCTACATGGCCTAGAGTCTACCACCTTTATCAAACAACTACCCGGACTATTTATTTTGATGGGTGGATTGGGGCCTAATTCAATTCCAAGATTCACATCTAACGACGGAAAATTGGGTAAGGTTTTTAGTTGAGGCTCCGGTTCATCAAAATTAGGAACTTCCCTAGGACTAAGAGAGAGGTCATGACAACAAGCATCTAAACCTACATTCTCTAGTGGCGTTTGGTCCAAAGGTTCTATATCAATCGGGGTTCCTATAGTCTCTTCTACTTCTTCCGGGTAAGTTATAGGCGATGTATGTTCCTCAAGTGATGGTAGGGCTTGTGGGCTTGGAGTTTCCACCTTATTCTCCATTATATATAGATATCCTAAATGTTCATCATGTGTTTTGGTGTGATCTAACCCAAATACACTCCTAAGTATCTCAAATCCTTCTTTAGCCATTTCAAATTCTTGGTCCGATTCATAAGAATCACTCTCAAAAATTTGATCACTATGTTCTATTTGCCTAAAGGATTCCTCACGCGTGTCATATGTTTTGGTGAAATCTATCCCACGCATGCAACTAGGTAGTTCAACTATAACCATCTCACAATCTTGTTCGGGTTTAGGTTCCATGTTCTTAAAAACTAGGTCTTTTTGATCATGATGCCTAAGGTTGGATAAATCCTCCTTATCCATTTCCTCAAGTTGTGACAACTGATGGTTTATGCTTAGGAGGCTTTTCTCAAATTTTTTCCAGATGCTCTCACTAAAAGGAGTTGATTCTAACAATGATCGTTGAATAGAAGCAACACAAGTACAAAATTTATCAAATCCATCCAACCTTACACCCGTCTCCTTTTGGATATCTCTAAGATCACTGATGAGTGTCTAAATACTCATCATTTTTGTACAATATAAACTGCAAAATCATCTGAAAACACTCAGAAACACATCAAAATGATCAAAATATCACAAATCAGTGTTTTATGTGTTTTAAATGCAAAAATATCAAAATCAGATGAAAAACATATCAAATTTGCAAAAATTGCAGTTTTAGTCCCCCAAGTTTCAAAAGTTGTCAAAAACAGTCCCTGAGCACATAATTTCAAAAGTAAAGTCACCAAAGGTCCTTTTAAAATCAAAACTTGTCAAATTTAGTCCTTTGGTGAAAAATATAAAAAGTTTGAGAAAATTACAAGTTTAGTCCTCCAAGTTTCAAAATTGGCAGAAATGGCCCCTGGAAAATTGCAAAGTGGCAATTTTGGTCCTTATACTTTTTGAGAGTGTCACTTTTAGTCCTTGGAAGAAACTTTGATGAAATGGCAGCATTGGTCCTTTGAATTTCAGCAATTACACTTTAGTACCTTGTCATTTTAAACCCTTTATCCTTTTTTGGCCTAGTCATGTGCATTTTGGACCCCCTGTCAATTTGCATTATGAACCCCCTATTATTAAACACTTCCCTGGTCAATCTTGGTCAAATACCAACACCCGCCAAAAGTCCTCCACTTTCAACTGCTTCCTGCAACTCAGTCTACACCCCATCCCCCCTCCTCAACCCCACTCTCCCATGTTCCCCCCACCTTAGCAAGCTTCCAAGCTTCATTAATTGCTTCCCTAGCCTCTCACTCAACCCCCAATTGGCAGAAAACCAAATTGGCGCCAAAAGTCCATTTAAACGGTTGAGATTATTTTCAAGCCATCCAATGGCTAGGATTGGTGGGATAGATTCAGAAGTGAGAGAAGAAGACTTTGGAATATAAAAGACAGAGAAAGGAAGCAAGTTGGAGAGTAGAATTTTAGCTTAAAATTTCTTATTGTCGTTTTTCTTGTCAATGTATTAGTTTAAATTAAAAGTTGTAGTTTCTTGTTCAAAAATGTTTAACTCAAGTTAAATTTGCAGTATTATCAAGTTATAATCAGTGGTTCCAAGTTTTTATCCAATTTCACATTTGTGCTTTACTGTTGAATTTTTCCATTTCAAACTCTAAAACAAAAGCTTCAACTAGCTTTATTTTCTGATCCAATAAGCCTATATGAGCTTCTTATAGCTTTGTATAAGCTTGAGTGTAAGTTTCACTCATCTTGGTACTTAGTCAAAAGAAAGTCAAACTGGGCCAGAATTGTATTCAGAAATGGACATGGGTTGATTTGGCATGGAGATGGGTTGATTTGGGATGATTTGGGTGGAAATATCTAGGATAGAGGTTCTGTAACTGTTTGTTGCATGCCATTGTGGCAGAGGACAAATTGTAAGTTAATTTAAAGTTTCTTTGCATTGTCTGATTTTGCAGTTAAAACTGATTCATTTCTGTTTTAGAAGTTGTAATTAGGTTAAGTAAATGTAATTTGATCATTAATACAAGGCTGCTCAGTGTTTAGTTAAATTTACTTGGCAAAACAGTTAGAATAGGGGTGTTTGGTTTATAACTTAAACCTGTACTAGAGGTATGTTTGTGAGTTAACTTCTGGTTGTTCATACTTGTTTGACCAATTTGAGTACATATCTGTCTTACTTTTGTGTTTAGTACCTGCAAAAGTCAAAATTCAACTTAAACAATCTCAACAGTTAACTGTTGAGATTTTTGGAGATCCAAAATCTTGTTTTATGTTCCAAAGTTATAACCAAGGCTTGCAGAGGTTCCATTTCAATTATTAACATCAATCTCAATATTTAAAATCAGTGGCAAAACTCAAAAAAGTCAACTTCTCATTTTTAGTTCAAAAGTCAAAACATGAAAATCAGGTTTTGAGCCAGCTGATAGGGATTTTTCTTGTGTTCATTTTTAAGCCTGAATCAATGAAATTTGTTGTTTTAGAAACTTCATCTGGTACTATTACTTATCTGCATTTTTGTGGATTTTAGTCAATTTTCTACAAGCTTCAAACAAGCTTGTGAACTTGGGACTAGTTCCCCTGCTCACTGTCTCAGCATTCACTGAGATTTTCTCAGTTTGTGCAGCTTGTGCACAGGACTCAAAAGAGCTTTTCATAATCTGATATTTGGTACACTTGGTCTCACCCAAGTCTTTTCCAAGTTCCAACCAGTAGTTTTCATTTTGAGCTTATTTTTAAGCTTGTGCTAGTGTTTAAAGTCAGTACCTAAAATCTGTTTTCATACATAAGTGCATTTCATCAAATCTGTTATAGATTGCTAATCAGTGGTTGTAGTTTATTGATACTTGTTCCATTTTAGTTATCTTAGCTTATTACAGCTGGTTTATCAGTTTGGTAGCTTTTGGTGAGCTTTTGGCTTATTAAGTGCTTATTTCAATAAGCACTTACTCATCAGTTCATTAATTCCACACATAAGCACTTATTTTTCCAATTTTCCTAGCTTCCTAATATTGTTTTAGACTTTTCCTGAAATTTTCAGATTTTTCCAAGTTGTTTAGCTATTTTTCTTAATTTAAATTAGTTTTTAATCATTTTTAATTAGCTTTTAATATAAAAAATTCAGAAAAGGTTCAAAAAAATAATTTTTCAATTTTCTTAGGTTTAGATAAATATAAAAAGTGAAAAAAGTAATTTTCCAGATTTTTCATAGTTTATTTGGTAATTTTTAGTAATTTAATTAGTTTTTAATAGTTTAAAATTCATAAAAAATCGAAAATTAATCAGAAAATACAAAAAAATAGTTTTTAAAATTCTATTTTGATATTTTAGACTTTTCCATTTCATAATTTTATTTTTCTAGCTTTATTTCCTAATTTCTTGTATTTTAGGTAATTATTTAATAGTTAAAAATAGTTTTTAATTAATAATAATTAATTAATTAGTTGTAAAAATAGTTTTCTTTTTCTAAAAAGTTTCTTTTATTATTAGGTTTGTAAAAATATCATTTTCATATTTTTAGGATTAATATTGCTTTAGTTTCACTTTTTAATTTGTACGTCGCGTAGATTTTAATTTCAGTTTTATAAAAACATAAAAACAAAAACATCATTTTAATTATAGTGATAGCGTTTATTTAATAGATTTTATCTTTTTAATTTCCTTTAATTTGCATTTAAGCCGTTTTAATGTGTTGGCTTTTTCTGTAGTTAATCTATTCACAAATCCCTTTATCGTTCAAATTTCCCGATCACTAAACGTTTGATAATCCATTGCACAACTCGCTGGGACATAACGACCCGGGGAAACACTATACTCCTCAGATCTTCATTGCATTTGTGTCTGAACTGTTTTAAGTCTGTTACGGCTGGTCATTCACAAGTGACCGGTTTGTGTGATTAGACTTGACGGTTTGGCGCAGATCAAATTTTTGGCGCCGCTGCCGGGGAGCTGTGCTAATTGTCTTCCGTCTAGCAGATTAGTTGTTTGAATACTCACTCATTTGTTCATATCATCCATCTATCTATATATATATCCATATTTTTATTTAAAAAATCCAAAAACCCAAAAACATCCAAAAACGTATAAAACACAAAAATATTTTTCTTTTGTTTATATATATGTATCAAATAATAAAAATACAAAAAGATTCGTCGTTTTCTTTAAATAACAACTTAAAAGATTACCACCGCAAACCAAGGCAGTGCACTACCTAACTGGGGGTGCGACCATAATAAGTTCCCGAACTAAAGATTTAAAACTTGCCTTTGTGTCCTTGTGATTGGTGTACCTTTTTCAAAGAAGCCATTCATCTTGGATTATTGGTTAAGTTCACTGTTGTTTTGCCTCGATTTTGTGTTAATTGATTTTGTTGTGATATCGACGTTTCAGAACCAGAAAACCCAGAAAGATTCTCCTCACCCCATTTTTATAAAACGTCTTCATAATTCTCATTCTCATCTGAAATATCTTCATAATTCCATTTCTCTCCTTAACTCTGAGAATCCTTAGAGTTAACTCTAGTGCATGCGCACTCGTTCTTCTAGATCATTGAGTCCTTTGCGTGATCTAGCAGAAATTCCTAGAAGACGTTCTCGTAGGCGTGCTGCCCAAATAGTCGAACCCGAGATTCGTACTATTTCTAACAACACCATGGCAGACGAACGTACTATGGCGGAAATGCTCCAGGCACCCACCGAGGGTTATGGAGATGCCATCGTTTTACCAGTTATCAATTCTGATCACTTCGAATTGAAGACACATTTGATCACACTTGTGTCTACAAATCAATTCCGCGGGTCTGATCGAGACGACCCGTATGCACACATCCGTTGGTTTAACAAGTTGACTTCAACTATCAATTTCAAGGATGTGCCACAAAAAGTGATCAAGTTGATGCTATTTCCATTCTCACTTGAGGGGGCAGCCCGGATTTGGCTGGAAAAAGAACCCCCTCGATCCATCGAAACTTGGGAGGATCTTGTTCAAAAGTTTGTCAACTATTTCTTTCCTCCATCAAAGACGACTAATCTGAAAAATGAAATTTCTGGATTTCGTCAAAATTTCAATGAAAATTTTGGAGAGGCATGGGAGAGATTCAAAGATCTCCTCAGGAAATGCCCCCATCATGAATTCACGGAGCTTCAACAAGTTAATATCTTTTATAATGGGTTGAACGGTAATGATCAAGATTCTTTGAACGCATCCGCGGGTGGCAATATCTTGAATCGTAGACCTAAAGATGTGCTTGAAATTTGCGAGAGTAAATCAAAAGTTCCTATTTCTCGCAACAAAGTCAATGTTCCGAACACTCCTGCCTCTTCATCCGGTAACTATTCTGAGTTAGCCGCTCCGTTAGCCGCTCTAACGGACATCATCCATTGTATGATAAAAGAGGTAAAGGAAATCAAAAGCGAAATTCATAAGCCGGAACCAATCAAAGCCATAAACAAGGTGTGTGAAATTTGTAGTGGTCCACACGCGTATTATGATTGTCAAGCAACCGATGCTTCCTTTTACCAAGCTCCCGTAGCTGCGGTAAACCACAATCAATACCGACCACAAGCTGATCCTCACTACCGTGCACCTAGCGGTATGACACCACCTGGTTTTCCTCCTGTGCAAAACCATGGCAATCAAAATCGCTTTGTTCCGAATCAAGGACAAAATTTCAATAACTCTCAAAATTTCAATCAAAACCGGAACAATTTCAACCAACCTTATCAAGCTCCAAATCATCAAAGTTATCAACAACCTCCCCAAGCTCCTAATCATCAAAGTTATCAACAACCCCCTCAAGCTCCCATGCCAAATGACTTCATGAAAATGACTGAGTCAAACATGCGTTCAATGCAAACTCAGATCAATAACATGAGAGGTGAGCTAAAAAGGGAAATTGATACCACATTATCTCGGCAGACAAATGAGTTAAAGAATATGATGAGCAGTTTTATGAACATGAATATGAACAAAGCTTCATCATCTTCGGAGGACTCCCAGCAATACAATTCCTAATCCCAATGCCGAGTTGAAAGCCGTCACCACTCGTAGTGGTAAGACGCACAATGGACCTAAGACTCCTATGCCCCTCCTCCGTGGCAATGAGTCAAGTTACCAAGGAGACAACGGACAAGGTGCATTATTCAAGCCCACGGTACCGACACGTCCCACCTTCGGTAGTCCAAGCTTCAAGTCCGGAACCCGAAGTTCGAAGAAAAATCTTGAGCCAGAAAACACTTCCATCCCGGCTCAAAAGTCTAGTCAGCTTCCTTACCCATCAAGAATGAATGATGAGAAGCTCAAAGACAAAAACAAAGAGCAAATGGAAAAAATTTTCCAAATCTTCAATGAGCTTCACTTTGATATAAGCTTCGTTGATGCTCTCGTTCTAATGCCTAAATTTGCATCCACGCTTAAAGGCTTACTCACCAACAAAGATAAGCTATCAGAGATGGCTAAAACTCCTCTCAATGAGCAATGCTCAGCAGCCATTCTTAATAAGCTTCCCGAAAAGCTTGAAGACCCTGGCCGGTTCTTAATCCCGTGTGATTTCTTGGGGATGTTTCAATGCTCCGCCTTGGCCGATCTTGGCGCTAGCATTAACCTCATGCCACTCTCAGTATGGAAGAAACTGTCTCTTCCTGAACTTTCATCCACTCGTATGACACTCGAGCTAGCGGACCGTACCGTAACTCGTCCACTTGGGATAGCCGAGGATGTCGTGATGAAAGTGGGAAAGTTTCACTTTCATGCTGACTTTGTTGTAGTAGACTTCGATGCAGATCCTAGAGTTCCCCTCATCTTAGGGAGAGCTTTCTTAAGAACGAGTCGTGCTCTGATTGATGTGTTTGCTGAAGAGTTGACCATACGGGTTGACAACGAAGAGCTCACGTTAAATATTAACCAAGACTCCAAACCTCTATACAAAAAGAGTGTTGCCACAATTGATCAAAAATTTGAAAGAATCAATGCAACACTCTCAAATTTCACGGTTAAGAGTGTTCACCAAAAACGTGCTGAGCTCAAAGCTTTGAAAATTACCCCTGGTTCAAACAAATGGTTTGAAAGCTGTACCAGGGAAGTCAAGAGTGTTCTTGATGATGATGACGATGATCTAGAATCGGAGACTTCATCGGAAGTGGTGGAAACTGCTAGCTCTAAGAGCACACCACTTGTCCCACCTCCGGAATCAGTTTGTCGTATCGAGTTTGTTAACTCTGTGGATGAAACCAAACTCTCTTCAGTTTCATCTGAGTTGGATGATGATGTTTGTGATCCAATAGGAGACATTCTTCCCATTGATGAATTGCTCAAAAATGATCCATCATCTTCTAGTCTTATTCCCGACTCTTCCATCCCTTCTCTCACTCCTGATGAGGAAGATGACAACTTTTGGAATGAAGTCGATGCATTTCTTAGTGATGAGTCAATTCCAACAGGAATTGATAACACTTACCTTGATCCGGAGGGAGACATCCTTTTTCTGGAAAGTTTGTTGATTGAAGAACCGTTTCCCACCCTCCCTCCCGGACATCTTCTTGACAATCACCATCTAAGCTTCAAGATTAAGCTTAAAGATGTCAAAACTGGTGATTTGCTTCTCTCTGCTGAAGAATGGACATGCATTCTCGTGTACGTCTTTATTCCATTCTTCACAGATGGTGTGGTTGCTCTTTCCCTTTTCTCTTTCGGGAATGAGGACACCATCTTTGACCCCGGTATCATCCCTTCTAGTTTCTACCATTAACAGATACCGCGGTTATATCTCGTCGGGGTGGAACTTTCTGATGTTCATATGTTCATTAACATTGTGAACGAAAGTCCGATCGAGATTGGTTTTCCACGTTACTTTCCCCATGAACAAATGAATGCGGGGTCGAGTCAAGCTAGCGACTCGGGAATCAAAAACAGTAGCATGCAATATGGGTTCTCACCCATATTTCTGTCTTCTTACCTCTTTCTACCACCCTAGTGTGGGGGGGTTGCCCACATGTTTCAAAAAAAAAAAAAAAAAAAAAAAAAAAAAAAAAAATCTTCTTTCTAAATAATGGCCGTAGTATTTCCCTTTTACGTTCTTTGTTTCGGCATAACAGCCGGTACTTTGAATATTGAGGGCAATATTCATTTCTAAGTGTGGGGGGGGAATTCTCACGAATTTTATCATATAATTATACCAATTCCCCCGTTTTTGGCCAAAATTTTTTTTTGGAGTAAGTGTTTTTACACTTTCTCATTTGGTTATCAGTCCGCCATGTCTGTAAGACAAAAGGATTGGCTAATCCAGGAGCAAACGGCTCTTGGTAAAGATTTCTCAAATCCGTTTATATGGCTTGCAATTTGCCCAAAATTGTATGGTTCTCAACTCACCATATCCTAAAAAGTGAAGAGTTGGCTAGCCCGCAAGATTATGGCTTGTGGTAAAGGCAGTGGAAAATCCATAATTGGTATTCAGCTCACCAAAGATAATTCTGATAATTTATCTAAGAGTTGGCTAGTCCAGAAGGGTACGGCTTCTGGTAAAGACACATCAAATCCGTTATATGGTTTATGATTTGCCAATAAATCAGATGGTTATCGGTGTACCATGGTTCTTACTTGAACTGAAACATTTGGCTACTCCAGAAGTAATGGCTTTTGGTAAAGAGATGAAATCCATTAAATTTTCTCAAAAGATTGCTAGGGACTAGCAATATCTCAGTGTGGGGGATTGATGAGTGTCTAAATACTCATCATTTTTGTACAATATAAACTGCAAAATCATCTGAAAACACTCAGAAACACATCAAAATGATCAAAATATCACAAATCAGTGTTTTATGTGTTTTAAATGCAAAAATATCAAAATCAGATGAAAAACATATCAAATTTGCAAAATTGCAGTTTTAGTCCCCCAAGTTTCAAAAGTTGTCAAAAACAGTCCCTGAGCACATAATTTCAAAAGTAAAGTCACCAAAGGTCCTTTTAAAATCAAAACTTGTCAAATTTAGTCCTTTGGTGAAAAATATAAAAAGTTTGAGAAAATTACAAGTTTAGTCCTCCAAGTTTCAAAATTGGCAGAAATGGCCCCTGGAAAATTGCAAAGTGGCAATTTTGGTCCTTATACCTTTTGAGAGTGTCACTTTTAGTCCTTGGAAGAAACTTTGATGAAATGGCAGCATTGGTCCTTTGAATTTCAGCAATTACACTTTAGTACCTTGTCATTTTAAACCCTTTATCCTTTTTTGGCCTAGTCATGTGCATTTTGGACCCCCTGTCAATTTGCATTATGAACCCCCTATTATTAAACACTTCCCTGGTCAATCTTGGTCAAATACCAACACCCGCCAAAAGTCCTCCACTTTCAATTGCTTCCTGCAACTCAGTCTACACCCCATCCCCCCTCCTCAACCCCACTCTCCCATGTTCCCCCCACCTTAGCAAGCTTCCAAGCTTCATTAATTGCTTCCCTAGCCTCTCACTCAACCCCCAATTGGCAGAAAACCAAATTGGCGCCAAAAGTCCATTTAAACGGTTGAGATTATTTTCAAGCCATCCAATGGCTAGGATTGGTGGGATAGATTCAGAAGTGAGAGAAGAAGACTTTGGAATATAAAAGACAGAGAAAGGAAGCAAGTTGGAGAGTAGAATTTTAGCTTAAAATTTCTTATTGTCGTTTTTCTTGTCAATGTATTAGTTTAAATTAAAAGTTGTAGTTTCTTGTTCAAAAATGTTTAACTCAAGTTAAATTTGCAGTATTATCAAGTTATAATCAGTGGTTCCAAGTTTTTATCCAATTTCACATTTGTGCTTTACTGTTGAATTTTTCCATTTCAAACTCTAAAACAAAAGCTTCAACTAGCTTTATTTTCTGATCCAATAAGCCTATATGAGCTTCTTATAGCTTTGTATAAGCTTGAGTGTAAGTTTCACTCATCTTGGTACTTAGTCAAAAGAAAGTCAAACTGGGCCAGAATTGTATTCAGAAATGGACATGGGTTGATTTGGCATGGAGATGGGTTGATTTGGGATGATTTGGGTGGAAATATCTAGGATAGAGGTTCTGTAACTGTTTGTTGCATGCCATTGTGGCAGAGGACAAATTGTAAGTTAATTTAAAGTTTCTTTGCATTGTCTGATTTTGCAGTTAAAACTGATTCATTTCTGTTTTAGAAGTTGTAATTAGGTTAAGTAAATGTAATTTGATCCTTAATACAAGGCTGCTCAGTGTTTAGTTAAATTTACTTGGCAAAACAGTTAGAATAGGGGTGTTTGGTTTATAACTTAAACCTGTACTAGAGGTATGTTTGTGAGTTAACTTCTGGTTGTTCATGCTTGTTTGACCAATTTGAGTACATATCTGTCTTACTTTTGTGTTTAGTACCTGCAAAAGTCAAAATTCAACTTAAACAATCTCAACAGTTAACTGTTGAGATTTTTGGAGATCCAAAATCTTGTTTTATGTTCCAAAGTTATAACCAAGGCTTGCAGAGGTTCCATTTCAATTATTAACATCAATCTCAGTATTTAAAATCAGTGGCAAAACTCAAAAAAGTCAACTTTTCATTTTTAGTTCAAAAGTCAAAACATGAAAATCAGGTTTTGAGCCAGCTGATAGGGATTTTTCTTGTGTTCATTTTTAAGCCTGAATCAATGAAATTTGTTGTTTTAGAAACTTCATCTGGTACTATTACTTATCTGCATTTTTTTGGATTTTAGTCAATTTTCTACAAGCTTCAAACAAGCTTGTGAACTTGGGACTAGTTCCCCTGCTCACTGTCTCAGCATTCACTGAGATTTTCTCAGTTTGTGCAGCTTGTGCACAGGACTCAAAAGAGCTTTTCATAATCTGATATTTGGTACACTTGGTCTCACCCAAGTCTTTTCCAAGTTCCAACCAGTAGTTTTCATTTTGAGCTTATTTTTAAGCTTGTGCTAGTGTTTAAAGTCAGTACCTAAAATCTGTTTTCATACATAAGTGCATTTCATCAAATCTGTTATAGATTGCTAATCAGTGGTTGTAGTTTATTGATACTTGTTCCATTTTAGTTATCTTAGCTTATTACAGCTGGTTTATCAGTTTGGTAGCTTTTGGTGAGCTTTTGGCTTATTAAGTGCTTATTTCAATAAGCACTTACTCATCAGTTCATTAATTCCACACATAAGCACTTGTTTTTACAATTTTCCTAGCTTCCTAATATTGTTTTAGACTTTTCCTGAAATTTTCAGATTTTTCCAAGTTGTTTAGCTATTTTTCTTAATTTAAATTAGTTTTTAATCATTTTTAATTAGCTTTTAATATAAAAAATTCAGAAAAGGTTCAAAAAAATAATTTTTCAATTTTCTTAGGTTTAGATAAATATAAAAAGTGAAAAAAGTAATTTTCCAGATTTTTCATAGTTTATTTGGTAATTTTTAGTAATTTAATTAGTTTTTAATAGTTTAAAATTCATAAAAAATCGAAAATTAATCAGAAAATACAAAAAATAGTTTTGAAAATTCTATTTTGATATTTTAGACTTTTCCATTTCATAATTTTATTTTTCTAGCTTTATTTCCTAATTTCTTGTATTTTAGGTAATTATTTAATAGTTAAAAATAGTTTTTAATTAATAATAATTAATTAATTAGTTGTAAAAATAGTTTTCTTTTTCTAAAAAGTTTCTTTTATTATTAGGTTTGTAAAAATATCATTTTCATATTTTTAGGATTAATATTGCTTTAGTTTCACTTTTTAATTTGTACGTCGCGTAGATTTTAATTTCAGTTTTATAAAAACATAAAAACAAAAACATCATTTTAATTATAGTGATAGCGTTTATTTAATAGATTTTATCTTTTTAATTTCCTTTAATTTGCATTTAAGCCGTTTTAATGTGTTGGCTTTTTCTGTAGTTAATCTATTCACAAATCCCTTTATCGTTCAAATTTCCCTATCACTAAACGTTTGATAATCCATTGCACAACTCGCTGGGACATAACGACCCGGGGAAACACTATACTCCTCAGATCTTCATTGCATTTGTGTCTGAACTGTTTTAAGTCTGTTACGGCTGGTCATTCACAAGTGACCGGTTTGTGTGATTAGACTTGACGGTTTGGCGCAGATCAATCACTCACAAATTCATTAGAACAATAAAAAGCAATCCAAGCTGCGAAATTCAATTGTTCCTCATTTGTTAATGATTCAAATGCAACTTCACTTGCCATAGCGACAAATGAAAGGGTTTTACGATCACAAACACAAAGAAGGGGGATAGACTACAAGGAAGCTAAAAATGAGAAAAAAGCGTACTTGATAGGAATCAAGTAAGGAAACCTAAACGAGATAGAAATCTAACTAGCTATTCTATTCCCGGGCAGCGGCGCCAAAAACTTGATACGCTTACAACGAGCGTTCGGGGTCAAAGGAACTTCCTTTTCGTCGAGCAAGTTTTTCAACACCCTAGGCAGTGAACCTAATCGTTGTAGTGTAGTATTAGGCTAAGCCAAGGGTATTGATATCGTTCTATAGGGGAATAGGAATGCTAGTAAGAAGTTACTACGCTAAGGTTGGGATGGAGGAAGATTATTTTTTTATATTTTTTAGAAAATGGAAAGGTACGAATCTCGGGGTTTGGATTTGGGGGTTGGTATTTCTACCGATTACTCTACTTATCTATTCTAATTAACTAAGATAGGGGTAGTCTATGTCTATTGTTGTGTGCTCGTATGATGATTAAAAATGCGTTTACTTAGGTTTTATTACTCCCTAGTTATCTCTCATTGATGGTTGAATTGTCACGTCCTTATTCTTAACGCGTTGTGTTTCTAAGGTCGTAGGGTATGTGTTTATCCCTAACTCTTTGAAGCTACCAAAGGTTAATGACTACGAAATCTATAGGATTCATAAACTTAACACTAAGGTATTCTTTGGATGTTTAGCCTACAGTTCCACTAGTAACTATATGCTAAAGTTCAACATAGATTAATCTAGCATTAATAACACAACGAATGACCTATCGCAATACTAGGTCAATCACAATTAAGATAAGAGACAACCAATCAATAATCAATAACTAGGTTTCATATTACCTAAGCAAACACACAAGTAAATTAGCCGGACATGGAGAACATGCAAGCATACACACAATCAATTGAAGACATAATTGAATCAATGAAGTAAAACACTTATCTTGATATAAAATAGGGTATGGAACCCTAAAATACTGTACAAGACAGCCTTGGTTCGGTTTAGGTTTTTACTCCACAAAACTACCTCTTAAAACTGAAAAATTCGGATTATATATATAGTGTTACAAACTGCGACGACGTCATTCTTTAATTATGACGCCGTCGGGTCGCCACCGTTAGGGTTTCGTCTTGGCCACGTCAACTCTGTGACGGCGTCACCTTATGCCCGTGAAGCCGTAGCCTTCAGTCTCTGACGCCGTCTGGATCCAAATCTAGGACGTCTGAGCTGCGACGCCTTACTCTTTTAAACCTGATGCCGTCACTTGAAAAATATCAATTTGCTCTCTGAGTCGTCACAAGATGTGTCGCGACGGCGTCACAAATAAGACCTGACGCCATCTCCTTTCAATTTAGCAGATTGAGTGTCTCGATTCTTGACTTTGGCCATTTTCTTCTTATATTCGCGCCTTTTCATCCGAATAAATGTCATTCCAGCAATTTGCCTTCAAGAGACCTAAAAAGTGAAAAGGATTGAAATTAAGTAATAACGGATACACAAGTGATCAATTAAGGGCTTAAATGACCCCTCAAAAAGGTACCTTTTAAATCCTTATCAAGCACTATTCAAGACGCTCAAAACAGATTTATGACCTAGATTAGTAAATTATTTACACTAACAATGGCGTGTAAGGTATGTGTCTAGAAATAAAATACCAAACGATGGTGTTCAAGACAAAAGAGTTGTGAGGTGTTAGTTTAGGACAATCTAGACTACATTTAGATCAAGAAGGTGGAGTTGTTGTTTGGAAAAGTAAGTGTTGGATTTAGAAGAGCTTAAAGTAAGTACGGTTTTGTGAGTTGGTTTTAGCTAAGAGATGTTTGCCTATGTGTTAGTATTGAAGAGTAAGAAACACATGTATATGCGTCCTTAAGAAAGTGAATTGTTTATAAGGTTGTTTTGGTCAACGGAAGCAATGAGCTATGTATAGTCATTACGGATGGTGATTAGCATACAATGAACTTCATCCATGAAGTCATGTAGCTCTTCTTGATCAAAGCAAGATAATCGCTTGATGAGGCAAGTGGTTATGATTAACTAAGAGAAAAATCAATTTTACAACTTGTTTGATTAGTAATCTTAAGACAATGCAAAGTATTTCTATTGTAAACTTACTTTAGGAAAACATAGGAGTATAAATTTCTCAAGTGAGAGAATGAATATGAGACTATTACTAGTGGTGCTCAATTACGGCTAAACACGACCATTTTTACGGGCGATTCCACATACCCAACTTCTATCAATGAAGCAATTCAACCATTAGGTCAAATAGAGTTTCTAGTGCAATAAGTTCTCCAGTATTCATTCTCATGTTAGGAAAATTTATATTCCTACAATGTCCTATCGAAGAGTAACAATGATGATACTTTGCTTTGTTTTTATTAATATTATTCTTGAAACAACTAAGGTGACGAAGGTGTCATGTTAAAAAAAATTAAACTTGTCCATATGGTGAACAAGAATGGTTGGATGAGCTAGTTCAACATATGTTGTTGGAAAGCTCAAGTTTGGATTTTCGGATATCAACAATTATATTTGCGTTGAAAAATAATTTACTTGAGTATGTCGGATGAAATAATCAAGTTGTCAATCCTACTATGAAGCTTGGAAAGCGATCATGAAAAGGAAAACGGGAGAGTACATCATCAACACAAGTGTAGGTTATGATCCGATGTACATTCTTGTTGTTTTTAGAAAACGACACAAAAAAATATGAAATCAAGAAATCATATAACCACATAAAATATTTATGTTGCACACATGAAAAACTAAACTAGAAGCCATTTAGTATATTACATGTCTTAAACATTTTTCAACTTATATGACGTATCGAAGTATTTAAACTAACATTTTCGACATAACTAGATGTTATCCTAAACACTCCTTCAAATAACACATTGATTAGTAGAATATTACTAAATTGACAAACAAGATAATGAATAGCAAGGTAAGGAAACCACATATTTTATTCAATCAAACAAGCATAAAAGCTATTTGAGATAAGCAAATAATCAACTAATGCAAGGTAAGACAATTAATCATTTAGCATAGCATACGAAAGTTCTTTTCATCGCTTTGTGTTAAATATAAACATGTATACTGATAACATCAAATAGTCCTGATTTTTTAAGCATTAATTTCCCCCTGTATCATCACATTTTGAGTAAAATGCTAGTGAAAACATCCTTATTCCTTATTATTTCATTTCAGGACCTATTCAATGTAAGGAAGCTGCAATTGGACGTTTTCAAGCCCTATTGATACGATTGTCTCTTAACTACGACGTAACCAAGTGATGAAGTTACGACGCAACTAAAGATTACGAAGGCTACGGCGTAACCCTCAGCTCAGGTTACGCCGTAACAACTGATAAGCACCCTATTGACAAAGACTACGGCGTAACCCTCAGCTCAGGTTACGCCGTGATTACGAAATACACATGATTTACAAAGACTACGGCGTAACCCTCAGCTCAGGTTACGCCGTAGCCATGGATAAGCACAAATGATTGAAAGAAGTTACGACGTAACTACCTAATAAGGTTACGCCGTAACTTGGTCGAAGCCTATAAATAGTTGATGGTTTCACCAGTTTTAATCATCTCTCCTTTCCCAAACCTTCTAGGGTTTTGGGAGATCAAAACACAGAAGAAGAAGCATGGTTTAGGAGCACTGAATAACGAAGTCCTCGTCTACGATTCCCATTGTATTCGATTTTGAATTCTTTTTATATTTTTCTAGGACTTATACCATGAATTCATATCATTAATTAAAGTTTGCATTTATGTTATTGTTATTCTATATAATTCTTTATAGACATTTGCTAGTCTTTTCATAGATAGCTAGCCTTGGAAGTATTATAAGCTTGGTAGTATCTAAAGGGCTGGGAGATATGACCAACTGACCCCAGTCTGATAGATAGCGAAGTATAGGAGGAATTGGCCATAGTACAACCACTCTTCGTGTGCAGACTGACCAAATGATCACCTATCAAGTGGAGGTATTTAAGAGGTTAGGGGGAATCTAAGTTCCTAACGGCCGGGTTCCCACCGTCTAGATCTAGTAGATTTGGTGCTTAATGACTGCTATTAGGTTGCCGAATGATCCCGGGTGACCTGTTCATCTTGGTGAGGAATCTAAGAACCATAGGCCATTACGAATCGACCAAAGGAGTCTGGTGATAATTAACCACTATATTGAACCTTCATATCGAGAATCAATTCATATTTGTATTATTCGTTAAGCTTCGTTTATCTATCTCTTTACCCTAAATTTCTGGTGTTTGCGTGAGTAGAATAATAGCATATCGGTGGATTATAACAACTTTTTCATACCAATATATTATCAATATCATTACTAATCATCTTAGTTCTTTCAAGGTCACAGCTCTCTTGGGATGATACTCGGATTTACCTAAGGCTTTACTACATCTGATCGGGTTCTCTGCCCGTTAGTATGTGCCTATCCTAAGTTATCTAAGTTTTATAAATATTAAAAGCAGGATGAAATAGCACATCATATACCAAGCTTGATTAGTTTCTTTTATATTTATAAATATGATCAGAACCTTAATTTCAAAAGAGGACACATTGTTATTCTGTTAGGAATTATGTAACAGTGGGTTCCTTCTGATAAAGGATCCTGCTTATAGTATTAGAGTTTTTGCCGATAGCATGGTTTCTACGGATAATGCAGTTGCCACGGATATTTTGTTTCTGCGGATATGTAGTTTCCGCGTTATTAGTTATTTAGTTACGATATGCATGAGATAAATTAGGAATAGATAGTGCATATCTTTTACGTGATTAGCAAGCTGCAACATTAGGGTTTCTTGTGCTATAAAAGAAACCTGCGGCTAGGTTTTGATGTACGTTTTTCAATAATATTGTTTTAGTAATTTAATATAGATCCATAGAGGATCAAGTAATTGGTGTTTATTGTCTTCTTAAGTCTTGTGTTTATATTCCGCATAAACATAATTCTAGCAAAGGTTCTCCATAGTATTCTTGTGATTACACAAGTTACTATACTCTCTCTAAGGCTCATAAGATCTATCTGGGACTGAACCCAACAAGTGGTATCAGAGCCTGGTGAGAATCTTTCTTAGAAGACAGTCTTACTCTCTTTCTCAAAACCATTACAATGACATCATCAAAACATTCAGATTCAGAAAATGATGAACAGCCTGAGCCAACAAACACTCAGTCCACTATTCAGCAGGTTGTTACCACCATGTCCAACACCAATGCAAAATTTCCCTACCTGAAGAAGGACGAATATGACATATGGGCTATGAAGATGGAAAATTATATCTCCAACATGGACATCAATCTCTGGAACATTGTTCTAAAAGGCAACAGTAAGAAGGCTACTGGAAGAGATTCTGATGGGAATGTGATAATTCTTCCAGCAACAGGTAATGCAGAACAGCTTGCACTTCAGAGGGAAACAAAGGCAAGGACTACCTTGCTTCAAGCTCTTCCAGATGAGCATATGAGTGACTTTTATTATCTTGATGATGCTAGAGAAATCTGGAGAGCAATAAAAGCAAGGTTTGGAGGTAACGAAGAGTCTAAAAAGATGAGGAAGTCAATGCTCAAGCAGAACTTTCAGGAGTTTTCGATTTCTGAAGAGGAAGGCATACACAAGGGGTATGACAGGTTCCAGAAAATCCTCAGCCAACTAAATCAGATGAAGTCCAAACCTGACAATGAGGAATGTAATCTCAAGTTCCTTCGTGCTTTACCTTCTTCCTGGAGGCAGGTTTCTCTCACACTCAAGGCAAAGGGAGGCCTTGACTACTTAAGCTTTGATGACTTATACAATAAGCTTAGATCCCTTGAAATTGATATCAAGGGTCATTCATCTTATTCTCCAACTCCAACACACTCAGCTTTTGTTAGTGCTACCAGTGCTAACACAATGGTGTCTTATGCTGAGAGTCCCACTTCTTCATCAGCAGCAACCAGAACACACACTTTTTCTACAAGAAAATCAAAGTCCAATTCTGTGATAGAGGATGTGCTTCACTCTTTTGTTGCTGAAACTGAAGACCAACAACAGTTGGCCTATGAAGATTTTGAACAAGTGGATAAATGGGATTTGGAGGAGATGGATCTCAAATGGCAGATGGCCATGCTTGCTGTGAAAGTCAACATGTTTGAGAAGGGATCTGGGAGGAAGTTTGGCTACAAGGGAAGAGAATCAGCCAGGTTTGACAGGAAGAAGATCAGGTTCTTTGAATGCAACCAACTTGGTCACTTTGCTAGGGAATGTCCAGACAAGAAGGGAGGTGACAGAAGAAGGTATAATGCATACAAGCTCAAGGAAGCTGAGGAGGTGAAACCTACAGCCTTGTTGTCTTTGGAGTCAAGGGTTGACTGGGATGAGCATGTGAATGAAGCTGAGGATGACAATCCTAAATTTGGATTGGTTGTTGATACTGTTGATGAGATTGCACTGATGGGCATCACTTCTTAGGTACAAAACTGCATATTTGGTTGTAATGCTAAATATGATGCTCTTAAAAGTGAACTTGATGATGTTAATGAAAAATATAAAGAATATTTTATTCAGGTCCAAGCTTATAAGAAAACTGTTAAAGCTTTGGAAAAACAAAAGGCGTGGTACCAACAAAATCAATTGGCTCTTGAAGAGAAAATTAATGTTTTAGAAAGAGATTTGGAGAACACCACTAACAAGCTAAAATTTAATAAGAAAGAATATGTAAAGGTCATTGCTGAAAAAGAAGGTCTTCAAGCTAATTTAGATTCAAAGGTGGCTAGGCATAATCAGTGGCAAGAACAGGCTAAGAACCTAGATAAATTGTGGAATAGCTCTATGTCAGTTAAAACTAAGATGGGTTTAGGGTTCAAGGATTATATTAGACCTGATGAGATTTATGACCCTAATGATTATAGTGTTTTTAATCCTGTCACTGATGAAGAGGAAGATAAATATAGAAAACCTGTTAACTTTGCAAAACATGGTGAAATGCATTCAGTTCCTTCTTCCATAAATGGTATTGTTAGGCCACCCAACCCCGACTCAGACTCAGACTCAGACTCAGATGAATCACATATGACCTATGGTCAAAAGTCCAATGACTTATCTGACACTGGCAGTGAATCTAATACTTTTGTCTCTTGTTCTTCCAGTGATAGGACTTCAGAGACCCAGTCTAAAGACTATACCAGTTGTAATTCAAGTAAAGAGTCTACCACGCCCAAGTCTGCCTCTCCCAAGCCCTTGCCTACCCCAAGAGTTGCTGTTAATGAATCTTCTTCAAAGACAGTTCATTTTAGAACCATTTCTAGTTTTGTTGATTTTGTTAAAAACAATTCTGATTTTGGTTGTGGTTTGAATAATTTTGTTTGTGATAAGACTATTCCTGTTTTGAACAAGCACTTTAAGAAGAAATCATGTTTTGTTTGTGGTAGTACATGTCATCTTATCAAAGATTGTGATTTTTATGAGAAACATATAGGTGTTTGTACTAATCAACAGAGATATAGACTTATATGGAATGATGTGACCAACATTCCTCCGTTTGTTCCCTCTGGAACACATGTGAGGACCAGCAGAATCAATTCTGCTGGTAGACCAGTTGCTGCTGGTAGACCAGTTCCTGCTGGTAACCCAGTTTCTGCTGACAGGCCATCTTCATCATGTTGGAGAAGAAATGTTAATAGACCATTATACAGACCAACTAGTACTTATTTTCAAAATGGATACAGGCCTGTTAATAATGACCTTTTGCATAAAAGGGGGCAAGGTGGGATACTGCTGTTAAGCCCTCAGCAGGTTGCTCTTGGACACACAATCGACCATCTTTTATAAGGGGTTCCAAGCACAATAGTGGATCTCATCAATTTTCAGGTTTATCTAATATGATCCACAAGGCAGGCCCAAGTCAGTGATGACTTGGGTCTCCATGTATACTAATGTTGTCTTATATCTTTTAACTTGTAGGATGATCCTCATACTAATAAAGATTTAGGCATTGTTGATAGTGGTTGTTCTAGGAGTATGACAGGGAACAAAGATAGACTTCATGATTTTGTATCTCTTCAAGGAGGTACTGTTACTTTTGTAGGAGGAGATGGCAAAATTATAGGGAAGGGAACTATTAGAACTTCCAAGCTAGACTTTAAGAATGTGTATTATGTGGAATAATTGAGAAACTTCAACCTATTTTCTGTGTCCTAAATCTGTGACAAGAAAAACTTTGTGTTGTTCACTGATACTGAATGTCTTGTTCTCTCAAAAGATTTCCAGATACCTGATGATAGTCAAGTTGTTCTGAAGGTGCCAAGGAAACAAAATCTGTATACATTCAATCTCAATGAAGTTCAGCCTGCAGGTGATTTAGCTTGTTTGGTGGCAAAAGCATCCTTGGATGAATCTAATAAATGGCATAGAAGGATGGCTCATGTTAATTTCAAAACAATCAACAAGCTGGCAAAACTTGGGTTAGTTCATGGACTTCCTTCCAAGGTCTTTACTAATGAACACAACTGTGTGGCTTGTAACAAGGGAAAGCAACACAAGGCTTCCTATAAGTCCATTGCTGCTGTCCGCACTATCACTGAGCCCTTGCAGCTTCTTCATATGGATCTTTTTGGTCCTACATCTATCAGAAGCATTGATCACAAGTACTATTGTTTGGTGGTTACTGATGACTATAGTAGGTATTGCTGGGCATTCTTCTTGGGGACTAAAGATGAAACATTTCAGATTCTTCAAGACTTTATTGCCCTGGTAGAGAATCAGTTGAATAAAAAGGTTAAAGCCATTAGGTGTGACAATGGGACAGAGTTCAAGAATGCCAAATTAATTGAGCTCTGTGCTACAAAGGGGATAAAAAGGGATTATAGCACTGCCAGGACTCCACAACAAAATGGAGTTGCTGAAAGGAAAAATAGAACCCTGATTGAAGCAGCAAGATCTATGCTTGCTGATTCTAAGTTACCTACCATGTTCTGGACTGAAGCAGTCAGCACTGCTTGTTATGTATTGAACAGGGTGTTGATAACTAATCCTCACAACAGGACACCTTATGAACTTTTGTCTGGCAAGATTCCTACCATTAGCCACCTTAAGCCTTTTGGTTGTCATGTCACCATCCTTAACACCAGTGATCATTTGGGCAAGTTTGATGGCAAAGCTGACGAGGGATTTGTAGTAGGCTATTCAGCTCATAGTAAAGCTTACAGGGTGTATAACATCTCCACAAAGAAGGTTAAAGAGACACTGAATCTGAGATTTATGGAGGACAAGCCAAATGTTCAGGGAGCAGGTCAAGAATGGTACTTTGATCTTGACTATTTAACTGATCACTTGGGTTATACTCGTTATAAATCTAATCTTCCTGCAGAACCACAAGATGCTCAAACTAACATTGCAGGTTCCTCAGATGATGAGTCAGATTCAGAGTGTGATGAACAACTTATAGTTGTTCCTTCTGTTCCTACTAACCACTTTTCAGGTAACAAGAACACAGCTGATTCTCATGAAATTTCAAGTGATCTGGGATATGCAGAAGAACTTGTGAAGCTTCAACGCCAAGAGCATGTAGCTAAGGTTGATGCTGAAAAGTTTGGTTATGAATTCTCCAAAGAAACAGAGGAACTCCTAAGGCAGGAAACTATTGAAGCCCGCAGGAACTTTGATGCTGCTGGTAGTATACCTGTTCCTGCTGGTAATGTGGCTGATCCTTCTGGTAATGGGTCAGTTGCTGCTGATGTCGATGCTGCTGGTCGTGTTCCTGTTCCTTCTGCTAGTGATGATGTTCCTGTGGTTCCTTCCAATACTCCATCTGCTAATACTTTGGGTTTAGATGTTTCTCCCACCCGATTTCCAACTCCATCTGACTTAGCCAATTCACAACATTCAAGCTCTGATTTGGAAGGCATTCATCATTTGTCAAGAACAGGCATATTTGGCTCTTCTTCCTATGATGATGACTTTGGTCCTACAATTACTAATCTGGCCACATCCATTGATGTTCGTCCTCATTCTACAAAGAGGATTAACACAGTTCATCAACAATCTCTTATCATTGGTGATCCTACTTCAACTGTGCAAACTAGAAGCAGGGTCAAGAGGTCATATTTTGGTGAATCTGCATTTCTTAGTTACATTCAGGATCAACATAGGAACAATCATATAGACTATCATCATTGTCTGTTTGCTTGTTTCCTATCTCAAGTTGAACCTACCAGTGTTGCCCAGGCTTTGGCAGATGATGATTGGGTAGCTGCTATGCAAGAGGAAATGCAACAGTTCTTAAATCAAAATGTGTGGGAGCTTGTTCAATTGCCTCCTGGCAAGTATGCTATTGGGACAAAGTGGATTCTGAAATGTAAGAGGGATGCTAGGGGGATTGTGGTTAGAAATAAGGCTAGGTTGGTTGCTCAAGGTCACAGACAAGAAGAGGGTATTGATTATGATGAGTTTTTTTTGCTCCTGTTGCAAGAGTAGAGGCTATCAGACTCTTCTTGGCATTTGCTTCCTACATGGGCTTCATGGTTTATCAGATGGATGTGAAAAGTGCATTTTTATATGGTGAAATTAAGGAAGAAGTGTATGTCACTCAGCCCAAGGGATTTGTGGATCCTCACAATCCCGATATGGTCTACAAAGTGGTTAAAGCACTCTGTAGACTTCATCAGGCACCTAGAGCTTGGTATACTAGGCTCTCTTCATTCCTGCTGAAACATGGATACAGGAGAGGTGTTATTGATAAGACTCTCTTTATCAAGAAGAGCTCCAGGGATATCATTCTTGTGCAAGTATATGTGGATGACATTATCTTTGGTTCTACCAAAGAGTCTTGGTGCAGGCAATTTGAGGAGTTGATGAAAAGATAGTTTGAGATGA
Source organism: Chrysanthemum makinoi (assembly GCA_910596185.1). Classification (NCBI taxonomy): domain Eukaryota; kingdom Viridiplantae; phylum Streptophyta; class Magnoliopsida; order Asterales; family Asteraceae; genus Chrysanthemum; species Chrysanthemum makinoi. The sequence continues at coordinate 146,079,713 of OU343225.1, forward strand.
GTGCAATGGGTGTACTTACTTTCTTTTTGGGCCTTCAAGTGCAGCAGACATCAGATGGTATTTTCATTCATCAAGAGAAGTATGTGCATGATATCCTCAAGAAATTTGATATGGAACTAGTTAGGACTGCAACTACACCCTATGAAGCTCCTAAGGCTAAGTCAAATAATGAACCAGATCCTGCTGTTAATGTTCATCCCTACAGATACATGATTGGTTCTCTCATGTATTTGACTGCCTCTAGGCCTGACATTATGTTTGCAGTCAGTGCTTGTTCCAGGCATCAGGTCACTCCTTTGACTTCCCATTTGACTGCAGTCAAGAAGATTTTCAAGTATCTCAAAGGCCAACCAAAACTGGGTCTTTGGTATCCTAGAGAATCTTCATTTGAGTTGGAAGCTTATAGTGACAGTGATTATGCTGGTGCCAACTTTGATCAAAAATCTACTACTGGGGGTTGTCAGTTCTTGGGAAGGAGATTAATCTCCTGGCAATGCAAGAAGCAGACCATAGTGGCCACATCTTCTACTGAAGCTGAATATGTTGCTGCTGCTAGTTGTTGTGGTCAGGTACTTTGGATTCAAAATCAGTTATTGGATTATGGGTTCAATTTTATGAACACTAAAATCTTTATAGACAACCAAAGTACAATATGCATTGTTAAAAATCCTGTTTTTCATCAAAGAACTAAGCACATAGAAATAAGACACCACTTTATCAGAGATGCTAATGAAAAACACCTTATTCAAGTGGTTAAAATCCATACAGATGAAAATGTAGCTGATTTGTTAACAAAAGCTTTTGATGGTCCAAGATTTCAATATTTGGTTGTCCATATAGGCATGATCAACCCCTGATTGGTGTGTTTGAGGGGAGGATTGTGCCTAAGGGGAGGTTTCTGGTGTAAGGGGAGGATTTAAGTTGTATAGTTTGTATATTTTTGCATATTTTGTGTATATATTTGTATATATTTGTGTTGTATGTTCTGTGTTCTACTAACCATCTTGCAGATCAAGTTTCAAACAAACAATCAGTGGGAACAAATAACAAAAGAGCAAGGATAAAAGTCTTTTATTCATTAAAACACCGCATTCAAAGATGCAGTGAGAACAGTACAAGACTCATTACATAATAAGCATGACTCAACACTCCTCCAGACCCAACACTCCTCCAGACTATGGCTTCAATCTTCAAGGCCTCCTCTCTGGCCTCCTGTTTCCCCACTCTGGCATCCTATGATGCTCTTTTCCCCGCCTGTCCATCCATTCCCACACTGGCTTTGCAGCCAGACCCATCACAGTGGTTCTCTTGGTAGGGTTTGATGTGGAGGGTTGGGGGTTTGGAACTGAAGCACCTGGTGGTAGAATAGCAAGAGGAGCAACATTGAGTGGCCTGAAGTTGCGTGGCTTGTAGGTTGGATCATTAACCTCATCATCAGTGTCTTCATTCATGGCATTGAGCTCAGCACTGGATACTTCAAACTCCACATGAGGAGGAGGATTAGGAACATCTTCATCTGAAGAAGTGTATGCAAATGGTGACTTGCTAGGAGGCTCTCTAGAGATGTAAGTCACACTGTTGGATGCACCAGGAGGAAAGTAGTTAAGCCAGTTTCGTTCACTGTCAGATGATGATAGTTCAATAGGGTGGTTTGGCGAGTTGTTCATGGTTATTTGGTTGTTAGTAGTTTTTGCCGATTAGGGTTATGTGATGTGTTTGTATAGCTGCTGATGCAAGGGGTTGGTTTTATAGGCTTTATGGAATCTTAGGTCGGTAAAAGTTATGGTAAATATTGATGGTTGGAATTTGTATCGCTAAAAGTTCTTATTGGAGACTGTTAAGGCACTGTTATGGGTCAAAGATTTGATTTGATTCCTTTTTCATTGCTGCTGATATTGTGATTATTTCGGCTGATGAGCTGTGGATTCTGCTGGTAGCTTTGAATTAGTAACTACGGACAAAAGTTAATTGGTTTCTGCTGTTTGACTGCTTGGTTTCCGCTGGTTGACTTTTCATTGCTGCTGATTTTGATAAAATTTTGGAATTTAATTCAGGATTTATTTAAAGTCAAAATTGGTCAAAGATTTGTTCCGAATCTCTTGTCAATTTAAATGACTATTTTCGGTAACTCATTTAAATAGTCAATCAAAAGTATCCCACACCTCAATTCCATCTTAATTTGAATCCTGCTCATCTTCTATCTTCTCACTCTGTATCAATGGCAACACTCGCTTACAAAGGAGATCACAACAAAGTTGCTTTCTTGGAACATGGCAAAGGGAGTGATTTGTATGACTCCATGATTGATTTTCTTCTGCGTTCCAAGATCAGGTATGCTCTCACTTTCTCTCCATCAGTTGTTTATGACTCTCTTGTCAAGCAATTTTGGTCCACTGCTCATGAGCGGTCTCCTTCTGGTTCAACCAAGGAAATTGTGGCTACCATTGATGGAGAAGAGTATGTGATAACTGAGTCTCTCATTAGGACTCAGTTACAATTTGATGATGAAGGTGGTCTCTTTGAGAACAATAGAGATGAGATTATTGCTGGTCTAACCAGCTTAGGGTATCCCTATGATGGGATCATTTGGTATAAAATAAGTTTTGCCCTAAGTGGAGGTTTTTAGTCCATACCCTGCTTCAGTGTTTGAGTCCTAAATCTAGGGGTTGGGATCAGTTTTCCAGTTCTATTGCAAATGCTATAATCTGTTTGGCCCATGGTAGACAGTATAATTTTTCAAGATATATTTTTTAGGAAATGCTTATGAATATAAAGGATACCAAACATAAATTTTTTTTATGTATCCTCGCTTTCTACAAATGATATTAGGCATTGAAACCTCTTATCAAACTCCAAGGGTCATTACTAAATTAACTGCTAATTTATTTACCACAATGAAAACTAATTATGCTGGAGAACACAGGCCCCTGTTACCCTCTATGTTGCCTGGTGTCAATGTTGCTGCTGGTGCCTCTGCATCAGTTGCCACTGATGCCCAACAACCACCTTCACCTCAACCTGTTGCCCCACCCTCACTGGTGATTGTTGCTCCTGAGGAGCCAGTGGTTGCCTCTGTGTCATAGGAACAAATTCTTGTTGAGACTGAAGTCAATCCTGACCAACCTTTTGTTCAACCTGCTAGTCCTCCTAGACATTATTTTGAGGATGACACCACCTTTGGTGATGATTTTCATGTGTCTCCTCCCAGGTCCAATGAAGCTCCAAATACCTCAGGTAATCCTGCTGGTAGAGCTGAGGATCCTAATGTTCTAATGAATATGTCTAGTTTACTCAACAGGTATATCAAGAAGGTTGATGATTTGGAGCTTAAGCTTCAAGAATCCAGGGATGAGCTTAAAGAGACCAAGCAGACTCTTGGTGGTACTTTGGTGAAGTTATTGAAGAGGGTGACAAATTTGGAGGTTAGGCATAATAATAGGAGGAGCAGAGTTGTGGTGTCTGATTCTGAGGAGGAACAGGGTAATGAGAGGACACATATTGGTCTTGAGGCTCTACATGTCTTGGCATCTGTTTCATTAGGAGAGTCGCAAGCTCCAAAGGATCCAGAAGTTCAAGTGTTTCAACGGAGGCAGATTAGGAAGAGGAGTTATCTAAGTCAAATGGCCCTCAAAGCTAGTTTAGTGGATTCTTCTAAACCATCTATTACTGCTGATCATGTACACGTTCCTTCTGACAAGGTGTGTGAGGATAAGGAATCAGAGGCTTTAGATACTACTGACACGTCTGTTGCTGCAGAAAAGCCTGATCCTCCATCTGTTGCTTCTGAGATTCCTAAGTCCATTCCTTCTGATCCAAAGGATTATTCAGTTGAGGATGAATCTTTGCCTGCTTCTCAAGTTGATAAGGGCAAAGGTAAAGTACTAGATGAGGATATGGACTCTGATGCATATAAGGCTGAACAGGCTAGGCTATTTAGACTTCATGAGATTTCACAACGTGATGAGGAGGTAGCTGCACAAACTCAGGCTACTTATGATGCAGAGTTTCAAAGTCAGTCTTATACAGTTCCTGAGGTCACACCACAGAGAAGGAAAGAATTGGATGATCTTGCTCTAAGATTTACAGATGATACTTGGAGTCAACTGGCTGGTGGTGTGTCCAACAATCCAACTCTTGCCCAATCTATCTTGGGTGGAGCCTTTGATTCAGAGAATTATGTTGATGATATTATGGCTTTGGTGAATCAAAGAAAGAAGGCGGATGCAGAACGCAGGCTAAAGAAAAAAGGGACAAACCTCTTTCTCAGGCTGAACAGAGGAAACATATGAGAGAATTTGTCAAAAATACAAGTTCTGCAGTTTATAATACAGGTTGGACTATGGCCTTTGTGAAATCCCTACCTGATGATCGGTTGGTCAAAGAGTATAACACCATTCTCGCAAGGTTGGAGAAGGATGGTCTCAATCCTTATACCAGGGTGAAACGCACTCAATCTCTTCTGGAAGGTCCTAATCCTAAGAGATTGAAGACTACTGATGCTTCTGATAGTGCTCCCATTCCTACTGAGGAGACACAAGCTGATATGGCTTCATCCATTCCTTCTGCCAGCACTCCAAAGGTTTCTACTGAGATGCCTGCATCAGTTTCTGCTAAGAATGTGCCACCTCATAAAGAGAATGATCTTTCTACTGATGAGACAGAGCATGTGTTCACTCCACAAAATCCACCAGTTGTCTCACCTGCAACAAAGGATGTGGTTACCCTTGAGGCTACACATGTTAGTGCTACTTCTTCTCCTTCTTCTGGAAGAAGACAGAAGAGTCTAGCAAGAAAGAAGGGGGGTTCATTTGATCTTTAGGCCACTGAGAGCTCTTTTATAAAGGATTTTGACGAGGATGATTCATATGAGGAGTTGGTGGTTTGGTCTCCATTGGTGAGATGGGAACTCACCCCTATTGGTTTTTGTGGTTTTGGTGATTGTAACTCTGTTTATCACAAGGATGGATCTGTTAGGCATTTTACATTTCTTTCTGAGGTCCTTAATTTTTTGGATAGACAAGATCTTATTGCACTTTATGGAATGGTGTCAAAACATTATGAATCTCATCCTGCAACTGGTGCTGGTTTAATGTTGTTGGGTGACCTTCAAGTGTTGTTTGATTCCAAATATCAAGATGGTGCAGGGTTTAGGATTTGGGAAGGTCAAGCTCAGTAGAAGGTGTTTAGTTGGACTTATTATCCACTCTCTAGTCTTCATGTGGTGCAGACTTGGTCTGGGGTCTATCTTTATATGTTTTCAGATCAGGATTACCTTTTGTCTGCACATTTGCTAGAGCAAATGTTGAAAAAGAAATTGGCCTTCTCTACTGCTCCAGTTGTGAATGATATGACTAATGCAGAGCAGCTGGTAAAAAGGATAAAGGATAAGCTCATTGCTGCTTCTGTTGATTCTTCAACGTGAAGTCTGGTTTGTTGTTATATTTATTTCTTATTTCTTATTCTTTATTTCTTATTTTATTTGGTGTTTAAAAAAAACATTTCTTGTATATATATTGTATGTTTTCTAACTTTTCGTTGAGGATCTTGTTGTCAAGTTGGGTTTCCTATATGGTTTTTAACTAACCATGTCCTTTGTGACAAAAGGGTTAACTTACTATGGGGGTACAACTCTAGTAAGTATTCTCAAATCTATTGATAGTTGCTGATTTACTAAAAATCAGAGGGTTCTCAATGTACCCTAGTCTCACGCACCAAACATTGGCTACTCCATGAGCAAACGGCTCTGGTAAAGAGACCTCAAATCCGTTGGAAGGTTGACAACTTGCCAATAAGTTGTATGGTGCTCAACTCACCATGTCCTCATAGATGAAGAGTTGGCTAGCCCACAAGTTCATGGCTTGTGGTAAAGGCAGTGGAACACCATGACTAGTCCCGAGTTAACGGCTACAGGTAAAGACAAGTCAAATCCGTTGATGGCTGTGATGGTTTGCCAAAAACCATTAGGGGTTCTCCAACACACCATTGATTCATGTTCTAAGTGTTGGACTGGTAACTAGTTCACTAGGGTGATGCCATGATTCCACTCAAGAACTAGATAGCCCAAGAGTGAGTAGCTACTTGGTAAAGGCTCATCAAATCTACTCAGGTAACTGATGCTGTTGGAGGTTCTTGATGCTGCTGCTCTAGGAGGTTGCTGATGGGATTATGGATTTCATGGTTGTCTCTGGTGGTTCTAGGCGTTCTGCTGGTGATTTCTCTGGTTTCAGTTGCTGGTTCTATTCAATCCTCTTGCATGGTATCGATCTATCTGGAAACTTGAAGTTAACAGAGTCAAATTCAAGTTTAGGGGAGGATTGTTAGGAATTATGTAACAGTGGGTTCCTTCTGATAAAGGTTCCTTCTGATAAAGGATCCTGCTGACAGTATTAGAGTTTCTACTGATAGCATGATTTATGCGGATAGTGCAGTTGCCACGGATAGTTATTTTGTATCTGCGGATATGTAGTTTCCGCGTTATTAGTTATTTAGTTACGATATGCATGAGATAAATTAGGAATAGATAGTGCATATCTTTTACGTGATTAGCAAGCTGCAACATTAGGGTTTATTGTGCTATAAAAGAAAACTGCGGCTAGGGTTTGATGTACGTTTTTCAATAACATTGTTTGTTGGCTCAGGCTGTTCATCATTTTCTAAATCTGAATGTTTCGATGATGTCATTGTAATGGCTTTGAGAAAGAGAGTAAAACTGTCTTCTAAGAAAGATTCTCACCAGGCTCTGATACCACTTGTTGGGTTCAGTCCCAGATAGATCTTATGAGCCTTAGAGAGATTATAGTAACTTGTGTAATCACAAGAATACTATGGAGAACCTTTGCTAGAATTATGTTTACGCGGAATATAAACACAAGACTTAAGAAGACAATAAACACCAATTACTTGATCCTCTATGGATCTGTATTAAATTACTAAAACAATGTTATTGAAAAACGTACATCAAACCCTAGCCGCAGGTTTCTTTTATAGCACAAGAAACCCTAATGTTGCAGCTTGCTAATCACGTAAAAGATATGCACTATCTATTCCTAATTTATCTCATGCATATCGTAACTAAATAACTAATAACGCGGAAACTACATATCCGCAGAAACAAAATAATTATCCGTGGCAACTGCACTATCCGCAGAAACCATGATATCAGCAGAAACTCTAATACTATCAACAGGATCCTTTATCAAAAGGAACCCACTGTTACATAATTCCTAACATATTCAAAGACGAAAACATCCGTCTCCAATTAGATCAAAAGTTTATGCAAAAGTTATGACCGAAAAATGACTTTCTATTATAAATCAATGATTCTGTAAATTTTTGTTTTGAATTAGTTTATGAAATCATTTTTAAACGAAAGTAGACTCAAATACCTTTCAAACGATAGGGGGCACGACTTCTACGGACTTACGGTTAATTAGTTATAAATTTTTGAAATTTAGACAAAAAATATCTTCTATACCACGGATCCTCCGGATCCCTTCCAAAAGGGATCCACCCTATGATAACAAAGGGATTCGCGGATCTGACACAGATTTACAAAAATGCATGTTTTGACCCGACGAAAAGGTTTAACCTTTGTAGACTTTTTAGTGAAGTTATATTGCCTATTTTAATCTTTATTCAAGCTTGATTAACAAGATATCTAACAACAAAACTTCAAAGACAAAAATCAACAAAATACTTTTCATATTATGCTTGACTTCATCAAAAATTTGATACAAGGACCTTAATCGTCTTGAAAACCATTTGTTTTTAAAAACTAGAGCCAACCCGCTCTGATACCAATTGTGGAAAACGTAGGGGGGGGGGTGAATACGTTTCCATTTCAAACTTAAAACTTTTGTATCAATTATAGTATAAACCATTACATTTTCTAATCTCGATGCGAGGATGCATTTAACGCATTACGTCATGTAAGGTCAACCCCTTAATATCACATAAGATTCCGCAAGATTAATGGTTCATTATAAATCAAGTTTCACCATTATTAGTCCGGTTGCTTTTTCTTGATCAAACGTGTCATAATATGTAAAGTGTTAAATATAGTTTATGACTATATGAAATACCAAGTATGCATCACAAACATAGTCATCAACCACATAGACAATAAATGATATAAAGCAATAATAAAAGTAAAGCGATAAGTAAAAGGATAGACAAACCAACACGAGGCTTCTTCTTTGGAGGATCACTTCGGGAGTATGCTTAGAACAAATGAAAGTTAGAAGCATTATGATCATATGAGACGAGGATGGTTTACATGTTTCCTAATGATCTAAATATGTTAGAAATAGTGGAGATAAACTATGTGTGAAAGTATGAAGAAATGGTAAGAAGTGGTTCGCTATTTATAGGCAAAATGGCCAAGACAAGCTTCTACCCCAAGGATCCCTTCTGAGAGGGATCCGACCCTTGTAATTTAAGGGATCCGTGGCAATTTGAGGGATCCGTGGGACGCTCCTCATTATCCATGGGTCATGGGTCATGGGTATGAGCCTTGAGTGGCCTCCAAGGTACAATATATCTAGATATTGGGTCATGGGTCTTGGATCATGGATCATGGTATTTACCCAACACTTTTAATTTTGTTTATGTATGTAAGTACTTAAGTGTTTTATATAAACTATTTAACTAAACATGTTTAATGGTTTGTTAGAGGTTTGATCATAAAGCAACATAACAAACATGTACGAACGTGTGTTGTAGCATACAAGGACTTGAGTCGTCGAGAGGTGCTGAGAGTATGTTGAGAAAAAATATGATTACAAGTAACTTATACGCTTTACGTTATGTATTACAAGTTACATGTTTGTCATCAACAAAACAAACGAGACTATATAGATTAAATATCGTAATATTTGCACTAACACCCTCTATTAAAATGAATGTTGCAATGACCCTCGTGAGTTGCCCAAAACCATTAAGGCAATATCCTTGCCTTCAATCGACTCATAACCTTCCAATCGTAGGATGCTCGAACTTGAATATCAAGTCAAATTCCTCATGAGTTCCTACGAAGCTCCTAAACCTTCACGCCAAGTGAACAAAGTCGCCTCCTCGTGTGAGTTATGCAGTGGTCCCCATGACACTCGCGATTGCACAAGACTCCGCGAATAAGCTTCCATGGACTATGCATCTACGTGCACCAACGGAACGGGAGGAAGAATCCTTATAACCCCCGGACCTAGGACTTTCAATGAAGCCCGAGAGGCATGGAAGGGCAAACCTGACTATAATTCAAGTCAAACCAAAGAATTCACTTCTAACGACTCCCCATGTTCCCAACAATACGATTCAAGCTCTCATGGTCCTAGTCAACGTAAGTTGGAAGGGATGATGCGAAAGTTCGCAACATCCCAAGAAGCCCAAGTAGCCAATCTTTCGGATTATTTTAATCAACAACAAGCTGAGATGATAGAAAGATTGATAACCTCTTGAAAGTCATTAACAATCATGTTGATAAGACAACAACTGATAAGGTTAATGCCATCTCGACTCATTCCCCCGAGAAAGCTCCCATTGTAAAGATCAAGGACCCAAGCAAGTTCTTAGCCCACCCGTAATTAAGCATGAAAATAGGGACCCGTCTTTATCAAAACACGTTCACTTTGTCAATGTCATCACCCTAGTGAGACCAAGTAGGAATAATGACGAAAAGAACCATGAGACGGTGCTTGAGGTTAGTAACACTCCTTAGGATGAAACAACTAAAGAAGTAGACGAAGTAGGTGATGAATACTTCAACAAGTTTCCTACGGAAGAGGAACTTTCATATCACCCACATCTAGTACGCGACCTTCGTCCATTTTACGCTATGAGACCCCCACATATCACTATTAGTCTATTGGAAATCCTAGGAATCTCAACATTCCATGTTGCATATGACACCTCTTCGTGGCAAAAGCCTACATCGATCGCAAGTCCCTAATAAACATCATGACTAACACATACTATAATTGGGTGATGATAAAACCTATCCCAAGTAGGCAAGATCCCAATAATCCTAGAATAAGATGTAACTTCCTTGGAAGAGTTAAGAGATTGCCCATTCATGTAGGAAGCTTCACGTACCTAATGGATTTAGTGATTGTAGAGGATATTAGTACGGCTATAGATCCTAGTTTATCCCATGTAGTTCTAGGAAAGCCATTCGTAGAAAACTCCGGAATGACATATGACCCATCATTAGGAATAGTTAGATTCAAGGACAAGACCGAAGAGATTGCCTACTAAATGTCATTCAAGATTGATCAATTCTCGTCACTATCCAATGATAAGAAATAACTTAAGCTATCGGTCTACTTTCGGAATGAGGAGGATAGAAGGAGAAGAGTAAATTATGTGATGAGTAAGATATTCGGATTTTATAAAGAATGCGTGAAACTAGGACCGGAATATAGAACCAAATGGGGGCATAATGATTTCCTAAAGAGATGCATAATTGAACGTAACTATTCTATGGAAAATCCCAATAGAAATCATCATGAGGAAGAAGATGAAATAATGAAGTTACGTAGGGTATGGCTTCGAGTCTAGCTACAAGACTCATAAAATAAAGAAAAACGCTTCTTGGGAGGCAACCCATATTTAATTGTTTGCATGTTTATTTTTTATTTGTTTATTTTATATATCTTTTTCATTATTGCTTAATTCTCATGTTTGCTTTGTGAAAATGCTTTATTTTGTTTTTAAATTCGTCTTAATTGCATATAAAGGTATTTTACAAAAAGATAAGTGTAGGGAAGATCACATGTGTTTTTAGAACTATTATGAACATGAGATTAACAATAATTGAAATCGTATATATTTGTGTGTTTGTTAGAGTCAAATGCTTATATCGTGTCACAATGGATGTTTTGCAGGAATTTTTTCAGGTCTTTAAAGAAGTAAATTTTCAGATGTTTTTCAGAAAAATGCATCGGACTCTTTCTGTCAGGACAACCTGACGGCGTCGGGACTAAAGCCCGACGGCGTCAGGAAATGTATAAACCGATTCCGTATTTTTCGTTTTCTGTTTAATTTGTAATTTTTGGAATTTTGAAATTCTTAATTTTCCAGAAATCTGCAAACATCCATCTCACAAGAATTATATCTAACTTTCTTTCTAGTGTAGTTTTGTTTTTATATAGTTTATACCGCCGGTGATACGCGAGGTTTCATTTTCGTTTTCTTATAAGTGTGCAGGTTATATTAGACAAGAAGATGAAGTACATGATGGGGAACACTTATTACTTGCTCATTCTTCTTGGAGGAGGGTTTAACCGCAACTCTACGCATATCCTACCAAGCTAATCAGAGGAGTATTAGTTTCTCTTTTTTATTTTACCTTTCTCTATCATAACTTTGATACTTTCGGGGAATATTGAGGACAATGTTTAATTTAAGTATAGGAAGGAATAATAAAACAGGAACTTAGAAACTATTCACTCACTTGATTTTTTCCTTTTCCTTAGTAATTTGTGTAATAAACTATGAGAAATATTTGTTAAGGTAATTTTAGCACCAAATTAAAATTTTTTTTATAGCATTTACGAGTAAAACTTTAGTCTTAATAAAGCATCTCATAGATAGGAGTTATATGACTAGTACAAAAACCGTATACCACTTAAATTCCACCCCAAAAATATGAGGTTCGACCCTAGATCTTTAGGAATAAAAGCATTCATCTTTAATGCTTAGTGAGTGTACCGGCAGTATAATAGATTCTAAAACTTGTTTTGTGATGCATTCCAAGGTCGCTAGTGAGACTACATTTGTGTAGTTAGGATTAACTAAATGATAAGAGGCATTAGGATAACATTTGTTTTAAACCTGTAATTTAATTACGTCGACCACATCGGTTGAGTAATTTTTCCCACACCCTTGCGATGTACTTATCTTTAGTATACGATACCCCTAGTTAACCCCTCAGAGCCTATCTTTTCGCGGTTCTCGTGATGTTCTGATTTCCGTAACATCAATGAAGAGCATTGATACGCGTACAACGCGCGTTTGGGGTCAAAGGAAACTTCCTTTTCTTCGATCAAGTTTTTCAACCACCTAGGCAGTGAACCTAATCGTTGTAGTGTAGTATTAGGGTAAGCCTCGGGGATTGATATCGTTCTCTAGGGGAATAGGAATGCTAGTGAGAAATTACTACGCTAAGATTGAGGTTGAGGAAGATTATTTTTTTATCTTTTTATATTTTTTAGAAACTAAAGGTAAAATCTTAGGGTTTAGATTTGGGGGTTGGTACTTCTACCGATTACTCTACTATTCTAATTATCTAATCTAAGGGGTAGTCTATGTCTTTTTGAAGTGTGCTCGTATGATAATTAAAGATGTGTCTACCTAGATACAATTACTCTCTAGTTATCTTTTATTGGTGGTTGAATTGTCACGTCCTTATTCTTAACGCATTGTGTTTTCTAAGGTCGTAGGGTGTGCTTTTATCCCTAACTCTTTGAAGCTACCTTAAGGTTAATGATTACAAAATCTCTAGGATTCATAAACTTAACACTAAGGTTATCTTTGGATGTTTATCCTACAATTCCACTAGTAATTATAAACTAATGTTCAACAAAGATTAATCAAGCATTAAAAACACAACGATGGCTTTAAGCACTCCTAAGCCAATTACAATTAAGATAAGAGACAACCAATCAATATTTAATAACTAGGTTTCATAGATCTAAGCAAACACACAAGTAAATTAGCCGGACATGTTAAACCTGCAAGCATACACACATTCAATTGAAGACATAATGAAATTAAGGGAATAAATAACTTATCTCGATTTAAAATAGGGTATGAGAACTCTAAAATACTGTCCAAACCGGACTACAATCGTTTTAGGTTTTTACTCCACAAGTCTACCTCTCTAAAAGTCTAAAAATTGAAATATATATATATATATATATATATAGTTTTACAACTGCGACAGCGTCACCTTGTAATTGTGACGTCGTCAGATCGTCGTCATTAGGGTTTCGTCTTGGCCAAGTAAACTTTGGGACGGCGTCACGTTGTGGTTGTGATGACGTCAGCTTCAGCTTTGACGTCATCTGAATCTGGATCTAGGGCGTCTGGGGAGAAAAGTATTCGTGACGCCCTTACTCTTCAAAGCCTGAAGCTGTCAGGTGTAAAATAGCAATTTCGATACTGTGTCGTCACAAAATCAGGGACGGTGTCGCCCTTTGTTTGGGACGCCGTCGGGTGCATTTACAGCAGCTTGAGTGTCTTGATATTGACTTTAGCCATTTTCTTCACATATTCACTCCTTTTCGTCCAAATAAGCATCATACCAGCATTTTGCCTTCAAGAGACCTAAAAAGTGAAAAAGAACGAAATTAAGGAGTAACGGATATAAAAGTGGGCGATTAAGAGCTTAAATGACCTTAAAAGTGTACGTTTTAAATCCTTATCAAGCATTGTTTACAATCCACCCTCAAATGTTACACCTAAATCGTCTTAGCCCACCTTGTATGCACTCATCTTTAGTGCATTATTGTAACCATTGTTAAAACCCTTAGTTCATTTATCTAGTTACTTGCATGTTGCTAAGTCGAGTCATATCCTTTGTACACAGTTTTTAGACGATTGGGACTCATGGGTTAAAGTAGTATTTTATGGAGTAAGGGGAAGGAACGATAAATTCAATTTCCCTTTGTCTACGTAATTAAGTACTCCAAGTGTTTTGATCTTTTCAATTCGGGTCAATTATAGTTGTCGAATAAAAACTCAAGTGTAGGGATGCTCTTATAAATCCCTTTATTTTGATGTTATCGTAAAGGATGGTAGAGTAAAAAGGTATAAGAAAAAGCAAAATGCTCTTATAAATCCCTTTATTTTGATGTTATCGTAAAGGATGGTAGAGTAAAAAGGTATAAGAAAAAGCAAAGTGAAAAAAAAGGAAAAAAAATAAAAATGATGAGAAAACCAAAGGGCTACCATTCTACATCTATCTTTATGTTTTATGTTTTATGTTTTAAGTTTATGTCTTTTAATTTTGTTTCAAATTGTTATTTAGTGTTAGTGAGTCGAGTCGTGGCTTAGCAACAACGCGTTTTACATGCATATGACTTAGATTTTTTACTTGCCACCACTACTTCCCCATATCCAACAAAACCCTTTATTTACCTACTTGAAGCCTAACATTATAACCCTTTGTAAAAACCTCTTCGATAGTTATTCCTAGGTGCTTACACCAAAGCTGTGGAGGTTTAATCTACTCTCAAGCCTATGATAATCTATGTACTATGACATGTAGTGAGTGTTTATCTTCCATTTCCTTACATGTTATATTTCATATAAACCCAAAAGATGAGAGAATCCAAACACCAATTTTGAGGTGCTAGTGTATAATGTTCGTGCTTGTTTTGACTATTGTGATGCTTATACTTGTTGTAGACTATTTTAAACCAATGCTAAATGACCCCTAACTTATAAATTGATTGGCCAAGAGCACATTTGCTTGAGGACAAGCAAATTTTAATTGCAGGGATATTTGATAAGGATTTAAAACATACGTTTTTAGGGGTCACTTAAGCCCTAAATCGTTACATTTTATATACGTTACTGCTTAAAATCATTCCTTTTCACATTTTAGGTCTTTTGGAAGCTAAATGCTGGAATCAAGCATATTTGGACGAAAAGGAGCGAAAACATGAAGAAAACGACAAACTCAAGATTTCAAGGTTGTTTTACACACCTAACGGCGTCCCAACTCATAGGGAGATATTTTGATTTTCCAAAAAGTCTCAAGAAACGGCTCAGGTCATTTTGGTTTTACAAGCTGATGGCGTCACGCCTAAATCCAGAAGGGCGTCGCTTTTACTTTTTCACCAGACGACCAAGGTCTATTCCAACACAACGTCTATAATGAAGCTAGACGGCGTCACCATTTCTCACCTGACGTTGTCCCAATGATGACTTGTCCTTAACGAAACCCTAATGATAGCGATCTGACGGCGTCACCATCAAAAGGCGACACCGTCGCAAGTGTAAATCTATACATAGACTTCGGATTTTCTGCATATTGTGTGCATTATTTTGGAGAGCAACCCCTAGTCCGTTAAGAGTCCGACTTGGGCAGTATTTTAGGGTTCCAAACCCTCTTGTACACTCAAATATAAGTTTGTTTATCCAATCTATCACCATGTTTGATCTATGTTCAATTATTTGTTTGTGTTCTTGTTTATTTATCATGCATAGCTAATTAATCTACTGTTTGCTTAGATCCAATGAAATCTAGTTGTTAATTATTGTTAGATTGTCTCTTGTTTTAATTGGTAGACGCTAGAGTAAGGAAAACTGGCTTCTTCTTTAATTGTTGCGAGCTTGAATGTCCTAGATAGAAAAAAGCTTAAAAGTGCACTTAGGCCATCGTTGTGTTTATTGCGTGAGTTGTAGCTTACAGATAATAGAGTATTCGGGGGAGATACTTCGGTACTTGACGATCCCGGATAGTCTAGAGGAGAGTTACGATTCATATAGGGAATTAGGCACCCCCTATGACTAACACGGAATACAATGCACCAATTAAAATGAGAATGTGACAATTCAACCGACCAATAAGAGATAACATGGGAGTAAGAAAATCTAAGTAAACACATTTTTAATTATCATAAGAAACACACTTAATCAATCCATAGCTTTTTACCTTCAAGTTGTTTAATTAGTTTTTAATTTTAAATTGTTAAGTAGTTAAATTGGTACAATTACCAAACCCCAACTCTTTAAACCTCGAGATTTTACTTGCTTTCCAAAAAAATATAAAAAGATAAAAAAGAACGACCATCAACCTCGCCTTTTCGTCATACATCTTTACTAGCATCTCAATTCTCCTAGAGAACGATCAACCCTCTGGGCTTACTCATACTACACTGCAACGATTAGGCACACTGCCTAGCGAGTTGTAAAGCTTGCTCGTTGAAAAGGAAGTCTTTCGACCCCGAACCATGCATAAGAATGATTCAAGGCTTAGTCAAGCTATTATTATTAACTTTGGTATGTTTGGGGCAAATTAAAGAAATTGAAATTCAGAAAACTCACCTTTGGATAATCTTTTTCTTGAGGTTATTTTGGTGCAGTTGCGTTTGAGTTAGGTTTGAGTTTTTTTATACGGACATTAAATTTACTTAGCTTGAATCATGGGCAAATAACTTTTTATTTTTTCATATTTAGCTTACAAGATATATGTTTAATACTTAAAATATATGGGCAAATATATATGTTTAATACTTAAAATATCATGATGTCGTTTAGGCTCGCGAGTCCAAACGAGTTTTGTATGTAAAGCTTGGGCTCAAGCTTGATTAATAAACGAGCTGCAACTTAGGCTCGAGCTCAGGCTCAAGCTCGACTTGTTCGAGCTTTTTACCAATCTGATCTCGAGCTTTTCACGAGTGGCTCGACCCATTTACACCCCTTCCACCACACATACCCATTTCATTTCATAATCCATAAATTCCAATCTTATTACATACCACTCGACTCTCTGGCGACCAGATCCCCCCAACACTGCGACTCTCTGGCGACTTGATCCGTAATAGATCCAGCGACTCTGCGACTTTCTAGCGAGCATATCTGGCGACTCTCCATCATCACACCCACTAATCCGGCGAACCAGTTATGTAGGGCTGAGCATATTGGACTGGAAACTGAACCGAACTGAAAAACCGAGCCAAACCGAACGAATCGAACTGACCATATTTGGTTTGGTTTGGGTTCTATATACTAACAGTTTTCAGTTTCGGTTTGGTTTGACCTAAAACCGAGAAAAACACACCTAAACCATGTAAACTGAACCGAACCGGCTGAACATACACAAAACTGAACCGAATCGACCATATTCGGTTCGGTTTCCATTCTATATGCTAATGGTTTTCGTTTTCGGTTTCGGTTCGGCTTTCGTCGGTTTGGTTTGGTTTTGGACCGATGCTCAGCCCTACAAATTTGTGTTCTTGATTTTCAATTTATAGATCCGACGACTCCCCACCACCACCGAGACTATAACCACTGTAAACCCCCATTACAAAAGGTGCGTTCAGTTTTTAAGGGTTATTTATTTAATTTTTTTAGTTTTTTTGTTAGAAGATGTGGAAGTTTTTATTCATAGATCTATACATTTTTTAAAGATCTGAGTTGGTATAACATTTTTTTCTACTATTTTAGGATTAGCTAAAATTGTCCCGCCATCGGAATTTGCCGCTGCTGTCGCCGGAGTATGCCACACCCCACTTGCTGCTGTCACCAATCAAAGTGTAGATTTTTAGAGTTTGTTGTGTAAATTATTTTGTAAGTTTATGTAAAGTTTGAGTAAATTTAGTTATAATATAAATTTGTGTATTTTGTTGCTATAAAGTTTATGTAAAATTTGTTATAAAGTTTGCGTAATCTTTTTATGTAAATCTGTTTGTTGGTAAATTTTGTTAGTATATTGTAGTTAAATATTATCATGATGTTGTTGTAGGGTGGTTGTTAGGAGGTGGTGTAGGTAGTAGTGGATGGCAGGTGGAGGTGGTAGGACTATAGTGGGGAGGTGGTTGTAGCGGAGTGGTGGTGGAACAATGGTGGTAGAGTAATAGTGGCGAAGTGGTGAGTGTATAATTAAAAGGGAGAGAGAAAAGAGATAAGAATGAGAGTATAATAGTGGCGAAGTGGTGAGTGTATAATTAAAAGGGAGAGAGAAAAGAGATAAGAATGAGAGTATATTCGTTATCTAAGCCAAAACTCAAAAATTAAAGCTTGTACTCGCAAGGGACACGTGCAAATTTGAGTGGAGTCGAGCAGTCAAGCATGGGGCTAATCAACAGGTCAAACCCAACCCGAACCGACCAAAACCGGCCCGACCCGAAAACCGAATAAGGGTAAAACATGAACCGAGAAAAATTGAAAGTGAAACTGAGAAAAAGCTATTTCAAACCGAAAAAGTGTGTTTTGATCCGAAATCAACCGAAATAATTATACAAAACCGAAACCGAACTGAATAAGGTTCGTTCGATTCGGTTCGATTCAACCCGATTTCGGTCGATTTGTTGATTCGGGCCATTTTTCGGATGATTTTGCTCGGCTAAGCATCGTTAAGAGCATAAGGTGTGATGACTTTCAATTTTTAGCCATTTGTGCCTCACCGCATGCCATGTCATTTCAACACTCTCATCTCAAAATACCCCTCCCTCATAACTAAATTTAACACCATCATTTGGGCCCACTCACCTTCAATTTTACTTTCTTTTCTATTTTTTCAACAAACTACGTTTATTAGTTTTTTGTTTGTTTACCCCATATTATTGTATGAGACATTAATTGCAGGTAACAGAAATTTAACATTATAATTTGTGATATCATACCTTATAACATTATAATTTGTAGGTAACACAAAGAAGCCAAACCCAGCCCATTTACTTCCATAGGTTAAAAAAGCACATCCAGTGGTTTACAATGCATCATCATCACAAAATTGCTTCCTTATCAACAATAAGCAGTCATACCTCCATAGTCGATATCAACAAAAACTAGAGAGCCACTGAAACCACTAAAACCAAAGTCATTTTTCTTTTAACTTCACAAAGTCATTAACTCATTCTAATAACCCAACAGATACTACTAAAACGCAGCAGCCACTGAAACCACTAAAACCAAAGAAAATTTTGTCGTTTGTGTGTTGGAGAAACGACTAAAACCAAAGTGGCGAGGATTTGTAGTGTGGTGACACCATTTCGGCGGGGCCAACTAGTATCTACGTAGGAAACGGCGAAGGCAAAATGCCACCACACCTTATGCTCTAAAGGGTGTTGAAACTTGAAAATGAACACATTTTCACTTTGCATATTAGCGGTAGATTCCAATGACGTAAGAAACTTCATATGCGAATCTATGTATATGTCAGTATACGGCCAGGAAAGTACAAGTGTACAACTATGTGGTTCAAAAGACAACTGTGTCCTTATTAGTTTGTTAACCATATGACAATTAATTAATGTATTTTAGGATCATGTTTGCATATATAATGCCAACTAGATGATCCAAGTGCTTCAGAATTTGAATTGTTGATACAAAAGTTGGGCGTTCCTGGTTTGGGGCTCCAGCTCTCGTACCAATTGAGAATTTCTGCTTGAGACCTGCGCACTAAGAGACAAGAAACACCGTTAGGCTTACCGTGGGATTGTCGCCCACGATTATCCTCCGCCAGAAGAGTAAGTAATCGGTTTAGGGTTTAAGGAGTTTTAGGGTTCTGAGATCGCACCTTAAAGCGAGGATATGACCTTTATATATACGCATCGAAATCCTTGTTGGTTCCGTGTTTCCCAACCTTCGGCGTATCCCGCTTAGGTCGGTTGGGAATAATTATCTTCTTATTTTAGAAGATATCGGATATCTATTCTGTAAATAGATTTGGGCTTGGGCTTTCGTGAGCCCTAACTCTTATTGATATTGGCCCGTTCGCGGCTCGGCCTTGAGTATGGGGCTCGGGTGGGTTTATGACTCGACTCCGACTATACGTCATCATGTCCCCCAGTCTAGTGCGCGCGAAGCTAGCAGAATCTGCGATGCTAGACTAATAACCGTAGTCAATAATAAAACGCAAAGCGTATCAAAGAAGCCATAAACATATATCCGCCGGTACGTTGTATCTAGACATGGAAGTGAATAGTAAACGCCGTTATTCGGGAAAGTTAATGCCCGCCCCATCAAAGGAATCTCACCACACAAGTGAAGGTAGTGGGGTCCACGTGGCACATATCGGTGGATGAGAATAAGGTATAAACCACTCTTCATTTTCACAATGTTATTCACCGTGAAAAGTAAAGAATCCGCCATTGTTGTAATAGACCTGCAAATGCAATCCGAAATTGACCCACTTCAAGGTACCCGCGTGCTTCTATACATCCAACACCATGGTGAAACAATTATCGGACTTTACTCTTTTATCCGAGAGCGACTTAGAGTTCTCCTCAGTTATTTTATACCCCTGACGTGCATCGGTTGTGCGGACGCGCTGGCAACCATGCGGACTTCCCGGAGGGAAAGTGGAGTTACGCGGTTGTTCGATTTGAACCAACGCTATCCTTCCGCTTCTATGCGATGTGTTTTAAACTATTACGGGGCTGATATATATCCCAGCTATTAATCAGTCGGCGGCCAAAGTTACCAATTTTGAGGTAAATTGCAAGTTTCGGCAAGTGAACCCAACCATCCATTTATTCAGCGCATTTTATCACACAATATGGGCACATGGGTGGGTATCTTTTTGCGGCGCATCGGTAGGCTCCAATGCTATACTCTGATAAGCTAGACTCGCTTCGAATTGAGGGAGTATTTCTTCTGGGTAGATGATATATGCTTTCCATGGAACCATCAGTTTTATACCCGGGGCATTAGAGGGATGAGTGCCCCTACCGGGGCGTATAATGCGAGGATGAACCGATAAATGACAACCGCATCCCCATTAGTGCCTATCGGAGGGATTTCGTACATATGGGCATCAGCCGTAACTATTTTGGTCCCGGGCGAGATCCCACCTGGACGGCAATGGCCAGGGTGGGTACTCATTCATTGTACCTCTGTGTAAATAATGAGTCGTCTTCATGCGATTTGCATTATATAACTTATGTTATTTGTTGCTTCCTTGCGAGTAAATGGATCTATTTCGTTGTGGTGCAATTAGCTAAACCATTGGATGTGAGGTCGGGGACACGGCCTTTGAAAGAAGGCGAAGAACCAATACTAGCGAAAGTACCGGGGCATACAATAGAGTTGAACTTAGGGATGACAGGGACCAGCTCTTCCGTTGCGATAGAGGCAACGCCGCAAGGCGCGCCGAGCCCTCATGCGCCCTCCGCTATTGCGCAACACCCGTAGTGGCGGATCCCATTGATGAGGAAATGGAGGAGCAAGAGCATGGGCTATTGCGTAAAAGCGTCGCAGAGCGGAGATGGTGCGATTCGGCAAAGAAGAAGCGCCCGCGGATGTTCATGTTGAATCTTCGAGAGTAGGCAAAGATCACCGCGTCTGCCAAATGTTTTAGCCGCCCCCGTAAGTAGTCTTGATAGTATGATTAGTTTTTGTTTTCATCAAGTTTGCGTGTGAGATATTGATAAGTCCGGTGGTTCGTGCCAATAGGTTCGGAATAGGTGCGGAGTCACCTCCCAAAGAGAGTCCCTGCTCAGTCTGACCTTCCAAACCGAGATCCGTAGGCTGGGATGAGCCAATGGGTCGTACTGGTTGAGGATCTTGTTTCTTTGGTCAGCAGCTTGAAGGCAAAGTTTGTTGGGGAAAGCAGCAATGATAGTGAAAAGGATCGTGCGGCATTATTGCAAGCGCAATTGGCCGTGCCCAAAGATAAAAGAGGCCAATGCGTATTCGGAGAGGCTTGCGGTGAGAAAAGATGTCAATGCTTCCTCTCTCAAATAGACCAGAGCTGCACAAGCGTCAAATAGTAAGCCGCCTTGTAACCGGGCCCTAAAACACTAGGAGCAGTGGTAAGGAGGATTTCTTTACACAAATTGAGGAGAGTTTGGCGCCACGCATTGAGGCGCAGAAGCAAAAATCAAGCAAGAAGCTCATAATTCTTGAGTATGACGAGGAAGTTGTA
>OU343225.1:146101404-146215121 GCA_910596185.1 Chrysanthemum makinoi
GACCGGATCATGAAATGCAAGGTAGATTTGTCATTAGAGGACGTCGTGATGGGCACACTACCTTTTCTTCTTCAGTTGGTATTACTCCAACTCCAATCTTCAAATGTGACCGAGGTGGCCTCCTCGATACTAAACAATAAAGCTCATACTATAGTGCTTATAACATTGCACTTTACAAAATCATAACTGAATCAACTATATATATATATATATATATATATATATAATATAATATATATATATATATTTTCGATTTTTTTTGAATCATAACTAATAACAAAACATCCCCCCACTTGAGATGAACAATGGGAATTCGGGGGGTCTTCAATGATCTTCATAATTGCTGTCGATGAAAGCGTGATTTCCAAACCTTTCCACTCGAACCTTGAACTTAGGCAAATGATGACTTCCCAATTACAAATAAAGACTACAGGGTAGGCTAAGGTGTAAGGGTGTAATGAGACAATATATTGGGGTGACAAAATGAGAGGAATGGCTTAGAAGGGTGTATCTAGGGGTATCTTGCACTAAAGGGAAGTGCAACAAAAGGGTTTCACCTGGGGGTCGAAAAGTCGAGGTGACTAATCGATAGACTCACAATGGTAGACTGTTTGGGTGATAATCCTATAATACTGCCTTCTAAAACTGAAAAGTCCAAATACATCGAGCTAACTCAACATACCTCGTCTATGGTCTCGAAATGATGCAAAGGCCAAGTTCTAAAGTTTACAAGCTACCGGCACACTCATAATTTGGTGGATTTGGGTAAAATATAGGAAACGGATAAGGCTAATCTCACCATGTAATATCAAGGGTTGTATGTGCTCGGCTAAGGTCTAATCTAGTTAGGTTCGGAAAAACATGTCAAAATTTTTCAAAATAAACTAGAAAAATGAGGGCGAAATAAAGTTCAAGATATAATTCTACTCCCGTCCCCCCACTTGAATTGTACAAAGTCCCTTTTGTACTAGGCATTAAAAATAAAGGTGAAGAGAAAGGTAGAATTAGAGCGAGAACTTCCCTGAAATATGCTCCATAAAGAAGAAGGCCCACGAGAAAGGATCGTGCCTTCGTTTAAGCGTCATGAGCAAACTTCAATCTCTGAAATCACAATACCAACAAGCATAATTCTAAAAAGAAAAAATAAAAATGAAAAACAAACCTAACTCACTTTCGTAGGAATCACGGTTGCATTTAGCGAATGCAACAAGCCTTTTAAACCACTTGGTGTCTCAAGTGGACAAGTGAAGTCTTGTGAGGGTTTACAGGGAACACACCCACAAAGTTCATTTAAAAACTAATACAAGGTTACTGTGTTTTAAAATGAAAGAATTAAGCAGAGGAAAGTTACGTCGTAACTCCATAAGAGAGTTACGCCATAACTTGCAAAACCTGGAATAAGTCGAGAAGCGAATGGTTACGGCGTAACCACTGAGACGGTATTACGCCGTAATTGGTAATGCACCAAGAATTCTGCTGCTAAAATGTTGGTTACGGCGTAATCACCAAGATGAGTTACGCCGTAACTCTGTTCAGATCAGCAACTGCAGCAGTATTTACTTCATTGTTTCCTGGAAAAATGGTTAGAAACATAAAACCCAACAGAAAAGAAATAAAAACAAAAGAAAGGGATAATTCGGGTTGTCTCCCGAAAGAGCACTTTTCTTTATTTACGAGTCTTTAAGTTAGACTCAGAGCCGTGGGCTACCAGTGTTTGTCCGTCATCTCGTGGACTGGGCAATCTCCATGTTGAAGCCAGCTGATCAAATTCTCATCACGTTTGTATCCTTCTCCAAGTTCTAAACACCTTAAGTAGAAATTTTTGATGTTTTGGTAGGGGTGATCAAAACCTTTGGCCTTATCTTCTTCACTAATACCAAGCAGCGGTCTAGCATAACTCAACTGTCTTTTAGTCCAATTTTTAATGTTTTTGACAGTCCTTGGCATTTTGAAAACAGTTTTATCATCGCCAATCTTTAGCCAAACCAGTCCTTCCTTCTCGTTTTTATCAAGCCCATACATTTCTTTAAAGGGTTTTCCGAAATCACCCCAGTCCCTGTCCATCTGGCCTTCATGCGACACGAATTCGCTAACATCATCCAAAACCACAAAGTCGACTAGAAACGAGTGTGTTCCTACAAAAACTCATATATTTTTTGCTATCCCGAGGAAGTTGTTCCCTTTGTAATCAAGCTCATTTTCCATAACCTGGTTGTAGCATTCCTTAGAGATAATATTGACTGGGGAATCTGTGTCGATAAATGGGTGAAAATCAATGAACCCAATTTTGCATGAGATCTTCAGATAGTGGGGATTCCTATGATGGATGCGTGCCCCCATCTCATAAAACCGCGATTGGTCTGATTGCAAGAAAGTTTTTTCAGAGTTGTCTTGCCAATGGGTCATTTCTACATCACTAGAGAGGTCTTTAGCACTTAATCCTACGTTATCTTCTTCATCAAAATTCACGAAAACATCAAAATCCTTCCCCGAGTCAACCTCTCCAGGATCCGGGGGGTCGCTAAGAAACTTTTCAAGGGCTTCACCAAAATCCCCTACAGGGTCAATTGCACACACCTTCTCCGGGGTGGGCAAATGTTCATTAGGTCCGAATGTGGCGATCTCTCCATTTGCTTCCAGAGTTAATTTCCCGGCAAAGACATCTACTTTAGTGTGAGCAGTAGCAAGCATGGGTCTTCCTAAAATGACAGGTATCCTGTTGTATTCAGGGATATCTAGAATCACAAAATCTACTGGAAAAAGGAATCTCTTTATCTTCACTAATACATTTTCAACAATTCCCAATGGTGATTGCATAGATCGATCGGCCATTTCAATTTTCATCTTGGCCGGTTTTAAGTCGCCAATTCCCATTCGCAAAAACATCGAACGAGGCATTATACTAATACTAGCTCCAAGATCTGCCAGGGCGTTACACATGCTTAGGCTCCCGATATAGCAAGGGAGAGTAAAGCATCCTGGATCTTTTTCCTTTTGTGGTAGTTCGTTCCTCAAAATAGCTGAGCATCTTTCGTTGAGGCGAATAGTCTCATCATAACTAATTTCCCGCGTAGTATCATGACGATTAGTATCATTAGGAGAGTTTACCAGCAAAGCTTGGCCCAAAAGTGCTTGTTTCTCCATGCTGATCCGTCGCTTAACCTTTTCTGAAAATGTCAAAGGTTCTTCGAGGATAGTTCTACCGTGTGGACAATTTCTTCCTCCTGAGCTGCTAGGTAGTCAGAGATGGCTTCTGAACATAAACTAACACTTTTCTCTAATCTTTTTATCCTATCTTCAGAACTTTAATAGAAGAGACTGTATTATTCAATGAATGCTCTCATCATCTTTTCAATCCTATCGTCAGGCTCTTGATTCCTTGATGTGGTCGAGAATCTTTTTCTCAATATTGCTTCCGGAATCGGTCTCAAATATACTATTAACTTTTTCAATCCTACATGCTTCAGCTTCTCTTTCCAACCTCTGTTTTTCGAAAATTTCCCCGTAATTGTATTCTTGTTTTGTTATAGTCTTCATTACTTTATGATCGAAGTTATCTCTTGGTCCATATCCAGTATCCATGTGCCACTTATAGCAATGTTCAGAAATCCGCTGAATACATTCCAAGGCCTGATCAAGAGTCATGCTAGGAATGGGTCTTGGTGAATCAAGGAGTTCTCGAGTTTGCGCATTAATCCCCCGATAGAAAAGGTATATGATCTGATGTTTGTTTAAATCATGAGTCGGGCATCGGTAGAGAAGCTCATTAAATCTTTCCCATGCTTGGTACAACGTTTCTTCTCCAATCTGTACGAATTGATAAATTTTCCCCAGAAGCCTAGCCATTTTTTAAGGAGGGCAAAATTGCTAGACGAACTCCTTTCTTAGTTTTCCCCATACTTCTTTACTCTCGCTAGGAAGTTTGTTATACCATCTTTTTGCTGTTCCAGTGAGAGTCATAGGAAAGATCCTTGCAATGACTGAATAACTTGGAGTACCCCTGACGTTGAAAAGAGAGGATAAGTGGAGAACTTCATCTACGTGATCCTGAACGTCCTCATCTTCGTCTCCAGAAAACTTAAGCTCATGTAACTCTCGAGTAATATGATCTGGGATGGAGTATTTTTCGGTAGGAGAATCCTTAGTGAAGCTTCGTTGGCAGTCATCGTTTGGTTGATCCAAATACAGCTCCACAATAAGGTCGTTGATACTATATTCATTGATGACATCTGGTTCTGCATCCGACTGGTCTGATTCGTAAAATGAGAAGATGTTGTGAATAGGAACCAGAGAATAGATCCTCTTTTTCCGAAATTGCTTCTCCGGGTCAATAAATGGGGTAGCCAGGAAGGGCCTAGAGATGCGAGTCTTGTATCCTGACATTAATCAAAGAGAAAATTAAAAGCGACTTAATAAAAAATCCTAAAATAGCTCCCCGCAGGGCGCCAAAAACTTGATGTGTTTCATCCAGGTCTTAATATTTATAGTGTCTCGCTATACCTATGGTTACCCTAATGCACTAACGCGGTGTACCCCTGTGTGTAGTGTAGTAAATGGTAAAGCCGAGGTCGTCCCAAGAGCTATGTGTGTCGGATAATTACTAAATCTAATTGTCACAGAATATAAATGGTTTGATAGGGTTTTAATTAATTAAACTATGAATGCAGAATATAAAAGCAATTAAATGGTGGAAAGGGAATCAATAGAGGAATAGTGGTGCTAACCTAGTTAATCCTCCTAACTAGTTATGTCTACGTCTACCTACTTCCATTACTTCAGGTGGGGTCAAATTCGAGAGGACAACATTTGGTCAATTCGCCCTAACCTATCACAAAGATGCCACCACAGGAGAAATCAAAGCACCGTCATAAGTCCTGCGACCCCGGTCCCTAACTCGAGTCTTCCAGTACGCCATTCTAGATTCTAAATAGTGAGTGCCCGGCCGTTAGAACTTAGACACTACACCCCCCAATTCTTAAGTTCATCCAAACGATAGGTGATCAGTTGGTCAAATCGCACAAGTAGAAAGGGTCGTCGGTTGGTCATATCTTACCCTTCCCGTCTCAGTCCGCTCACCTAGGGTCAGGTTGGTCATATCTCCTAGGCAATTGGCCTCTATCGCCATTCAAAACTACCGAACCAAGGGTGACTACCAAAGAACTATGAATTCATACACTTAGAAATAACTCTATAAGTAAAGGTAACGCAAACAAAACAATTAAGGAATCATACTAGGCTAGCGGCAAAGGGTGCTTAGCCGCTCATATTAATCATGCAAATCAATTCAATATTCAAAGGTGCGAATACATGAATTGAAAGTAAAATAAATAATAAACGCTAAAGCTTATCGTAATGGTGGGACTTCTCCCTTGGAAGCAACTCAGTATGCTCCCCTAGACACGGCTTGAGCTTTTTCCCACGTTCTCGAGTGTTGTGTGTGGAATGGGATGCTTTGAAATCTTTGGAATTAGGTGGGGTATTTATAGGCAAGTGCGGGTTACTGTGTAACCAAAGGGGATGCGCCATAACCTTCTATTTCTTCGTAAATGCACTAGATACGCTAGTTCGGTAACCTTATAAGTGGTTACGCCGTAGTCTTCAATAAACTCGGTTACGTCGTAAGTGATGCAGTATTTACGGCATAAGTATACGTGGAACCTCTTTTGACCTAATGGAGTTCATTAAGTAACCTTTGGGAAGAGTTAGCGAGTAACCTCTTGATAAGTTGGACTTAAGTCCGCAATAATTCGGTACGTAATGTGAGAGACGAGTTCTGTAGTAACTTCTTCAAAATAAGCATCCTGTGATAAATCTTTAGTAATGTTTCCATTTCCGCGTCTCTTTAGCTCCAATGCTCGTAATTTACCTGAAAGTGGAAAACAATGGAAAACAAGCGTAAATTCATATAAATGATATAAATAACGAGCATTATCGGGGGAAATTGACACTTAATATTCAGGACTATTTGATGTTATCATGTGGGTAGTATGAAAGTTCCTCATCTGTAGAAAACATGTTGAAGTGTTCATCACCTACTTCGTCTACTTCATTGGTTGTTTCATCCTTAGGAGTCTCACTAACCTCAAGCACCGTCTCATGATTTGCTTCATCGCTATTCCTATTTGGTTTAACTAGGGTGATGGCATTGACGAAGTGAACGTGCTTTGATGAATACGGGTCCCTAGTTTCATTGCCTAATTATGAATGAGCAAAGTACTTGCTCGGGTCCTTAATCTTTACAAGGGAAGCTTTTTCGGAGGAGGGAGTCGAGATAGCATTAACCTTTTCAGTGGTCGTCCTATCATGATTGGTTATGGCTTTCAAGAGGTTATCTATCTTCCTATCCATCTCGACTTGTTGTTGGTTAAAGCGGTCCGAAAGCTTGGCTATTTGGGCTTTTTGGGATGTCACGAGGTGTCGCATCATCCCTTCTAAGTTGTGTTGACTAGGGGCATGAGGGCTTGAATTGTGTTGTTGGGGCCATGGGGAGTCGTTAGAGGTGAATTCTTTGGTTTGACTCCAATTATAGTCGAGGTTTGCTTCTCCATGCCTCTCGAGCTTCGTTGTAAGTCCTAGGTCGGTGTTGTGGGAATCTTCCCTCATCCCATTGGTAGCGATGATGCGTAGTCCACGGAAGCTTGTTGGTCTTGTGCGATTCATGGCCACTACATAACTCACACCAGGAAGAGACCTTGTTTACTTGCCGTGAAGGCTTAGGAGTTTTGTAGGAACTCATTAGGAATTTGACTTGATCTTCAAGTTCGAGCATCCTACGATTGGAAGGTTGTGAGTCAATAGGATGCAAGGAGATTGCCTTGACAGTTTTGGGCAACTCACGGGGGTCATTCCAACATTTTTTTCCATAGAGAGCAAGGTCCTCTATTTTACCCCACGATTCTTCCGCGGTAAGTTCACTAAGGTTACCACCGGCCGCTTGATCGATGGTTTTCCTGGTGGAGAGATTGACATGATCGTAAAATATTTGGACTTGAAGCCAAAGATCAATGCCGTGATGGGGGACTTTATGGAGCAAGTCCTTGAATCGAGTCCACGCCTTGTAGAGAGTTTCGCCTTGATGTTGTTGGAACATCAAGATGTCATTCCTTAGCTTGGTAGCTCTCCCCAGTGGGAAAAATTGGGCAAGGAAACGAGTAGTGAGATAATCCTAACTTGAGATGGATCCTGCGGGAAGTCGCTCAAACCAATTACTAGCTTGGTCCCGTAGAGAGAATTGGAAGAGCCGCAAGCGCGTGGTCTCTAGTGTGATAGCATCAAGGTCAATGGAGTCAACGATTTTTAGGAAATCCTTGAGATGCTGATTAGGATCTTCAGAACGAATTCCATGGAATGCACATCCGTTTTGCACCAACCAGATGGTGTCGGATCGTAGGGCCGTACTTTGAGCTTGAAGTGGGAGCTCAATGGTGTTCTTATAGCCTTGATGGCTCGGTCTAGAGTATTCACCAAGAGTACGGCCTCTTGGCGGGTCATGTGGTGGTTGATTGACTACGTTATAGTGATAGGAGATTTCCTTTCCATTGGGGTATGACTCAAAATACTCATTAAGTTCCTCTTCCTCATTACCCTCCATAATTTCTTGCACTCTATAATCTCCTTCCTCAAGCTCTTCATCCGAATCATAACTCGTGGTGGAATTGCTATCTATTCTACTAGTTGTTTCTTCAAGTGCTTTCTCAAGTGCGTTTTCAATTATCCTAAGCTCCCCAATTTCACTATAGATACAGGCGTGGAGTTGGTTAGCATAGGTTCGATCAAGTGGTGGGTTTTGTGGTGGATGGTTGGGTGGAAGTGGTTGATGTGGTGGTGGATCGTTGTTGGGTGGGTTATCACCTTCCATGATGAAAAGTGATGAGGCTACGAACAAAAACACAAAGAAGGGGGATAGACTACAAGGAAGCTAATGAAAAAAGAGGGAAAAAACTCACTTGATAGGAATCAAGCGATTGGACCTAAACGAGATAAAAATCTAACTAGCTATTCTATTCCCCGGCAGCGGCGCCAAAAACTTGATGCGTGGGTTCGGGGTCGAGAAAACCTCCTTTTCTACGAGTAAGTCTTTCAACCCTCTAGGCAGTGAACCTAATCGTTGTAGTGTAGTATGTGATAAGCCCAGGGGATTGATTTCATTCTCTAGGGAAATAGGAATGTTAGAAAGAGATATATGACGAGAAGGTGGGGTTGAGAAAGATTATTTTTAGTCCTTTTTTATGGTTTTTTAGAAAGCTAAGGTAAATATCTCGAGGTATAAGATTAGGGGTGGTACTTCTACCGGTTTTACTACTTTAACTACTTATCTAATTATCTAATTAACTAATGATAGATTGTGCTAATTGAGGTGTGCTCGTATGGTGATTAAAGATGTGTTCACTTATATGCTATTACTCCCTAGTTATCTCTTATTGGTTGGTTGAATTGTCACTTCCTTAATCTTAATTGATGCATTGTATTCCGTTTAGTCGTAGGGTGGTGCCTAATTCTCTAGTTCTATGAATTGCAACTCTCCTCTAGAATACCCGAGATCGGAAAGTGCAATGGCATCTCCCCCAAATACTCTACTATCCTAAAGCTACAATTCACGCAATAAACACAATGAATGGCCTAATGCACTGCACAAAGGCTTTTTGCTATTTAGTTCGCTGCAACAATGAAAGAAGAAGCCAGTTTTCCTTCATCTAGCGTCTACCAATTAATACAAGAGACAACCTAACAATAATTAATAACTAGGTTTCATAGATCTAAGCAAACACAATAATAATTAAGCTACTCATGTTAAACAAACAAGCATACACACATACAATTGAACATAGGGTAGACATAATGATAAATTGGATAAACAAACTTATCTTGATGTGTAAAATAGGGTATAGGACTAGACTAGACCCCATCCAAGTCGGACTACAACTGTATCATTGAGGCCTCCTAAAAAGATCTACTAAATTCATCGAGTTGTTCCAAATAATCAAAACGGCCGGTGATTAATGGAATTCCTTGTCGGTTCTCAGTGAAATACTCGTTACTGAGGGGTTAGAAATATATCTTCGCTTAACAGAAAGAGAATAAGCGTTTATTTGATCTTGATCCTTATGGATCGAACAGGGGCCGGAACTGGATCTCCAGGGCTCCCCTAATAATATCCATAAATGACTTTGTTTTTTGTAAGAGATGAATATTACCATATGAAATCATTTCATAGAAGTTCATTGAGATCTTCTTTTTATAAAGCAAATCAACTTCGATTCTTGAATAATCCACATCACTTCTGCTTCTATTGTAACAAAAGATTCTAAAACAGAAAAATCGAATTCTATATATAGATTTACAATCATGACGGTGTCACCTTTTGCTAGTGACGCGGTCAGGTCGCCGTCATTAGAGTTTTGTTTGGGCCAAGTCATCGTTAGACGACGTCAGTTGAGATGTGTGACGCCGTCAGTATTCAATAGGGACGTCGTCTGAATCTTGGTTATCAGGCTTTAGGACCAGAATTTCCGCAGAGCCGTCGCGTGCACTTTTGATCAAGTCTTCTATAAAGGGACGACGTCGCCCTTTGGTTGGGGCAGCGGGTGTTCAGGTGCCTTTGATCTTGAATTTTCCATTTTCTTCATGTTTTCGCTCCTTTTCGTCCAAATGTGCTTCATTCCAACATTTTGCTTCCAAAAGTCCTAAAATGCGAAAGCGATTTTAAGTAGTGCGGATATAAAATGTGTCGATTTAGGGTTTAAATGAGCCCCTAAAATGTATGTTTTAAATCCTTATCAGTTGTGATAAAGGAAGGTAAGTTAAAAGAGAAATAAACTAGTACTCCTGATTAGCTCGGTAGGATATGTATGAAGTTGCGGTTAAATCCTCCTCCAAGAAGAATGAATAATTAATAAGTGCTCTTCAATTTGTGTTTCTTATTCTTGTCTAATATAACATGCACACTTATAAGTAAATAAAATGAAACCTTCGCGTAAAATCAGCGGTAAAACTATATATGACACACTAAACTAGAAAGCAAGTAAGATATAATGCTTGTGGAATGGATGTTTGCGTTTTTACGGAAAACTAAGAATTGGAAATTTCAAAAATCACAAGTTACCAGAAACGGCTGACATTCTGTTTCCACATTACTGGCGTCGTCGGTGTTAATCCTGACGCCGTCAAGTTGTCCTAACAAAAAGTGGTCTGATTCGTTTTTATGGAAAAATTCTGGAAAAATTACCTCATTAAAACCTAGAAACATTTCTGCAAAACATCCATTATGACTCGATACAAGCATTTGACTCTAACAAACACACAAATATATACAATTTCAATTATTGCTAATCTCATGTTCATGTTCTTAAAAACATATGTGATTTTCCCTAAACTTATCTTTTTGTAAAATACCTTTATATGCAATTAAGACGAGGTTAAAAGCAAAATAAAGCATTTTCACAAAGTCTAACATGAGAATAAACAACAATGAAAAAGATATATAAACACACAAACAAAATTGAAAAAACAAAACAAGCAAACAATTAAGCATGGGTTGCCTCCCACGAAGCTCTTTTCTTTGATTATGAGTCTTGTAGCTAGACTCAAATTCGGTCCTCATTGACCGTTTTCCAAAACAATATCTTCATCATTGATTAATTCGTTATTGTCCATTTGGTAATGTTTCACACGTTGTCCATTTACGGTACATTCTCTCCCATCATTATCTAGCAATACAACGGCTCCACCACAATTTGCTCTTTACGAAAAGGGTCCATACCATCTTGATTTGAGT
Source organism: Chrysanthemum makinoi (assembly GCA_910596185.1). Classification (NCBI taxonomy): domain Eukaryota; kingdom Viridiplantae; phylum Streptophyta; class Magnoliopsida; order Asterales; family Asteraceae; genus Chrysanthemum; species Chrysanthemum makinoi. Next base: position 146,112,179 of record OU343225.1, read on the forward strand.
TTTCGCGGGAATAATCTTAACCTTGAATTATATAAGAGTACCTTATCTCCCTCCACAAACTCTTTAGGACTCTTTATTTTTTGATTATGCCATCGTTTCGCTCTTTCTTTGTACGTGATTGAGGACTCATAGGCCCCGAGTCTTAGTTCGTCTAGCTCTTGAAGCTCCAAGAACCTATTTGACCCTGCCTCAGAATAATCCATGTTACAGGCCTTGAGTGCCGAGTATGCCTTTTGCTCAAGCTCAATAGGGATATGGCATGCTTTCCCGTACACTAAGCAAAAAAGGTTGTTCCAATGGGCGATTTATAAGCCATTCTAAATGCCTAGAGTGCTTCATCAAGTTTAAATGACCAATCTTTTCTATTTTGGAGGACCGTTTTTTCGAGTATTCGTTTTAACGCTCTATTTGTGTTTTCCTCTTGCCCATTTGTTTGGGGATGATATGCCGTAGAGAACCTGTGAGGAACACCATACTTCTTCATTATATTTTCCATTTGAGCATTGCAGAAATGGGCCCCCTTGTCACTAATCAGTGCTTTGGGAATCCCAAACCGCGCGAAGAGTTTCTTGAGAAAATCAATGACTACCCTCGCATCATTTGTTCTAAGGGCTTGCGCCTCCACCCATTTGGACACATAAGCAATGGCGACCAGAATGAATTCATTCTCTCCGGATGATGTAAAAGGCCCCATAAAATCGATACCCTAGACATCGAATATTTCGCAGACTTGGATGTAGTTCTGGGGTGCTTCATCTCTTCTCGAGATGTTTCCCTATAGTTGGCATGAATCACATGTCTGAACTAATCTCTTGACATCGCGGAATACAGTAGGCCAGTAGAATCCGACATTGAAAACTTTTCATGCCGTAACATTTATACCGTGATGCCCTCCTGATGGTCCCGCATGAAACTCTCTCATAATCTGATCAATCTCCCTTCCTGCAACACAACGTCAGATAATCTGATCGGGACACATGCGGAATAGAAAGGGTTCGTCCCAAAAATAATACTTTAGCTTAGTGAAGAATCTTTTCTTTTCTTGCCTAGTCATATAATTTGGTAAGACCCTACTGGATAAATAGTTAGCATAATCCGCATACCATGGCTCAATATCCTTAATGGACATTAGCTGCTCCTCAAGGAAGGAGTCACGAATCTCGTCATTGTTTAATTTCTCCAAGTCTGGGTTTTCCAACCGTGAAAGATGATCAGCAGCAAGACTTTCAGCCCCCTTTTTATCCCGAATTTCAATGTCGAATTCTTGGAGCAATAGAATCCATCTAATAAGTCGGGGCTTTGCATCTTGTTTTGAGAACAAGTATCGTAAGGCGGAATGATCGGTGAAGACGATAGTTTTAGAAAGAACGAGATACTTCCTGATATTATTGAAGGCAAAAACCATAGCCAGAAGCTCTTTTTCGGTGGTTGTGTAATTTTCTTGCGCCACATTCATGATCTTGCTAACATAATAAATTGGCTGAAAATGCTTCTCTTTTCTTTGGCCTAAAACAGTCCCTACAGATTAATCACTAGCATCGCACATGATCTCGAATGGTTGACACTGTCAGGGAGTAGCCATTATAGGAGCATGGGTAAGATCTTGCTTAGCGATTGAGCAGCGTCCTACATTCCTCTCGAAAAGTCAAAGGGTGCGTCTTTGACGAGAAATTGTGTCATTGGTTGGGCAATTTTTGAGAAGTCCTTAATAAACCTCCAATAAAAACCCGCATGACCAAAGAAGCTTCGGATAGCTTTAACGGTTTTAGGATATGGTAATTTGGATATTGCCTCTATCTTGGCCCTATCGACCTCAATCCCATTCCCGGAGACTTTGTATCCCAAGACAATCCTTTCTCGTACCATGAAATGGCATTTTTCCCAATTCAAGACTAGGTTAGTTTCTTCACACCGCTTAAGCATCTTCTTAAGATTGGACAAACAAAGATCGAAAGAATTTCCAAACACCAAAAAATCATCCATGAAAACTTCCATGCTATCTTCAATCAATTCATGGAATATGGCCATCATGCATCGTTGAAAGGTAGCGGGAGTGTTGCATAGCCCAAAAGGCATTTGTTTGTATGCAAAAGTCCCATAGGGGGTACGTGAAAGTAGTTTTTTTATTGATCTTCAGGGGCAATAGGGATTTGGAAGTACCACGGCTTGATCAAGAAAGATTGTACTCATGCCTAGCTAACCTTTCAAGCATTTGATCGATGAATGGTAAAGGAAAGTGATCCTTTCGGGTGGCATCGCTCAATTTTCTATAATCGATACACACACGCCAACCTGTAACCATTCTTTGAGGAACCAAATCACCCTTTTCATTCTTTACAACAGTCATTCCTCCTTTTTTCGGGACTACTTGGATGGGTGACCCAGGGCTGTATGCGAAATGGGGTAAATCAAACCAGCATCAAGGAGCTTGATGACCTCTTTCTTTACCACTTCTTTGATGTTGGGATTTACTCTTATTTGAGGTTGAACGGTGGGTTTGTAGTCTTCCTCCATAAGAATTTTATGAGTGTAAAAAGTGGAGTCAATTCTCTTAATGTCAGCAACACTCCATACGATCACTCCCTTGTACTCTCTTAGAACTTCCAAGAACTTCCCTTTTTGTTCAGGGGTCACAGAGGAGCTTATGATTACAGGGAGTTGATCTGCCTCCTGAAGGAAGGCATATTCTAGATGACTTTAGAGATCTTTCAATTCCAATATAGGAGGTTCCATAATTGATGGTTTAAGCTCATTTTCTGGCTTTTGAAGCTCGAAGGTCACGCACTAGGTGTGGTGATGCAGGTTTTACTGACCAGGTCTTAATATTTATAGTATCTCGCTATACCTATGGTCTACCCTAATGCACTAACGGGCAGTGTACCCGGTCGTGTGTAGTGTAGTAAATGGTAAAGCCGAGGTCGTCCCAAGAGCTATGTGTGTCGGATTATTACTAAGTCTAATTGTCACAGAATAATAATGGTTTTGATAGTGATTTAATTAATTAAACTACTAATGCAGAATATAAAATAACAGCAAATAAATTGTAAAGGGAAATCAATAGAGGAATAGTGGTGCTAACCTAGTCAATCCTCCTAGCTAGTTATGTCTACGTCTACCTACTTCCAATTACTTTAGGTGGGGTCAAATTCGAGAGGACAACATTTGGTCAATTCGCCCTAACCTATCACAAAGATGCCACCACAGGAGAAATCAGGCACCGGTCATAAGTCCATTGTTCCGGTCCCCTAAGCCAAGTCATTAAGTACCGCTACATGCTAGATTCTAAATAGTGAGTGCCCGGCCGTTAGGAACTTAGACACTATACCCCCAATTCTTAAGTTCATCCAAACGATAGGTGATCAGTTGGTCAAATCGCACAAGTAGAAAGGGTCGTCAGTTGGTCATATCTTACCCTTCCCGTCTCAGTCCGCTCACCTAGGGTCAGTTGGTCATATCTCCTAGGCAATTGGCCTCTATCGCCATTCAAAACTACCGAACCAAGGGTGACTACCAAAGAACTATGCATGATTACACTTAGAAATAATAGTGCGAAGTAAAGGTAAAGCAAACAAAACAATTAAGGAATCATAACTAGGCTAGCACCAAAGGGTGCTTAGCAGCTCATATTAATCATGCAAATCAATTCAATATTCAAAGGTACGAAATACATGAATTGAAAGTAAAATAAATAATAAACGCTAAAGCTTATCGTAATGGTGTGACTTCTCCCTTGAAACAGCTCCCGTATGCTCCTAGCAGACCCCGTTCTCATGTTGTGTGTTGGTAACTTTGAAATTTCTTAAATGCGCTGCGTCACTGAATTGCGGCGTAACCTTATAAGTAGTTGCAGCAGTAGTCTTCAACTCAAACTTCGATTTACGTCGTAAGTGATGCATTGAATTCGCGGCGTAAATGCCAGCGTGGAACCTCTTTTTGACCTAGCGGATTCATTAAGTAACTTTGGGAAGAGTTACGCGTAACCTCTGATAAGTTGGACCGGTGCAGATTTAAGGTGGCGGCGAGAGAGCGAGTTACGCCGTAACTTCTTCAAAATAGGCATACTGTGATAAATCTTTAGTAATGTTTCCATTTCAGCGTCTCTTTAGCTCCAATGCTCGTAATTTACCCGAAAGTGGAAAACAATGGAAAACAAGCGTAAATCCATATAAATGATATAAATAACGAGCATTATTGGGGGAAATTGACACTTAATATTCAGGACTATTTGATGTTATCAAATATCCCCCCACTTGAACTCTACTTGCACTCAAGTAGACCTTATTAGATAGATTCCTAAAAAGATATCTCCCAAAACCTGGAAAATATGATTTTACAAATCCCTTATGCTAGAATAAAACAAAGTCGAACACCTCACGAAAGGGGAACAAACACTCAAATCTCTCAACTATTCTAAGTGTCAATTTCGGGGTGATCACTCAATCGCACTCATAGAATGTATTCTATCATAAGCTTGGTGGTTACACAAATCTCCACCACTAGAGTTAAGGGCTAAACAATTCTCGAAGGCAATATGGGTAGACACGACAAAGGTTAAGGGGTAACTCGTCATTACTAACATGTCACGGCGAAGTGGACAAAATCAATGATACATGACCAAATCCATGGCCAAGACACCAAAGATTGCTCGATGCATTACCTAGACACGCTTCATGACTAAAGGGTAGGATAAGACATGGGATATATAATTGGTGTAAAATGAAAAACAAGCAGGTAGTCTAAATCTATAACTAAGTCATCACCACTTACCGTACGCCCAAAGTTCAAGCTTAGAAGTCTAGAGAACGGATCATGAAATGCAAGGTAGATGTGTCATTAGAGGACGTCGTGATGGGCACACTACCTTTTCTTCTTCTGTTGGTATAACTCCACTCCAATCTTCTAATGTGACCGAGGTGGCCTCCTCGATACTAATCAATAAAGCTCATACTATAGTGTTTATAACATCGCACTTTACAATATCATAACTCAATCAATTTTTATTTATTTATTTTTTTTAACATAACATCCCCCCACTTGAGATGAACAATGGGAATTCGGGGGGTCTTCAATTATCTTCATAATTGTTGATGGCGTGATTTCCAAACCTTTCCCCTCGAACCTTGAACTTAGGCAAATGATGACTTCCCAATTACAAATAAAGACTTCAGGGTAGGCTAAGGTGTAGGGTGTAGAAACAATATATTGGGTTGACAAAATGAAAGGAATGGCTGGAAGGGTGTATCTAGGGGTATCTTACACTAAAGGGGAGTGCAACAAAAGGGTTTCACATGGGTCGAAAAGTCGAGGTGACTAATCGATAGACTCACAATGGTAGGCTGTCTGGATGATAATCCTATAATCTGCCTAAAACTAAAAGTCCAAATACATCGAGCTAACTCAACATACCTCGTCTATGGTCTTGAAATGATGCAAAGCCAAGTTCTAAAGTTTACAAGCTACCGGCACACTCATAATTTGGTGGATTTGGGGTAAAATATTGGAAGCGGATAAGGCTAATCTCACCATGTAATGTCAAGGGTTGTATGTGCTTTGGAGGTCTAATCTAGTTAGGTTAGGAAAAACATGTCAAAATTTTTCAAAATGGCATAATTTTTCAAAATAAACTAGAAAAATGAGGGCGAAATAAAGTTTAAGATATAATTCTACTCCGTCCTCCACTTGAATTGTAAAAAGTCCATTTTGTACTAGGCATTAAAATAAAGGTGAAAAGAAAGGTAGAATTAGGCGAGAACTTCCCGAAATTTGCTCCAAAGAAGAAGGCACGAGAAAGGATCGTGCCTTCGTTTAAGCGTCATGAACAAACTTCAATCCCTGAAATCACAATACCAACAAGCATAATTCTTAAAAGAAAAAAATAAAATGAAAAACAAACCTAACTCACTTTCGTAGGAATCACGGTTGCATTTAGCGAATGCAACAAGCCTTTAAACCACTTGGTGTCCCAAGTGGACGAGTGTAGTCTCGTGAGGGTTTACAGAGGACACACACAAAGTTCATTTATAAACTAATACAAGGTTACTATGTTTTAAAATGAAAGAATTAAAGGAGAGTTCGTGTGTAACTCTATTAGATTACTGTAGTGGCAGCAAAACTGGTATGGTGAAGCGAATAGTTACTGCGTAACCAGCGAGATATTATGCCGTAATTGGTAATCGTCAAGAATTCTGTGCTAAAATGTTGGTTCGCGTAATCAGCAAGATGAGTTACGCCGTAACCGTTCAGATCAGCAATGCAATGATAATTACTTCTTTGTCTCCTGCAAAATGGTTAGAAAACACAAAACCCAACAGAAAGGAAATAAAAACAAAAGAAAGGGATAATTCGAGTTGCCTCGAAGAGCACTTTTCTTTATTTCTGAGTCTTTAAGTTAGACTCGAGCCGGGGCTACCATTGCTTGTTCGTCATCGTGGGTGGGCAATCTCCATGTTGAAGCCAGGTGATCAAATTCTCATCCCGTTTGTATCCTTCTCCAAGTTCTAAACACCCTAAGTAAAATTTTTTGATCTTTTGGTAGGGGTGATCAAAACCTTTGGCCTTATCTTCGTCACTAATACCAAGCGTGAGCATAACTTAACGTTTTTAGTCCAATTTTTAAATTTTTGTGATCCTTGGCATTTTGAAAACAGTTTATCATCGCCAATATTTAACCAAACAGTCCTTCCTTCTCGTTTTTATCAAGCCCGATATTTCTTTGAAGGGTTTTCGAAAATTACCCGGTCGGCCCGTCGACGAACTTCGCTATCATCCAAAACCACAAAGTCGACTAGAAACGAGTGAGTTCACAAAAACTGTATGTTTGTTGCTATCCCGTGGAAGTTGTTTCCTTTGTAATCAAGCTCCTTTTCCATAACCTGGTTGTAGCATTCCTTAGAGATAATGTTGATAGGGAATGCGTGTCGATAAATGGGTGAAAATCAATGAACCCGATTTTGCATGAGATTTTTAGATAATAGGGATTCCTATGATGGATCGTGCCTATTTCATAAAAGCGTGGTTGGTCGATTGCAAGAATGTTTTTTCAGAGTTATCTTGCCAATGGGTCATCTCGACATCACTTGATAGGTCTTGATGCCAATCTAAGTTATCCTCTTCCTCAAAATTCACGAAAACATCAAAATCCTTCCCGAGTCAATCTCTCCGAGATCCGGGGGTCGCTAAGAAACTTTTCAAGGGCTTCACCAAAATTCCCCACTGGGTTAATTGCACACACCTTCTCTAAGGTGACAAATGTTCATTAGTTCGAATGTGGCGATCTCTCCATTAGCTTCGAGTCAATTTTCCGCAAAGACATCCTTTAGTGTGGCAGTAAGCATGGGTCTTCCTAAAATGACTGGTATCTTGTTGTCTTCCGGAATGTCAAGAATCACAAAATCTCTTGGAAAATGAATCTCTTAATCTTCACCAATATATTTTCAACAATTCCTAATGGCGATTGCATGGATCGATCGGCCATTTCAATTTTCATCTTGGCGGTTTTAAGTTGCCAATTCCCATCGCAAAAAACATCGAGCGGGCATTATGCTAATACTAGCTCCAAGATCGCGGGCGTTACACATGTTTAGGCTCTCGATATAGCAAGGGAGAGTAAAGCATCCTGGATCTTTTTCTTTTGTGGTAGCTCGTTCCTCAAAACGTTGAGCATCTTTCATTGAGGCAAATAATCTCATCATAATATAATTCCAGCTTAATATCATGACGATTAGTATTATCAGAATCATTATTAGTATTATCAGAATCATTAGTAGGAGGGTTTACCAGCAAAGTATGGTCCGAAAGTGATTGTTTCTCCATGTTGATCCGTTAACCTTTTCCTCGAAAAGAGGTTCTTCGAGGATAGTTTCTCACGGTGTGGACAACTTCTTCCTCCACGCTAGGTAATCGGAGATGGCTTCGAACATAACTAACACTTTTCTCTAATCTCTTTATCCTATCATGAGAATTTTGATAGAAGAGAGCATATTATCCACGAATGCTTTCATCATCTTTTCTATCCTATCGTCAGCTCTCTTGATTCTTTGATGTGGTCAAGAATCTTTTTCTCAAGATTGTTCCCGGTATTGGTCTCAAATACAATTTTAACCTTCCAACCCTACATGCTTCACTTCTCTTTCCAACCTTAGTTTTCAAAAATTTCCGTAATTGTATTCTTGCTTCGTTATTGTCTTCATTACCATATGATCGAAGTTATCTCTCGGTCCGTATCCACGTATCCATGTGCCACTTGTAGCAATGTTAAATCGGCGAATACATTCCAGGCACGATCGAAGTCATGCTAGGAATAGGTCTTGGTGAATCAAGGAGTTCTCGTGTTCGTATTAATCCTCGATAGAAGGCGATATCACGATCGATGTTTGTTTAAATCATGAGTAGGGCATCGATAGAAGCTCATTAAATCTTTCCCATGCTTGTACAGTTTCTCCAATCTACACGAATTGATAGATTTTCCCAGAAGCTTAGCCATTTTTGGGAGGACAAAATTGCTGGACGAACTCCTTTCTTAGTTTCCCCTATGCTTCTTTACTTTCACTAGGAAGTTTGTTATACCATCTTTTCTTTGTTCGGTGAGAGTCATAGGAAAAATCCTTGCGATGGCTGAATAGCTTGGAGTACCCACGACATTGAAAAGAGAGGATAAGTGGAGAACTTCATCTACGTGATCTGAGCGTCCTCATCTTCGTCTCCAGAAAAATTAAGCTCATGTAACTCTTGAATAATATGATCTGGGATGGAGTATTTTTCGGTAGGAGAATCCTTAGTGAAGTTTCGTTGCGATTATCGTTTGGTGGGTCCAAATCTTGCTCCATAGTTAGGTCATCGATATTATTTTCGTGATGACCTCACGGTTCTGTCGTAAATTTGATTCGATTAAAAAAAATGAGAAGATGTTGTGAATAGGAACCGGAGAATAGATCTTCCTTTTTTGAAATTGCTTCTCCGGGTCAACAAATGGGGTAGCCAGAAAGGGCCTCGAGTTGCGAGTCTTGTATCCTGACATTATCAGAAAGAAAATTAAAAGCAGACTTAATATGAAATCCTAAAATAGCTCCCGGCGGCGCAAAAACTTGATGCGAGGTTTTACTGACCGGTCTTAATATTTATAGTTTCTCGTTATACCTATGGTCTACCCTAATGCACTAACGGGCAGTGTACCAGTCGTGTGTAGTGTAGTAAATGGTAAAGCAGAGGTCGTCCCAAGAGCTATGTGTGTGGGTTATTACTAAGTCTAATTGTCACTGAATAAATAATGGTTTCGATAGGGATTTAATTAATTAAACTACTAATGCGAATATAAAATAACGAGAAAATAAATGGTAAAGGGAAATCAATAGAGGAATAGTGGTGCTAACCTAGTCAATCCTCCTAGCTAGTTATGTCTACGTCTACCTACTTCCAATTACTTCAGGTGGGGTCAAATTCGAAAGGACAACATTTGGTCAATTCGCCTTAACCTATCAGCAAAGATGCCACCACAGAGAGAAATCAGGCGCCGTCATAAGTCCACATTGTTCACGGTCCCCTAAGCCGAGTCATTAAGTACTGCTACATGCTAGATTCTAAATAGTGAGTGCGGCCGTTAGGAACTTAGACACTACACCCCCAATTCTTAAGTTCATCCAAACGATAGGTGATCAGTTGGTCAAATCGTACAAGTAGAAAGGGTCGTCAGTTGGTCGTATCTTACCCTTCCCGTCTCAGTCCGCTCACCTAGGGTAGTTGGTCATATCTCCTAGGCAATTGGCCTCTATCGCCATTCAAAACTACCGAACCAAGGGTGACTACCAAAGAACTATGCATGCATACACTTAGAAATAATTGTATGGAAGTAAAGGTAAACGTAAACAAAACAATTAAGGAATCATAACTAGGCTAGCAGCAAAGGGTGCTTAGCCGCTCATATTAATCATGCAAATCAATTCAATATTCAAAGTACGAAATACATGAATTGAAAGTAAAATAAATAATAAGCGCTAAAGCTTATCGTAATGGTGTGACTTCTCCCTTGGAAACAGCTCAGTATGCTCCTAGACCTGGCTTGAGCTTTTCCCGTTCTCGAGAGTGTTGTGTGTGGAATGGGATGCTTTGAAATCTGGAATTCGGTGGGGTATTTATAGGCGAGTGCGGGTTCGGTGTAACCAATAGAGGAGTTACCCATAACCTTCTATTTCTTCGTAAATGCACTAGATCGCTATTCGGGTAACCTTATAAGTGGTTCGCGGTAGTCTTCAATAAACTTCGGTTACGTCGTAAGTGATGCATTAGTTCGGCATAAGTATCGGCGGCGTGGAACCTCTTTTGACCTAATGGAGTTACGTCGTAACCTTTGGGAAGAGTTAACCTCTTGATAAGTTGGACTTCGGGTCGCGCAATAGTTACGGCGTAATGTGAGAGACGAGGATACAGCCGTAACTTCTTCAAAATAAGCATATTGTGATAAATCTTTAGTAATGTTTCCATTTCCGCGTCTTTTAGCTCAATGCTCGTAATTTACGAAGTGGAAAACAATGGAAAACAAGCGTAAATTCATATAAATGATATAAATAGCGAGCATTATCAGAGGAAATTGACACTTAATATTGGGACTATTTGATGTTATCATGTGGGTAGTATGAAAGTTCCTCATCTGTAGAAAACATGTTGAAGTGTTCATCACCTACTTCGTCTACTTCATTGGTTGTTTCATCCTTAGGATTCTCACTAACCTCAAGCAGATCTCATGATTTGCTTCATCGCTATTCCTATTTGGTTTAACTAGGGTGATGGCATTGGCGAGTGAACGTGCTTTGATGAATACGGGTCCCTAGTTTCATTGCCTAATTATGAATGAGCAAAGTACTTGCTCGGGTCCTTAATCTTTACAAGGGAAGCTTTTTTAGGAGGAGAGTCGAGATAGCATTAACCTTTTAGGTGGTAGATCTATCATGATTGGTTATGGCTTTCAAGAGTTATCTATCTTCCTATCCATCTCGACTTGTTGTTGGTTAAAGCGGTCCGAAAGCTTGGCTATTTGGGCTTTTTGGGATGTCACGAGGTGTCGCATCATCCCTTCTAAGTTGTGTTGACTAGGGGCATGAGGGCTTGAATTGTGTTGTTGGGGCCATGGGGAGTCGTTAGAGGTGAATTCTTTGGTTTGACTCCAATTATAGTCGAGGTTTGCTTCTCCATGCCTCTCGAGCTTCGTTGTAAGTCCTAGGTCCGGGTGTTGTGGGGAATCTTCCCCTCATCCCATTGGTACGCGATGATGCGTAGTCCACGGAAGCTTGTTCAGGGAGTCTTGTGCAATTACGAGTGTCATGGGGACCACTACATAACTCACACCAGGAAGAGACCTTGTTTACTTGCCGTGAAGGCTTAGGAGTTTTGTAGGAACTCATTAGGAATTTGACTTGATCTTCAAGTTCGAGCATCCTACGATTGGAAGGTTGTGAGTCAATAGGATGCAAGGAGATTGCCTTGACAGTTTTGGGCAACTCACGGGGGTCATTCCAACATTTTTTTCCATAGAGAGCAAGGTCCTCTATTTTACCCCACGATTCTTCCGCGGTAAGTTCACTAAGGTTACCACCGGCCGCTTGATCGATGGTTTTCCTGGTGGAGAGATTGACATGATCGTAAAATATTTGGACTTGAAGCCAAAGATCAATGCCGTGATGGGGGACTTTATGGAGCAAGTCCTGATCGAGTCCACGCCTTGTAGAGAGTTTGCCTTGATGTTGTTGGAACATCAAGATGTCATTCCTGCTTGGTAGCTCTCCCGGTGGGAAAAATTGGGCAAGGAAGCGAGTAGTGAGATAATCCTAACTTGAGATGGATCTGCGGAAGTCGCTCAAACCAATTACTAGCTTGGTCGTAGAGAGTGGAAGAGAGCATAGCGCGTGGTCTCTAGTGTGATAGCATCAAGGTCAATGGAGTCAACGATTTTTAGGAAATCCTTGAGATGCTGATTAGGATCTTCAGAACGAATTCCATGGAATGCACATCCGTTTTGCACCAACCAGATGGTGTCGGATCGTAGGGCCGTACTTTGAGCTTGAAGTGGGAGCTCAATGGTGTTCTTATAGCCTTGATGGCTCGGTCTAGAGTATTCACCAAGAGTACGGCCTCTTGGCGGGTCATGTGGTGGTTGATTGACTACGTTATAGTGATAGGAGATTTCCTTTCCATTGGGGTATGACTCAAAATACTCATTAAGTTCCTCTTCCTCATTACCCTCCATAATTTCTTGCACTCTATAATCTCCTTCCTCAAGCTCTTCATCCGAATCATAACTCGTGGTGGAATTGCTATCTATTCTACTAGTTGTTTCTTCAAGTGCTTTCTCAAGTGCGTTTTCAATTATCCTAAGCTCCCCAATTTCACTATAGATATGAGGGAGTTGGTTAGCATAGGTTCGATCAAGTGGTGGGTTTTGTGGTGGATGGTTGGGTGGAAGTGGTTGATGTGGTGGTGGATCGTTGTTGGGTGGGTTATCACCTTCCATGATGAAAAGTGATGAGGCTACGAACAAAAACACAAAGAAGGGGATAGACTACAAGGAAGCTAATGAAAAAGAGAAAAAAACTCACTTGATAGGAATCAAGCGAGTGGACCTAAACGAGATAAAAATCTAACTAGCTATTCTATTCGTGGCGTAAAACTTGATCGTGGGTTGGGTCGAAAAACCTCCTTTTCTACGAGTAAGTCTTTCAACCTCTAGAAGTGATGAACCTAATCGTTGTAGTGTAGTATGTGATAAGCCCAGGGGATTGATTTCATTCTCTAGGGAAATAGGAATGTTAGAAAGAGATATATGACGAGAAGGTGGGGTTGAGAAAGATTATTTTTAGTCCTTTTTTATGGTTTTTTAGAAAGCTAAGGTAAATATCTCGAGGTATAAGATTAGGGGTGGTACTTCTACCGGTTTTACTACTTTAACTACTTATCTAATTATCTAATTAACTAATGATAGATTGTGCTAATTGAGGTGTGCTCGTATGGTGATTAAAGATGTGTTCACTTATATGCTATTACTCCCTAGTTATCTCTTATTGGTTGGTTGAATTGTCACTTCCTTAATCTTAATTGATGCATTGTATTCCGTTTAGTCGTAGGGTGGTGCCTAATTCTCTAGTTCTATGAATTGCAACTCTCCTCTAGAATACCCGAGATCGGAAAGTGCAATGGCATCTCCCCCAAATACTCTACTATCCTAAAGCTACAATTCACGCAATAAACACAATGAATGGCCTAATCTGCACTCAAAGGCTTTTTGCTATTTAGGACGTTCAAGCTCGCAACAATGAAAGAAGAAGCCAGTTTTCCTTCATCTAGCGTCTACCAATTAATACAAGAGACAACCTAACAATAATTAATAACTAGGTTTCATAGATCTAAGCAAACACAATAATAATTAAGCTACTCATGTTAAACAAACAAGCATACACACATACAATTGAACATAGGGTAGACATAATGATAAATTGGATAAACAAACTTATCTTGTGATGTAAAATAGGGTATAGGACCCTAGACTACTGTCCAAGTCGGACTACAACTGTATCATTGAGGCCTCCTAAAAAGATCTACTAAATTCATCGAGTTGTTCCAAATAATCAAAACGGCCGGTGATTAATGGAATTCCTTGTCGGTTCTCAGTGAAATACTGATTCTTGAGGGTTAGAAATATATCTTAAACTAACAGAAAGAGAATAGCGTTTATTTGATCTTGATCCTTATGGATCGAGCAGGGGCGGATCTCCGGGGCTCCTAATAATATCCATAAATGACTTTGTTTTTTGTAAGAGATGAATATTACCATATGAAATCATTTCATAGAAGTTCATTGAGATCTTCTTTTTATAAAGCAAATCAACTTTGATTCTTGAATAATCCATCATCATACCTTATTGTAACAAAAGATTCTAAAACAGAAAAATCGAATTCTATATAGATTTACAATCATGGCGGTGTCACCTTTTGCTAGTGGCCGGTCGGTCGTAAATCATTAGAGTTTTGTTTGGGCCAAGTCATCGTTAGACGGCGTCGGTTGAGATGTGTGTGGCCGTCGGTATTCAATAGGGACGTGCGGATCTTGGTTATCGGGCTTTAGGACCGAATTTCCGCAGAAGTCGCGTGCACACTTTGATCAAGTCTTCTATAAAGGGACGACGTCGCCCTTTGGTTGGGACGCCGTAAGGTGTTCTGGAGTGCCTTTGATCTTGAATTTTCCATTTTCTTCATGTTTTCGCTCCTTTTCGTCCAAATGTGCTTCATTCCAGCATTTTGCTTCCAAAAGTCCTAAAATGCGAAAAGGAACGATTTTAAGTAGTAACGGATATAAAATGTGTCTATTTAGGGTTTAAATGAGCCCCTAAAATGTATGTTTTAAATCCTTATCAGTTGTGATAAAGGAAGGTAAGTTAAAAGAGAAATAAACTAGTACTCCCCTGATTAGCTCGGTAGGATATGTATGAAGTTGCGGTTAAATCCTCCTCCAAGAAGAATGAATAATTAATAAGTGCTTCTTCCAATTTGTGTTTCTTATTCTTGTCTAATATAACATGCACACTTATAAGTAAATAAAATGAAACCTTCGCGTAAAATCAGCGGTAAAACTATATATGACACACAACTAAACTAGAAAGCAAGTAAGATATAATGCTTGTGGAATGGATGTTTGCAGTTTTTCTGGAAAACTAAGAATTGGAAATTTCCAAAAATCACAAGTTACACAGAAAACGAAACTGACATTTTGTTTCCACATTGCCTGACGTCGTCAGGTGTTAATCCTGACGCCGTCAAGTTGTCCTAACAAAAAGTGGTCTGATTCGTTTTTATGGAAAAATTCTGGAAAAATTACCTCATTAAAACCTAGAAACATTTCTGCAAAACATCCATTATGACTCGATACAAGCATTTGACTCTAACAAACACACAAATATATACAATTTCAATTATTGCTAATCTCATGTTCATGTTCTTAAAAACATATGTGATTTTCCCTAAACTTATCTTTTTGTAAAATACCTTTATATGTAATTAAGACGAGGTTAAAAGCAAAATAAAGCATTTTCACAAAGTCTAACATGAGAATAAACAACAATGAAAAAGATATATAAACACACAAACAAAATTGAAAAACAAAACAAGCAAACAATTAAGCATGGGTTGCCTCCCACGAAGCTCTTTTCTTTGATTATGAGTCTTGTAGCTAGACTCAAAGTCGTGCTCCTACGTGACTTCGTTTTCCAAAACAATATCTTCATCATTGATTAATTCGTTATTGTCCATTTGGTAATGTTTCACACGTTGTCCATTTACGGTAAATTCTCTCCCATCATTATCTAGCAATACAACGGCTCCACCACTCGTTGCCCTCTTTACCGAAAAGGGTCCATACCATCTTGATTTGAGTTTTCGCGGGAATAATCTTAACCTTGAATTATATAAGAGTACCTTATCTCCCTCCACAAACTCTTTAGGACTCTTTATTTTTTGATTATGCCATCGTTTCGCTCTTTCTTTGTACGTGATTGAGGACTCATAGGCCCCGAGTCTTAGTTCGTCTAGCTCTTGAAGCTCCAAGAACCTATTTGACCCTGCCTCAGAATAATCCATGTTACAGGCCTTGAGTGCCGAGTATGCCTTTTGCTCAAGCTCAATAGGGATATGGCATGCTTTCCCGTACACTAAGCAAAAAAGGTTGTTCCAATGGGCGATTTATAAGCCATTCTAAATGCCTAGAGTGCTTCATCAAGTTTAAATGACCAATCTTTTCTATTTTGGAGGACCGTTTTTTCGAGTATTCGTTTTAACGCTCTATTTGTGTTTTCCTCTTGCCCATTTGTTTGGGGATGATATGCCGTAGAGAACACTGAGAGAACACCATACTTCTTCATTATATTTTCCATTTGAGCATTGCGAAATGGGCTGTCACTAATCGGTGCTTTGGGAATCCCAAACCGCGCGAAGAGTTTCTTGAGAAAATCAATGACTACCCTCGCATCATTTGTTCTAAGGGCTTGCGCCTCCACCCATTTGGACACATAAGCAATGGCGCGGAATGAATTCATTCTCTGGGATGATGTAAAAGGCCCCATAAAATCGATACCCTAGACATCGAATATTTCGCAGACTTGGATGTAGTTCTGGGGTGCTTCATCTCTTCTCGAGATGTTTCCTATAGTTGGCATGAATCACATATGCGAACTAATCTCTTGACATGCGGAATACTGATAGGCGATAGAATCCGACATTGAAAACTTTTCATGCCGTAACATTTATCCAGTGATGCCCTCACGATGGTCCCATGAAACTCTCTCATAATCGATCAATCTCCCTTTCTGCAACACAACGTCGGATAATCTGATCGTGACACATGCATAATAGAAAGGGCTCGTCCCAAAAATAATACTTTAGCTTAGTGAAGAATCTTTTCTTTTCTTGCCTAGTCATATAATTTGGTAAGACCCTACTGGATAAATAGTTAGCATAATCCGCATACCATGGCTCAATATCCTTAATGGACATTAGCTGCTCCTCAAGGAAGGAGTCACGAATCTTGTCATTGTTTAATTTCTCCAAGTCTGGGTTTTCCAACCGTGAAAGATGATCAGCAGCAAGACTTTCAGCCCCCTTTTTATCCCGAATTTCAATGTCGAATTCTTGGAGCAATAGAATCCATCTAATAAGTCGGGGCTTTGCATCTTGTTTTGAGAACAAGTATCGTAAGGCGGAATGATCGGTGAAGACGATAGTTTTAGAAAGAACGAGATACTTCCTGATATTATTGAAGGCAAAAACCATAGCCAGAAGCTCTTTTTCGGTGGTTGTGTAATTTTCTTGCGCCACATTCATGATCTTGCTAACATAATAAATTGGCTGAAAATGCTTCTCTTTTCTTTGGCCTAAAACAGTCCCTACAGATTAATCACTAGCATCGCACATGATCTCGAATGGTTGACACCAATCAGGAGTAGCCATTATAGGAGCATGGGTAAGATCTTGCTTCAGGCGATTGAACGCGTCCTTACATTCCTCTGAAAAGTCAAAGGGTGCGTCTTTGACGAGAAATTGTGTCATTGGTTGGGCAATTTTTGAGAAGTCCTTAATAAACCTCCAATAAAAACCCGCATGACCAAAGAAGCTTCGGATAGCTTTAACGGTTTTAGGATATGGTAATTTGGATATTGCCTCTATCTTGGCCCTATCGACCTCAATCCCATTCCCGGAGACTTTGTATCCCAAGACAATCCTTTCTCGTACCATGAAATGGCATTTTTCCCAATTCAAGACTAGGTTAGTTTCTTCACACCGCTTAAGCATCTTCTTAAGATTGGACAAACAAAGATCGAAAGAATTTCCAAACACCAAAAAATCATCCATGAAAACTTCCATGCTATCTTCAATCAATTCATGGAATATGGCCATCATGCATCGTTGAAAGGTAGCGGGAGTGTTGCATAGCCCAAAAGGCATTTGTTTGTATGCAAAAGTCCCATAGGGGGTACGTGAAAGTAGTTTTTTTATTGATCTTCAGGGGCAATAGGGATTTGGAAGTACCCTGAGAAACCGTCAAGAAAGCAATTGTACTCATGCCTAGCTAACCTTTCAAGCATTTGATCGATGAATGGTAAAGGAAAGTGATCCTTTCGGGTGGCATCGCTCAATTTTCTATAATCGATACACACACGCCAACCTGTAACCATTCTTTGAGGAACCAAATCACCCTTTTCATTCTTTACAACAGTCATTCCTCCTTTTTTCGGGACTACTTGGGTGGTGACCCGGTATGCGAAATGGGGTAAATCAAACCAGCATCAAGGAGCTTGATGACCTCTTTCTTTACCACTTCTTTGATGTTGGGATTTACTCTTATTTGAGGTTGAACGGTGGGTTTGTAGTCTTCCTCCATAAGAATTTTATGAGTGTAAAAAGTGGAGTCAATTCTCTTAATGTCAGCAACACTCCATACGATCACTCCCTTGTACTCTCTTAGAACTTCCAAGAACTTCCCTTTTTGTTCAGGGGTCACAGAGGAGCTTATGATTACAGGGAGTTGATCTGCCTCCTGAAGGAAGGCATATTCTAGATGACTTTAGAGATCTTTCAATTCCAATATAGGAGGTTCCATAATTGATGGTTTAAGCTCATTTTCTGGCTTTTGAAGCTCGAGAGGCTCAACTTTCTCCTTACGCGGATAGAAAGAAACAACTCCAACCATCTCAGTCTCTTCCCCTCCATCATCGTACATCATGCCATCGTTGACATTCATAAACCCATCTACCAAATACTCGTCTACACAACTATCAACTTCATCAACAAATTCATCAACTTCTTCAACAAGATATATGGGGTGATCATATGAGGGAGGGCATCTCATACTGTCCTTGATATCAAAGGTTAAGATCTCGGATCCCACTCGTAAAGCAAGTTTGCCATCATGAACATTGATAATGGCGCGAGCCATGGCCAAGAATGGTCTCCAAGTTATTGGAATGGAGTCATCCTCTCCATTCTAAGATCCGAAATCTCTTTGGAAACACGAATTCTCCTATCTTAACCGAACATTTTGCAAACTTCAATGGGATATTTGATGATCGATCCGCAAAGTTGAATACTCATTACGGTTGGTTTCAATACGAATATCCAAGCTTAAGAAATAGAGAGTGAGGCATCAAGTTAATGCTTGCCCTAAGATCTGCCAAAGCGTTTTTCTTAGAGAGTACTCCTATGGAGCAAGGAAGGGTGAAGCTGCCCGGATCTTCTTTCTATTTAGGTAGGCTTTTCTGGATAATAGCTGAACATTCTTATCCTAACGTTACCAACTCTTCAAATTTCTTCCGATTGGAGAGGAGTCTTTTTAAATATGTGCTATGTTTAGGTAGATGATAGAATGCATCGAGAAGAGGGATGGTAACAACTGCACACTTGAAGTAAGACAACAATATTTTATTGTCTTCTTCGACCTTCTGGTTCTTTAGACATGAGGGATAAGGTATCTTTGTAAGATTTGAATGTTGGATGGGTGTAGATGACCGTAGAGTGGGGTTGTGAGAGGTTGGAGGAGGTTCGGGTGCTCCCTCCTTGTCTGCCTCAGGTTCACGGGTCGTGGGGTTTTGAACCGGGTATGGTGGATATTTGGTAGTGGTTCCAGATCAAATGTTGATAGCAAACGTTGGATCTTGTCAGATTGGGTCGGGTTCGCTTATCCTTTTGTGGAGTTTAGCGAACTGGCCTTCTAATTCGGCCATTTGCTCTTGAATGAATTCTTCAAGACCATTTAGAATAATTTTCTTTTCCATGGTGAAATATCCGAGCTGTTCTTCAAAGGTATTACGGGTGGTTTACTCGGGACCCTCTTCCCTCTCATTTTTTTATTTTTAGATTACCCCAAAGGGTATCATCATTGTTTTGATAAAATATTAGGAGGGAAGGGTCATCATAGATGTCATGGCTAGAGAGGAGAGCTTGCTCATGGCGTGTATTGTCATCACACTCATCGGCCTCATGTGGCCTTCCATAAATGTCGCATATAAGGTGTGGATTATGTGGAAAACTAGAAGGGGGGTGGGTTGAATAGTTTTGCCAATTTAAAAACTTCCTTTTAAATATTTAGATCGACTTATGTCAATCTATTTAGATGTGTATGTTGGACGTTGATAGATAGATATATAAAATTGTAATGAAAGATAAAAGTAGAAGCACATAACCACGAGGCAGTATTTATAGTGGTTGCTTCAAGAGACCTTCCTTTCCCTACTCACTCCCGAGTCACCTACTTTCGAGATTCGTAATCACTACTACGACACCAACTCCTTATGGAGAAGCCTTCAAATGTCGCTACTCTTTTTTTCGGTACTAGGCTAGCGCCGGGTTCTTTCACACCAAGGTGAACCACACCTACCACAACGTCGCCTACCCTTTATCGTCTGGAAGCTAGTAATGTAGTTCCATTACAAACCTAATCCCAAAGAGACCAACTCCTTATTACAACACCATCAAGGATATCAACATCCTTGAATATAAACAATCACTATATGTATAACGATGTACCTCATCGATTATACGACCTATGCATTCTTCACTAATGCCACTTGATTTGATTAAGTAGGCATCCCACTAATGCCTTTGACACAACGCGCACCTTTCACTAATGCCTTCGTCTTGACACCTTTAGCATTCTTCACTAATGCTTTTGACATGGACGTTAAGCACCTTTCACTAATGCTTTCGTCTTGACTCTTTTCGGCATCCTTCACTAATGCCTTCAACACAACACATCTACGGAGGAAGAAAGAACTATGAACAAGAGAACCTCAGTAGTCTTGATGATGACGAAGCATGGCAACTCATGGACTTGAGCTTGTTCGACTTCAAGAAGTGGTGATCTCGCCTTTAAGAGGAACCTAGAGAATCACACGAACACAAAAGACAAACTACATAGAAAGATCCTTAGGATCAGTGGTTAGAGAGTTACAATACTTGGGAAAGTATGTGTAAGAGTGGCAACCCAAAAGGAAGAAATGGCTCACTATTTATAGAGAAGAAAAGCTTATTGTTATTCCCCTTTATCACGTACTATACCTTATCACAACTCGAACACGTATAACAAACTCACGAAACAGTTATGCGTATAGAAAGATGAAGAATAGAAAGATGGTGACTTGAATGATAGAATTAGGTATGTATGTTAGAGATAGAGAGAAGAAAGATGAAAACAATAAGTTGTATATTGATTCAAGGAAAAACACACACACTTTTCAAGCAGCACCTCAAATGACATACTTGAGGGGTATTTATAGTACAAGACAAAGGATGCACTAAGGCTTGGCCATGGGCGTATATGGACTTGGACATGGATTGGGTTACATGAACTTATACAAGGCTAGCTTAACTAAACTAATACCCATTTAGCTTAGTCCAATCCACGAGCCAGTTGACTATTCTATCACGATATCTAACACACGTTACAAAGTTCCTAAACGTGAATGACCATCACTTCTAATAAAAACTATTAAGGCTAACACTTACTGTTCCCCGGATCCCACGGATCCCTCCCACAAGGGATCCGTCTAGTGTAACACTAGGGATCCGTGGGACGCTCCTCTTTGCCCATGGGTATTTTGGTTATGGGTCATGGGTCATGGGTTGATCCATGGTTCTTTTATTAGATACAATGTATCTTATGAGTGCAATGCACCTAGTCAAATGGGTATGGGTCAATACCATGGGTTATGGATGTGATCCATGGGTTGTAGTTTTACCCATTATAATACATACTAGTTATGTATATATTTACCCAAATATGTAAACAGTTGTTGTACATATGTATTACTAAATCATAAAATCACTTATACTTGTTTTAGTATTTTATGTGAAAGCGTTAAGTGTGTTAGAAAACTATTGGCTCAAACTATTTCGTTATTTTATTTGTTTCATTAAAATTATTTTACGTTTGTTATCGACAAAACATTAGAAGATCGTAAAATATACATAAGCGTTTTATGGCTTATTTGTATTAACAATCTCCCCTTTTTGTTGATGACAAAATATAAAATTATTTTAAGGAAAAACTAAATTCGTAAAAGTTCAAATTGAGTTTTCTCTTCTCCCCTTTTGTCGAAATAAAAGAGTGTCGAAAAGAAACTAACACATTTTATTTTAAAGAAAAATATGTAAAAGAAAAAGATGTAAAGAGAGCAAGTGGCGGGAATGGTTCTCGTCTTAACCCACTTGCAGTCCATCCCTTTGTGAAGTCAAGTAAATATAAACTAAAAAGCTAACGTATTGCAATTTTGTTTGCAAATGGTTTTCGTCCTTGTGACGAAAAATGCTCCCCCTTGAAGATTGCAACTTTGCAATGGGGTGTCATGAAGTGTAATTCAAATAAGGATTAAATTGCAAATGGTTTTGCAATGTATGGTTTGACACAAAGCTCCCCCTAGCTTAGAGTGTCAAGTTCTTGATGTGTATTTTGAAAATATACAAAATAAAGGTTAGAAAACAAGAGTATAGTGCATAATTTCCTGCGAATAAGACTCAAGTTAGTAGAATTTTGTTCTTCTGTACCACGGATCCCACGGTTCCCTCTTTTTCGGGATCCGTCTAGGCAATTCGAGGATCCGTCGTGCAGTGACAATTTTCAAAAAGGTGATATACCAAACAATGCTAAATATAAGAGTGAGATATGTATACATACAACAAAACATATACTCAAGGCAATATGGCAAATAAGTTATCATTCAATAAACAAAGAGATAATCAACAAATCTCTAAAACTAAGAGAATGATTTAGCCATACAACTTCTACTAATACTAATAAGTTACTAAAGTCTAAAATGCAACAAAGTGCTTGAGTCTAAGGATGAGTAGACTTGTTGATTTGGTCAAATCTTTCAAGAAGATGATTAAACATGAAGTGTAACTCATTTAGTACTTCTTGAACAAGTCCTTGGGTGATTAGACAATTTGGACAATTATTTTCTTGATTGGGAACCGGAGGAAAATGGATGTTTTGAGGAGGCTCTACAAATGATTGTGGGGTTTCATTTTGAGATGTGGGATGAGGTTCTACTAAAGGTGAGGGTGGTGGTAGTGGAAATTCCCCCATATGATCATGTCCATGATTGTTCATTGTTTCCCATGATGGACTATTCGGTGTTGTGGGTGGTTCCCTATTGCGAGAAAGTTGGTGAGTGGAGGAGGTCGGTGGTGAATGTTCTAATGAATAGAGATTTGGGTGAGGAAGAGGCTCGTTGAATGAGTGAAATCCATGCTCTAGGAATGAGGACTTAGATGGTTTGCTAGATCTAGCTATGTTTGGTTTTGAACTAGATGACCCTTTCTAGTCCAAGGGTTTGATGCTAATTCTTGCGGTTCTCTTTGCAATTGTTGAATGGGTTTGTTGAGGTGGGATTCTAGCATTGTTATCTCTTACGGGAGAGCGATTGGTGGAGGAAATCTCATGAATCATGTGACCCTTTCTTTTAGATGAACCTTTGGTTGAAGAGTTGTTGCTAAGTGCTTTGGTCATGGTAATGTTAAGGATGCAATATAAGCTTCTAACTCTTTGATTTTTGAGCTAGGTGTGAGTGATGATTTAACCTTAAGAGTGTTTGGTTTATAAAGGATAATTTTGAATTAGGGAATTAAATTCTTGACCACTAAGAGAATTAAGCATGCACTTAGGATATTGTTCAGCTCTAGAAATACATTAAATGGTAACTAAAAGTGGTTAGATAACCAAAAGGTGGCTTAAATTTGAAGAGGAAGGCGATTAAAGTCTTTTAGAGACACGGATCCTACCGGCGAGGATCCGTGTGGTTATAAACTAGGGATCCGTCGTCGAATGAGATACTTGATGAGATGTTTGTGCTTTTTGTAAGGTCTAGTACCCATGTATCTCGAGGTTTTGACTTTCCTTTGATGTCTTGAGTAGTGGTTGTCTTAAATGCTCAGCCATAAAGGGTGAGGGTGCTTAATGATGGTTTTGAGTAGGAAAATGGATTTTAGATAGTCTAACTAAGTGCTTGAGAAGGATACTATTTGATTTGAGATGAAAAAATGATGGCAATTAGTCCTAGAAGTCAGATGATGGACCAAGAAAAATTTAATAAAATATTAAAAAATAAAGAAAAATGAAAAACTAGTTTTGAGCCTATTTTTGGGTTAAAGGTGACTAAACTCAATTTGCTAAAATTTATGGATATATCAAGCTAAGTGTTATGAGATGTGAGAAATAAAGTGTGAGCGTTGGAGCGGAAATATGGTGAGTTTTGATGAGTTGATAAATCAAAAACATTTTGAAATAGATCCTAAGTAAGCTATGGGTGAGTGTGAAGCTTTTAAATGTTTGAGGAAGACTTAGTTTGTTCTAATGTCTTATGTTTGACTAGTGTGAGGTGATCTAGTGAGCTATTTTTTATGTGAGGAAGTCTGTATTGCTCATGTAGTCATCGATCCCGCGGTTCCACTTTTGGGAGGGATCAGGCTAGTTATATTCTTTGGGATCGCCCTACTTGGATAAGAAGGCTTCGACAAAGTGCAATTTTGCACTCATGCACTTGCTTCTTAGTTGTTTCTACAAAGACTAAATGCAAAAACACATCAAGTATAATGCATAGCACATGTGGGGGACTAAAGGTACCTAAAGATGAGTGGCGGCGACTACTTGAAGAAGTAAGTAAAATCTCACCTACACGTTCTAAGTTAAGATTGTTCAATTCCAAGTTATGGCAATAGCTACATACTACATCCTACACTACATAAGTATTTGTTTAGATGTTACAACCCATTGTTTCAAATTGTTTTCACAAATTAAGGTCCTATGACCTTGCACTCTCCACCACTTCCCGTCTTCACCCCTCATCCACTCTTTATCACACCATCTCTACTTCTTTTTCTTCAATAAGTTGGCGAAGCACTTGAAGATTCCCTTGGTTTGTTGCCATTCGGGTGATGGGCTAGGAATGTCTGGAAATTGGTTGATGTAATCCAAGGGTGAGATCGGTATTTCAGGAGTGGGTTGCTACTACCTTCACCTTCTCTTTGTCTCTCCCTTTCATTCGAGGAATCCGTAGGTGGGTGAGGCCTTTTGCCTTCCACCATAAACCTTGTCGTTTTACCATCGGTCAATGACACCATAACTTTGTTGCAAAATCTATGATCATAGGATTGCGGAGAAGGTTCTAATGCAAAGATGAATTTTGCAAGACGGGTTAGAAGCATTAGCGTCACGGGCACCATTTTGTCCATGCTTTTTACACTTGCCATTCTCTTAATCATGTAGTAAGAAAGGTTGAAGCGAGTCTCGGTCACTAGGAAATATATCATGAAACTTAGGCATGCATTGGGGTGATCCTTGTTTCCTACTAAGCACAACACATTCTCCCTCACCACCATTTCCCATTTCCTATACAATGCATACATCTTGGAGAGCTCCATTTGGAAAGGATCTCTATAGATCACTTTGAATTCTAGTGACCCTCGATGGGGATGCTCTTGGCATGAACACGGTGTCCTCATGAGTGGTTGCTTTTAGGATTAACATGTTGTAGATTTCATGATGATCAACCATAGTGTGTAACTCCTCTAAGGACCACTCATTGGAAAACATGCAAAAACCTTGATATGGACCCCAATATTCTTCTAAACTCTACTAGCGAAAGGGTGTACTCATCTTTAATTTGATGATGAAGATCGAGATGGACCCATCATCATTTCTAACTATCCTCATTGTCTTGTAGAATTGAGTGCAGCCAGGGCAAATTTGTTCGTTTATGTCCAATAAACAATCAAAGCCAATGGTCCCAAAACTTGTCTTATGTCGGTGTTATCAAGAAATGATGGTTCTACTACTCGACCCTCATGAAAAAGTCTCTTTTCGAGCATTTTTAAAGCTTTCCTATCTTCCGGGCTAAGTCCATCTTTTCTATGGTACATTGTTATGTAATTAGCGGTATCTTGATAGTCTTGTTGTCGGTTACTTGGCATGATTGTTCTAAACAACACAACCACAATGTGGTGTTAATTGTGAATAGTAGCCTAAATGGTTTGATCACAATTTTGCTCAAATCATTTTTATTGAATTCAAGAAATGAGTTCAATTTGTATTAACAATGTTAATTCTTTGATTTAGATTATCTTTGAAAACAATGTGGTAACAAATTATGATAAACCCATTTGAACCCAACTTCTAAAAATGAAGAAATTTCAATCCTAGAAATCAAGGAATTAAATTAACAATGTAGTGAAGATTATACTTACACAAGAGATTGTTATGCTTGAAGAAAAATGATCAAATTGCTCGGTGAGACGATAATAGGGTTTTGTCAGTGAGTCTTTGAAGGGAAAATGATTGTGGAACATCCACGATGATCATTACTAACTTATGATGTCTTACATTTGCCGCGGATCCAGGATCCCTCTCATTTGGGATCCGGCTAGTTCAAGCTCAGGATCGGCTTGACAACAAAAATCGGAAGCATTCATGATAACTTTGGTTGGGAGTTCTAAGCGCTGAAGTTTGATGTTTAAGCTCTATAACTTGTGATTTGAGGTTTTGGCGGTTTAATACTAATCTATTTGGCGTGGTTCCCTTTTTAAGAATTAGTCACAATTCTTGGGAGGTTTATCAAAGATTATGATAAACTCCCATTTTATCATAATAAAAGAAGTTTCACATGGATATTCATTGACATAGATGAAGTGTCAATAATTCCTTTGTGATGAATAATGATTGAGGCTATCGAATAACCAAGATATCATTATTACAAGTTAGTAGTGTAGTCTATACAAATCAATCGAAGAATACTATTCTTGATGATGGCTTTAATATAGATAGCTACTTAAGTAATTACTAATAGAGGTTAATTATGCAACTAAGATTTTAACAATAATAAAAACAAATGTAAATTATTAATGATCATACCTTTGCTAAATATTCTTCTTAAGGAAAGAAATATTTAGATGAAATGCTTTGTGATCTTCTTGGAATCTTCAGATCCATGAGTGAGAAGAACAATGCTAAACATTCTTTTTGCGAAAAGAAATATTTATATAGTATCTTCATGATCTTCTTGGTATGCCCAAATCCAAGTATGGAGAATACTTAACAAGGAAAGTGTTAGAACATTCTATCATTGTCCAACAAATAAACACTATAATGTTTTTTAAAAACATGACTTAAAAAAAATCCTTCTTTGTAGTTTTCAAACATACGCAGATCGTATCAAGTTTTTAAAGTACAACATACTCTAAGAAACTTGGTAGCGAAGCTCACGATGCCAATTGTGGGAAAACTAGAAGGGGGTTGAATAGTTTTGCCAATTTAAAAACTTCCTTTTAAATATTTAGATCGACTTATGTCAATCTATTTAGATATGTATGTTGGACGTTGATAGATAGATATATAAAAGTGTAATGAAAGATAAAGAGTAAGAAGCACATAACCACGACACGAGTATTTATAGTGGTTCGGCTACAAGGACACCTTCCTTCCCTACTCCACTCCCCGAGTCACCTACTCGAGAGTTCGTAATCACTACACGACACCAACTCCTTATGGAGGAGAAGCCTTCACAATGTCGCCTACTCTTTTTCCGGTACTAGGCTAACCGTCGGGTTCTTTCACACCAAGGTGAACCACACCTACCACAACGTCACCTACCCTTTATCCGGTACTAGGCTAAGTACCAAGTTCCATTACAAACCTAATCCCAAAGGAGACCAACTCCTTATTACAACACCATCAAGGATATCAACATCCTTGAATATAAACAATCACTATATGTATAACGATGTACCTCATCGATTATACGACCTTGGCATTCTTCACTAATGCCACTTGATTAGATTCGTAGGCATCCTTCACTAATGCCTTTGACACAACGCTTGGCACCTTTCACTAATGCCTTCGTCTTGACACCTTTAGCATTCTTCACTAATGCTTTTGACACGGACGTTAAGCACCTTTCACTAATGCTTTCATCTTGACTCTTTCGGCATCCTTTACTAATGCCTTCAACACAACACATCTACGGAGGAAGAAAGAACTAGGAACAAGAGAACCTCGGTAGTCTTGATGATGACGAAGCATGGCAACTCATGGACTTGAGCTTGCTCGACTTCAAGAAGTGGTGATCTCGCCTTTAAGAGGAACCTAGAGAATCACACGAACACAAAAGACAAACTACATAGAAAGATACCTTAGGATCAGTGGTTAGAGAGTTACAATACTTGGGGAAAGTATGTGTAAGAGTGGAAACCCAAAAGGAAGAAATGGCTCACTATTTATAGAGAAGAAAAGCTTACTGTTCCCTGGATCCCTCCCACAAGGGATCCGTCTAGTGTAACACTAGGGATCCGTGGGATGCTCCTCTTTGCCCATGGGTATTTTGGTTATGGGTCATGGGTCCTGGGTTATGGGTTGATCCATGGTTCTTTTATTAGATACAATGTATCTTATGAGTGCAATGCACCTAGTCAAATGGGTATGGGTCAATACCATGGGTTATGGATGTGATCCATGGGTTGTAGTTTTTACCCATTATAATACATATTAGTTATGTATGTATTTACCCAATATGTAAACACTAGTTGTTGTACATATGTATTACTAAATCATAAAATCACTTATACTTGTTTTAGTGTTTTATGTGAAAACGTTAAGTGTGTTTAGAAAGCTATTGGCTCAAACTATTTACGTATTTTATTTGTTTCGTTAAAATGATTTTACGTTTGTTATCGACAAAACATTAGAAGATCGTAATATATAAATAAACGTTTTTACGGCTTATTTGTATTAACAGATTAACCAATCTCTTAGGTTCTTGCGACTTTGTGAGGTATGCAAGCTTCTCTTGTACCCTCTTTATCCGATCGTCGAGGGATAATGGGTTTTCGTATGAGGCAGCCGAAACATCCATCACGGTTCTCGGCTCATTCCAAGTGTTATCTTGGTCTTGGACATACTCCTCAATGTGATGCCATCCTTCTTCCGCACTGAGGTTAGAGATCCTTCTTTCGGTCGAGAAGTCAATCCCTTTTTGGTATTCACGGGAGACATTATCGTAAAAGATTTAAACAAGTAACCAAAGGTTGATACCATGGTGTGGGGTTGTTGAACAAGATCTTTAAAGCGAGTCCAGGAGTTAAAGATATATTCTACATCTTTTTTACGGAAGTGAAGGATTTCACTCATGATGGTCGAATCCTTCGGGGAGGAAAGAACTTTTGGTGAACTTGAAGTGAGTTGTTCTCAGGTGAAGATAGACCTTGGAGGCAGCTTGTCAAGCCATTCCTTGGCCTTTATTTGAAAGAGAATGGAAAAAAGGAGTCTAGATGTCTCGAGGAAGCTCGTCGGCATAGATAGTATCCACAATTTTCAAAATTGTTTGATGTAGTGAATTGGGTTCTGTTGCAAGATCCGAGTGAAATTGACATGCGATGCGGATAAGCCAAATGTTGGTTGCATGCAACACCTCATTGATTTGTTCGGAAAGATACCGCGATGGCGCCCGATAAATCCAAGCGAGGTGGGAGAAGAATAATCTTTGAGGATTTTGGCTTTAGGTTCGTTGATGTGTTCATTAATAGGAGCGACGAGAAATTCCTCACTGTGTAGGCTCAGGTTATCATTGATGAACGCATCGTGAGGATTGGGGGAATGTGTGAGTTCTTCATCAGTCATGGCTTCATCAAAACCGATGGTGGTGCCTTGTGGTTCTAACTCACAGAGGGCTCTACTCCGTCTGTATATTTCTCTGTCGGGTTCGGCAAAGGGCTCAAGGAGGGTTTTGGTCGAACTACGGGTCCTGAGTTGTCGAAGGTTGTTAGTGGGTGGAAATGGTGGATCGTTGTTGGGTGGGTTATCACCTTCCATGATAAAAAGTGATGAGATTACGAACAAAAACACAAAGAAAAAGATAGACTACAAGGAAGCTAAGAAAAAGAGAAAAAAGCTCACTTGATAGGAATCAAGCGAGTAAACCTAAACAAGATAGAAGTCTAACTAGCTATTCTATTCCCTGGCAGCGGCGCCAAAAACTTGATACGTGGGGTTCGGGGACGAGAAGACTTCCTTTTCTATGAGCAAGTTTTTCAACCCTCTAGGTAGTGAACCTAATCGTTGTAGTGTAGTATGGCGTAAGCCCAAAGGATTGGTTCGTTCTCTAGGGGAATAGGAATGCTAGAAACAGATATATGACGAGAAGGTGAGGTTGAGGGAGATTCTTTTTTAGTCTTTTTTTTTTTTTATGTTTTTTAGAAAGCAAAGTAAATATCTCGGGGTATAGGATTGGGGGTGATACTTCTACCAATTTTAACTACTTTTTATAACTACTTACTAATTAACTACTTTAACTATGAATAGATTATGCTAATTGTATATGTGCTCGTATGATGATTAAAACTGTATTTATTTAGATGTTCTTACTCCCTAGTTATCTCTTATTGGTCGGTTGGATTGTCACATCCTCATCTTAGTTGGTGCATTGTATTCCGTTTGGTCATAGGGGGTGCCTAAATCCCTAGTTCTATGAATTGTAACTCTCCACTAGACTATCTGGGATCAGCAAGGACAACAGTATCTCCCCCGAATACTCTATTATCCTTAAGCTACAATTCACACAATAAACACAACGAATGGCCTAGGTGCACTCCTAAGCTTTTTTGCTATTTAGGACGTTAAAGCTCGCAATAATTAAAGAAGAAGCCAATTTTCCTTACTCTAGCGTCTACCAATTAAACAAGAGACAACCTAACAATAATTAACAACTAGGTTTCATAGATCTAATCAAACACAAGGATAATTTAGCTACTCATGTTAAACAAGCAAGCATACACACATACAATTGAACATGGGGTAGACATAATGATAATATGGATTAACAAACTTATCTTATGATGTAAAGAAGGGTATGGGACCCTTAGATACTGTCCAAGTCGGACTACAACTGAATTAGAGTTTGCTCTCCAAAGTTCTACCTTCTTTAAAACAGAAAAATCGAATTCTATATATAGATTTACAAATGCGACGGCGTCACCTTTTGCTAGTGACATCATCTTTGGGACGGCGTCAGGTTATGAGTGTGGCACCGTCAGTCTTCATGAAGGACGTACATGAGATTGGTTCTTGGGCATCTGGTGTGGAAATTGAGAGTGACACCTTCTAGAGTTTAGGCATGACGCCGTTAGGTTGTAGAACCAAAATTTGTTCTGAGCCGTCATGTGTATTTTGATCAAAACTTCTATATATGGACGGCGTCGCCCTTTGGTTGGGACGCCGTCAGGTCTGCTGGAGGGCCTTTGATCTTGACTTTTCCATTTTCTTCATGTTTTTGCTCATTTTCGTCCAAATATGCTTCATTCTAGCATTTTACTTTCAAAAGACCTAAAATGTGAAAATGAACGATTTTAATTAGTAACGGATATAAAATGTGTTGATTTAGGGCTTAAATGACCCCCTAAAAACGTATGTTTTAAATCCTTATCACTCGTTCGTTAAGACACTAAACGAACATAAACGATCAATCATAAACAAATAAAGATAACTTTATTAAATTAGGCGCAATATATTGTTTTATAACTGCTGTTTTGTTTAAAGAAACCAATTTTAAAATTATAAAATTAAAAGATATGATATACGAACATGAATAAATAAATGAACATAAACAAACGTTGAAGAACGCATAATCAGACGTTCACGAACATAAATGAACGGACACGACTTTTGTTCATGTTCGTTCATTTAACTAAATAAACGTAAAATATTGTTCATGTTCATTCATTTGATAAATAAACGAACTTTTTACCGAACGGTTCATGAAATGTTCCCTGAATGTTCAGTTCGTTTACAACCCTAACATATATGTTAAACCCTTAGTTAATTGTCTAGTGGGACGATTGAGACTCATGTGTTTAGTATTATTGTTATGGAGTAATGGGGAAGAAAGTCAAATTATTACCCCATATGTATGTTAATGTTTAAGTACTCCACGCTTTTTATCTTCACAATTCGGGTCATTAGTCAGTTTATTTTTATACAAAAATGCAAGTGTAGGGATGCAGTTATAAATTGCAAGTTATTTATGTTTAGCAGATCAAAAGATGGCAAGGTAAATATGTATGCTTAAAAAAATAAAAACTAAAAAAAGAAAGAAAAAGACATACGGACTGCCATCCTGCTTTTGTTTGAGTCAAGAACGAGTCAAGAAAAAACACAGAAAGAGTTAGAGTTAGTGTGTCGAGTCTTGGCTTAGCAACGCCACATTGTACATGTAACTAACTTAGATAATTAACTTGCCACCAGTAAATTTTCCAATATCCCCAAAACCGTGTTTTCCTTACCCTTACACCTAACATTACAACCCTTTAAAAGTCC
This sequence comes from Chrysanthemum makinoi, assembly GCA_910596185.1. Taxonomy (NCBI): domain Eukaryota; kingdom Viridiplantae; phylum Streptophyta; class Magnoliopsida; order Asterales; family Asteraceae; genus Chrysanthemum; species Chrysanthemum makinoi. Next base: position 146,144,058 of record OU343225.1, read on the forward strand.
TATTTGATAGTTTATCCTAGGTGCTTGCGCTAAAGCGGTGAAGATTTGGTCTTTTATCAAGCCTATGGTAATCTATGTGCTATGATAGGTAGAGAGTGTTTATTTGTCCATTTCCATACATGTTATATCACTTATACGCCCGAGAGATGGGATAATCCAAACACTATTTGTGAGGTGCTAGTATATAATTTTCGTGCTTGTTATGACTATTGTAAAATGAGTATTGTTGTAAACTATCTTTAAACCAATGCTAAATGCCCCTGAACTTGTAAATTGATTAGGATAAAAGCACACTTGCTTGAGGACAAGTAAATACCAAGTGTAGGGATATTTGATGATGTGTAATTTTATACATTTTTGAGGGGTCATTTAGCCTCTAAATCCGTACATATTCGATCAATTATTACCCTAAATAGTTTCTATTTGAGTTGTAGCTACTCTGGAAGCAAATGACGGAAAATGGAACATTTATGGCTTGATTGGACAAGAAAACGAATAAAATGACACAGTCAAGAAATTAGCTGGAAAAGGAGTTGGGACGACGTCACAATTACTAGGTGACGCCGTCACTTGTTATTAACGAAGATCAAGTTTCATAAATTTTCAAGTGACGCTTCAGACGATGGAGACGGTCTTGAGCTGACGGCGTCATGTCCAAGAAACTAAAGAGCGACGATGTCACGATTCATAAGGTGACGTCATCACAATAAGGTGGCTATAGTTCTCGAAGCCCTATTGATGGCGAGCTGACGGTGAGCTGACATCGTCACAACTTGCAAGTGATGTCGTCACAAGTGTAATCCTATATATATTTTCGTATTTTTTTCATTGTAAAAGGAGGAGAAACTGGGTAGAAACTTTGTGTGATATTGGAGGTCCGAAATTTTACAACTTTTGTAAGGGTTCTTAGCCCTCATAACTATATGTTTTATTAAAGATATGTTATTCAATCAATAATCATTACAATATGTCTATGTGTTATGTGATTATTTGTTTGTCTTTTTTTTTGATTTAACATGCTTGGCTAAATTAATTAGTGTTTGCTTATGATTGTATGAAACCTAGTTGTAGTCTTTAATATTATTGCTTATTGTTAGTGGTGTGCGCGTTAGGCATTAGAAAACTAGCTGTATCCCGCACCACAGTTAGGCGTCTAGTGAAACGTGATTAGAATTAAGGATCCTCTCGCAACCATAAGTTGACTGAGTGGAGATTATTCTTAAGTATTTAGTGCATGTGATTAATTATTGGGCAACAACGTGTTTGCAGGTAACACTTGCCTAGGTTTTCACATAGATAGTGGACATGACCAACCCGCTGCCGAATTAGGGGAATACTTATACATTACATTAACGAGGACGACATGGCAATAAGTTAGAGAATTCAATTAGGGAGTAATGCATGATTAAGTGAACACGTTTGTTTACCTATACGAGTTTCTATCAATTTTCTTTTCCGCATATTTAGTTTAGTTTAGTTTAGTTTTATTATTAGTTATAAAAAACCAAACTCTTTAAACCCCAAGATTTTACCTTGCTTTTTATAATATATAAAAATACAAAAATAATCATCCCTCAATCCTTAGACTTATTTTTTAACACCCCCAAAAATAGATTTCAGCGGAATATAATGTCACTGGGGTGCTACTAAATTGGTATCACAACACAAAGTATAGAAAACAGATTTACCCTATCTGTTTTAAAAGAAATTTTATAATCAAAAGTATTGAGTTTACATCATTAAAAAATAATGCGGAAATAAGGCCCAATAAAATAATTTGAAAGGTCCCAAATATCAGAGTATCGTAATCCTACAACCATGCCATGCCATGCCATAAGCCTCCAAAAGTAAGCTAACTCCATAAGTACCTGAAAAACATGCTAAAAGTGTCAACACAAAGGTTGGTGAGTGTTAGGACACCATTCTATCACATTAATATTTATTTCTAGAGAGAGAAAGTTTTAGAGAGAGAAAGTGGAAGGAACTAATGAAGGATTAATGAAAATGATAATTGCAATTAGAACCAACACCCTCTCCCTTTAAGGAAGGGGGTATTTATAGTGTTTACATAAGTAGGGGTGTTTCCCCTTGGTTCTAGAAGAACCTCTTATCACAGCTCATGGGTTTACTACATGAGCTGTAAATCTAAATACAAACATTTATAAACCATAATTCTTAACGACCTATTACAAATGAAATGACCTACACTTGATAATAAAATATGTTCCTAACAATCTCCCCCTAAGGGTTGGTCATCATTTATTGTCTTGCGTAGGTCGTTCGACGTCTTGAACTTCTTTGGCGTTCATAGCTTGTGACGTCTTTGATTCTTTGCATCTTTGTTATTTGTTCTTGTTGTTGTGATCAGTTGTGAAATATGCCTTTTATCAACATCTTTGTTTCTGGTGCTTTTACGTCTTTTTCCAATCATGCTCATACTTCCTGTGAAGTTTGTGATCCATACACGTGAAGTTTACATTCTTTATCTCTAATCTTTGACTTGTGACTTTTCGATTTTCGACTTTGAAGTGAAATTTTGTTGAACTTTTCTTTGCTTAGATCTTTGATGAGAATGTCTTTCTGATGTATGTATGAGCATGTGGAAATGAGCTGTTGATAGTAATTATGGTGGTTATGGTCGTGACACACATACCTAAAATAAAACAGTTAGCAATAGAGTTTCTGACGTAAGAGTTTGGATATTTTGTACAAGTAAATCCCAGTTCGCTGGCACGATCTTTGACGAATCTCAGATTGGATACTTGCTAGAACTTCCCTGTACTCAACATCTTCACTCTGTCGTTGTGAGGCGCTGGAGTATACCGTTTTGAGACCACCGCGAACACTAAGTGTAACCTACAAGGAATTACCGAACTGACCTGCTGTCAGGGCTGTTTGATGTTGACCTTGGCAGGAATTTCCATTCAATCACTGAGGATCACAATTGTGGATCCCCTCATAAATGTTCTGACAGATTGCTAAGATATGCGTATGTCACACCCCCAAATTACCTGTTTTGCAGCGGAATGGAATTCCTGGTGGTTGACTGTCATATCATCACAATCACAGTTATATTGAACGACCTAAAGTGTCGTTTGGAAAATACATCGTTTGATTTAATAAAATAATTAGAGTTTACAAAGTATAGGTCCCAAATGAAAATCAACTTGTGCGGAAATAAGTTTGTTACAATTCAAACGATGTTTTAAAGTGCATAAATCCCATGAGAGACGCGTCGTCACCACGACTCTATGATAAGTCCACATGCATGCCATGAAGTGTATGCCTTAGATACCTGAGATAAAACATGCTTAAAACAGTCAACACAAAGGTTGAGTGAAATTCATAGGTTTAATTAATTCGTTTGAACACAATATTCGTAGTGTGAGTTACGTTGTTTCACACTCATCGTTGAAAACAAAACATCATTTATTTCACTAAGTTCATGACAACCAAAGCGTAAACCTCGTACCAATAAAAATTGGTAAAAATCGTTTCATCGCAGCCCTAATATGGTAAACTTGCCAATTTACCTTCATGATTCAAATATAGTGGTTCGATTTCCCTAACGGGTCAATAAGAGCGGAGTGTTAATTCCAATAGGCCTATTCACAATATTCGCGCTCACTCGCAAGTGACTAATGGTGCATGATGTAGGGACTTCAAACATGGCAATTGATTACTTAGTGACAATAAAACATTTGGATATAGCATATAGTTCAAAGCATTTGTGTTCGAATAAAAATAGTTGAGCATGTATCTCCCCCAAGAGTTTGTAAAACAATTAAGTAATAGAAAGTGGGGCTATGAACTCACTTGGTACAATGATGCGATGACAAAAGTGAGTACACTGAAATGAGGCGCAATCTCTAACTGCGACCTATTATGAATGATATGATATATAATAAGTCATGATGTAATGTTATGCATGCAATTCGTATGATATCTATACCACTTGTGACTTTTTGAAAATAATACTTATCGTCGAAAAATGATCTTATAACGTCTTGACCATTTTTAAATTACTTTACATGTATTTACGTTGAAATGATATCCTACGATAATCATTTAGTGATTTATTGTGAAATTATAACTTTTCGTCGTAAAATAATGTCATTGAATATTTCATGAAAGTGAATAAACGGCCTTGAAAAGCTAGTCGTAAAATGATGCACGTCGAGCGTTAGGAAACGAACTCAACGGTTTTGGGAAGCTTGTATCATTATCTCAAAGTTTTAGCATTTAAGTTTTCATCCTAGAGGTCTCGATCATGGAGAAAAATATAGGTAAAGTATGGTACTTGTGTCCAAAATATTGTTTAAGGGTGGTTTTCGGCAAAGTTTAAGTAACCGTATTTTATTCATCACAACTCCGCTTGACGAACGGTCGGACATTTTGGAAAATAGGCTAGGCGAACTCACTTTTACTAGAAGACATCATGTTATAAAAAGTACTACATCCATGATAAAAACGACCCTCAACATGGTCCTTCGTGGCCGTATTATTTGTCTAATAGAAATATATTAGTTTTTCTTATATAATATAGTTACGGCAACTTTGTTTAAACGCGTATAATTTAATCGTTACAAGTCCGTTTTCTACGTTTTATATATCCTTAGCTTCGTATCAAAGTATACTAATATATTTTTGATAAGTCGACACATTTCATAACGCCTAAGCCTCATTTTTGACTCGTACAAAATGGACGTAACATGCTGAATTTTCAGAATTTTATAGTTTTCGTCGTCAAACTTGAAAAATTCATATCTTCTTCGTTATAACTCCGTTTTAACCCGTTCAAGCGACCACGTTTTCGTTTTAAAGTATATTTTCTAAATATCTAGGCCAAAAAATTTTATCTACTGTCGAGAATTCCAGATTTCAAAAATATGGACAGACCCTTAAGTAAACTTGTCGAAATGAGTTTTTCTCGCGCCAAACCTATTCTAACCAATTCAAAACAACTCCGAAGCTATTCTAATCCTACAATACACCTTCTTAGGGTGTCATGGGTTCCTAGACATCACCAAAAGTAATATGTTTCAAGGAGTAATTATAGGATGATAAATATATATATATAACACTTAAAAACGTTAAAAAGTGGTATAAACATCATTATGACTTGCATGTTTTTCTTAAATATGATGAAATGAACACAAAATAAATATGAAAGATGAACATGAATATGAGATGCTTACTAGTAACTTGATGAGGTGAAGTGAACAAAGGTTAATCCTAAACACCATAGGTTTTTATTTCAAAACCTTAACTAAGAGTGTAACTAGAGTGTAATAAACTTGACTTGAAAATTTTTGGTGATCTCCTCTTTGATCCTTATGGTGGCGGTTATGTAGAAGAGAGGAAGTGAGTACTTTGCTCTTTTCACTTAATGATATTTAGTTGTATGTATGTTTGTAGTAGAAAATGATATAAGTGTAAGATAGATTAGATATTTTGTGAAGAATGAAATGACTCATCCCCTTGTGTCGACAAGGGGTATATGAGTTAGTTTGTATATATATATATATATATATATATATATATATATATATATATATATATATATATATATATATATATATATATATATATATATATATATATATATATATATATTTATTAAGTATTTAAATGTAATATAATGTGTAATTATTTAAGGGTAATTAGTAACTTGTATATACATTTGAGCATTTAGGGTAGCGTTGGCTAAAAATAAATTTTAACGGGTCAAAATAAAATATATTGAAGTCATAAAAATTATAAAACTACATTTCTTGCAAAATTTGAGTGAAATAATAATTATCGTGTAGTTTTTTTTGAACGAAAACGTAATTATATAAATATAACAATTTATATACAAAATAAATTTAAAACATCGGGTAAACTCATAATATTATTTTTATAATCTTAATATGAGTATAAAAATATATTGGGATAATTTTTGGAAGTATCGGATCAAATGTTCAAAATAATTAATTACGCGATAGCGTTTATTTAATATGAAATTACACGTTTAATGAAAAATGCAAAACCATGCATGAACTAATATGATGATAATGATGCTAATGATATGTAGACTAAACCTAGTCTATATGAAATGTCCTTGATGATTGTTCATGAATTCGCAGCTAAACCATTAAGGTTACGCGAATTTGATACTCGTAAACCTAGTTTACGATAAATGATGAAATAGTGAAACTTGAATAGTGATTTTCTTCGGAAATGAATAGTGTTTCGTGAATAGTAAATTTTGAAATACGTTCTCAGAATATTACTTCGACTCCAAAAATGGTGAATAGTAAAATTTTGAATAGTAACCGGTGAATAGTAAATTCCCGAGATGAATAGTAAACTTGAGAAATGACCTGAAATTACGAGTTGTCACATTCGCCCACCCAAAAAAGGAATTCAGTCCCTGAATTCAGTTCGTGTTAGTCTATCGAATTTTTGAGTTTATGATGAATATCGAGGAGAGAAGATATGAGGAGGTGCCGTTACGGTTATCGATGACTGAGAGCGTACAAAACATCATAGTAGAGAAAATATTGGATGAATCTCCCATGAGTAACACTTTGACTTGGAATATGTGAAAATTTTGCTTGCACTAAGATTTATAAATAACTGCTCCCAACATAACATGATCCCTCCAGAATTAGACATAGTTAGCTAGGCTATGTATAATTAAGGAATGATAATGTGACATTCGGTTTAGTTGTTATAACTCTCAATGTTTACAAAGATTTAAACCGTGTCGTTAAAATGGTCGTTTAAGAAAAAGGAAGAAAAATTCTCGTAAGTGATAACAAATCGAAAAGAAAATATAGTACGATAGATGAGAATATTTTACAACGAGTGGTTTATCAAACAGTAATACATCTTAAGTTATAAAGATCCAGATACGATGGAAGACATAAACTTAGCACGACATAGTACATAAGGAAAATAAGACTATTAGTTTCCGAACTTCTTGATCTTCCGCGTTGTTGAAATCCTGTTGAGCTTCTCCTCCTTCTAACATGTATGCTTTCCCAAGAGCACCTTCAACTTGTTGACCTTGGTTTTGGGGACATTGGTTTCGATAGTGTCCTTGCTCCCCACATCCGAAGCATGTGACTATGGCTTTACCTCTACAATCCCTGGCTAGGTGTCCCGATTTTTGGCATTTGTGGAACTTGGCAGGGCAAGGACCCGAGTGATGAAACTTACATCAATTACATAGTGGGTGTGTTCCAGCATAACCTCTGCCTTCTATTGGTGCAGCAACATAAACCATTGCAGCTTCTTGCCTTCTATTCTGTTGTTGATGATGGTTAGTGTTACGGTTTTGGTTGTTGTTATTATAACCTCTTGGGTCATTTTCCCATTTCCTTTTGTTGTTGTTGATTTGGTTATCGTCGTTGTTGTTGTTGTTTTGGTTATTGTTGTAGTTGGTGCGGTTGTTGGTATTGTTGTTACGGTTGGTGTTGGTAATGTTTCCCCCCTTCAATACTTGTGCCATGAGCTTTTGAGATACTCGAATAGATTCTTCAATCGTTTGCGGATCAAAGGAAATCACATCACCTTGAATAATCTGGGGAAGTCCCCCAATGAAAGCCTCCAGTAGTTTTTCGTTGTCCGAAACCATAGATGGACATAAAGCAGCCAATTCTTGAAACCTCCTGATGTAGGTCTCGATGTCATAACCAATAGTCACTAACTCATAAAATTCCGTTTCTAATTTCTTCACCTCCGTGCGTGGGCAATACTTCTTAGTTACCAGATTCTTGAATTCACCCCACGTAAGCTTGTAAGCATTTTTTATACCAATAGGCTGCGCATACGAATTCCACCATGACATTGCGCCATCTAAGAGTGTACCAGTGGCGAACTTAACCTTGCTATCCTCAGGGCAATTACATAACAGAAACACAGACTCCATTTTCTCGAACCATCGAACCATGGCAGTGGCCCCTTCGGTACCCTTGAACTTAGTGGGATCTCCGCTTTTAAAGTCCTTATATGAACAACTTCTAACTCCGGACCCTCCTGCAATTCTGCTGGCGCAGCATGTCTAGCGGCTTCACTTCCGCCGCAATTCTAGTAGCCGGCAGTTACGCAGCCGCGGCGGCATTAGCAAGCCGGGCGGCTTCAGCATTAGCTGCGGCCTCGGTGGCGAGTGGCGAGTCTAGCGGCTTGGCAATGGCGCAGCATCAGCAGCATTGGCAAGTCTAGCGGCTTTGGCAGTAGCGCGCCTCAGGCAGCCGCCAGTTGCCCTTCAGTCCTTAATGCATTGGCTATACTATCCCTCACAAACTTTTGCATAGCCGCTTGAGTCAAAACTTGTGGAGCTTTCTTCGGCGCCATAACTTCTTCAAAATAAGAGGAAAGGTGAGATGTAGCAAAGTCCTATGTTAAAAATAAGCGCTCTAAAGAGATGTGATATGAGATAATAAATTTAAGGTTATCTTTCAAAAATGAATAATGGATTCCAAGAAGATGGGTTATGAGATGTCGTAAGTGCTTCAAATGTATGATGGTTTAGTGACTTAATGTGTGAATAACGTGTAACTCGACATGTTAGTGGTGAAACAAAGGAGTGAGAGTGACTTCGCCCTACTTAAAGGTTTTATCTCGTCATTCGATGATATCGGTGATGAGTCAACTGATATTAAAATTACGATAGGGAATGACAAAGCATTCTCCACATTAGAGTATGAGGAAATGATAATGGGATGGGTATTTAAAGGCATCCATGTGACAATCGATGTGAAATGAAAGTAAATAACTCGAAAAATGTAGGCATAAACCGCATGTAAAGTGAATATGCACTTATGATGAAATGATGAGATGCTATGATGATGTAGTTATAGTCTAGGGTCAATGATGCAACCTAGTTCTCTATAACTGAAGCTCTGATGCCAATCTGTCACACCCCCAAATTACCTGTTTTGCAGCGGAATGGAATTCCTGAGGTTTGACTGTCATAGCATCACAATCACAGTTATATTGAATGACCTAAAGTGTCGTTTGGAAAATACATCGTTTGATTTAATAAAATAATTAGAGTTTACAAAGTATAGGTCCCAAATGAAAATCAACTTGTGCGGAAATAAGTTTGTTACAATTCAAATGATGTTTTTAAAGTGTATAAATCCCATGAGAGACGCGTCGTCACCACGACTCTATGATAAGTCCACATGCATGCCATGAAGTGTATGCCTTAGATACCTGAGATAAAACATGCTTAAAACAGTCAACACAAAGGTTGAGTGAAATTCATAGGTTTAATTAATTCGTTTGAACACAATATTCGTAGTGTGAGTTACGTTGTTTCACACTCATCGTTGAAAACAAAACATCATTTATTTCACTAAGTTCATGACAACCAAAGCGTAAACCTCGTACCAATAAAAATTGGTAAAAATCGTTTCATCGCAGCCCTAATATGGTAAACTTGCCAATTTACCTTAATGATTCAAATATAGTGCGTTCGATTTCCCTTAGCTGGGTCAATAAGAACGGGAGTGTTAATTCCAATAGGCCTATTCACAATATTAGCTCAACTCGCAAGTGACTAATGGTGCATGATGTAGGGACTTCAAACATGGCAATTGATTACTTAGTGACAATAAAACATTTGGATATAGCATATAGTTCAAAGCATTTGTGTTCGATTAAAAATAGTTGAGCATGTATCTCCCCCAAGAGTTTGTAAAACAATTAAGTAATAGAAAGTGGGGCTATGAACTCACTTGGTACAATGATGCGATGACAAAAGTGAGTACACTGAAATGAGGCGCAATCTCTAACTGCGACCTATTATGAATGATATGATATATAATAAGTCATGATGTAATGTTATGCATGCAATTCGTATGATATCTATACCACTTGTGACTTTTTGAAAATAATACTTATCGTCGAAAAATGATCTTATAACGTCTTGACCATTTTTAAATTACTTTACATGTATTTACGTTGAAATGATATCCTACGATAATCATTTAGTGATTTATTATGAAATTATAACTTTTCGTCGTAAAATAATGTCATTGAATATTTCATGAAAGTGAATAAACGGCCTTGAAAAGCTAGTCGTAAAATGATGCACGTCGAGCGTTAGGAAACGAACTCAACGGTTTTGGGAAGCTTGTATCATTATCTCAAAGTTTTAGCATTTAAGTTTTCATCCTAGAGGTCTCGATCATGGAGAAAAATATAGGTAAAGTATGGTACTTGTGTCCAAAATATTGTTTAAGGGTGGTTTTCGGCAAAGTTTAAGTAACCGTATTTTATTCGTTACAACTCCGCTTGACGACGGTTCGGACATTTTGGAAAATAGGCTAGGCGAACTCACTTTTACTAGAAGACATCATGTTATAAAAAGTACTACATCCATGATAAAAACGACCCTCAACATGGTCCTTCGTGGCCGTATTATTTGTCTAATAGAAATATATTAGTTTTTCTTATATAATATAGTTACGGCAACTTTGTTTAAACGCGTATAATTTAATCGTTACAAGTCCGTTTTCTACGTTTTATATATCCTTAGCTTCGTATCAAAGTATACTAATATATTTTTGATAAGTCGACACATTTCATAACGCCTAAGCCTCATTTTTGACTCGTACAAAATGGACGTAACATGCTGAATTTTCAGAATTTTATAGTTTTCGTCGTCAAACTTGAAAAATTCATATCTTCTTCGTTATAACTCCGTTTTAACCCGTTCAAGCGACCACGTTTTCGTTTTAAAGTATATTTTCTAAATATCTAGGCCAAAAAATTTTATCTACTGTCGAGAATTCCAGATTTCAAAAATATGGACAGACCCTTAAGTAAACTTGTCGAAATGAGTTGTTCTCGCGCCAAACCTATTCTAACCAATTCAAAACAACTCCGAAGCTATTCTAATCCTACAATACACCTTCTTAGGGTGTCATGGGTTCCTAGACATCACCAAAAGTAATATGTTTCAAGGAGTAATTATAGGATGATAAATATATATATATAACACTTAAAAACAATAAAAAGTGGTATAAACATCATTATGACTTGCATGTTTTTCTTAAATATGATGAAATGAACACAAAATAAATATGAAAGATGAACATGAATATGAGATGCTTACTAGTAACTTGATGAGGTGAAGTGAACAAAGGTTAATCCTAAACACCATAGGTTTTTATTTCAAAACCTTAACTAAGAGTGTAACTAGAGTGTAATAAACTTGACTTGAAAATTTTTGGTGATCTCCTCTTTGATCCTTATGGTGGCCGGTTATGTAGAGAAGAGAGGAAGTGAGTACTTTGCTCTTTTCACTTAATGATATTTAGTTGTATGTATGTTTGTAGTAGAAAATGATATAAGTGTAAGATAGATTAGATATTTTGTGAAGAATGAAATGACTCATCCCCTTGTGTCGACAAGGGGTATATGAGTTAGTTTGTATATATATATATATATATATATATATATATATATATATATATATATATATATATATATATATATATATATATATATATATATATATATATATATATATATATATATATATATATATATATATATATATATATATTTATTAAGTATTTAAATGTAATATAATGTGTAATTATTTAAGGGTAATTAGTAACTTGTATATACATTTGAGCATTTAGGGTAGCGTTGGCTAAAAATAAATTTTAACGGGTCAAAATAAAATATATTGAAGTCATAAAAATTATAAAACTACATTTCTTGCAAAATTTGAGTGAAATAATAATTATCGTGTAGTTTTTACGAAAACCGTCGTAATTATATAAATATAACAATTTATATACAAAATAAATTTAAAACATCGGGTAAACTAATAATATTATTTTTATAATCTTAATATGAGTATAAAAATATATCGGGATAATTTTTAGAAGTATCGGATCAAATGTTCAAAATAATTAATTACGCGATAGCGTTTATTTAATATGAAATTACACGTTTAATGAAAAATGCAAAACCATGCATGAACTAATATGATGATAATGATGCTAATGATATGTAGACTAAACCTAGTCTATATGAAATGTCCTTGATGATTGTTCATGAATTCGCAGCTAAACCATTAAGGTTACGCGAATTTGATACTCGTAAACCTAGTTTACGATAAATGATGAAATAGTGAAACTTGAATAGTGATTTTCTCCGGAAATGAATAGTGTTTCGTGAATAGTAAATTTTGAAATACGTTCTCAGAATATTACTTCGACTCCAAAAACGGTGAATAGTAAAATTTTGAATAGTAACCGGTGAATAGTAAATTCCCGAGATGAATAGTAAACTTATGAAATTGCGAGTTGTCACAGCGTAGGACTCTGGAATATGTCACTTGTGTCCTTATTGTTTGAACAATCAAGTGATGAGATATTAGGTGTTCCTAAGAGATCTTTTGATGAATCTCATGGCTCTAGACTCGATTAGTGCGCTTTGATTTTCCTAAGCGGAGACTAGGGAGAGGGTCTCCTTCTTCAATACCAACAATCTCTAAGAGAGAGTCGATAGATTACGTAGGGTTCCCTGTGAGAATGAAACAAGCTCTTTTGAGAGAACTTGAGTGGCTTAGAAGGTATAGAGCATTGCGTCACTGGGTCCATGGCGACTTTGTCTTCAATACCGGTGTCATCTTGTGACAACCAGTAGCATATGAATTGAACCCGGTGTCTACCCTAAGTTGAATAATTTGGAGGGCTATTTCTTTTCACCCTTTTCTTTAACTTTTCTTTTTAATTCTTCAACTCCTTCTTTCTCCGATTCTCATTTTCTCCTTTTTTCAATCATACCTAAGGACTTCTAAATACTAACTATTTGTGGTGTCCTTGGGTAGATCCCTCCGGCTCTGGCGGATCATAGGACGTTCATTCCTAACCTTAGTTACCTTTTAACTCCATGACTATCTGATGAGTGTGTAAATACTCATCATTTTTGGTCAAATCTGAACTGCAAAACGTTTAAAAATGCTCAGAAATGCATCAAAATTCTGAAAATATCTCAAAAGTGCATTTTATATGTTTCAGATGCAAAATGTTCAAAATCAGATGAAAAATTGAGCTAAGTTTGCATAATTGGCAGTTTCAGTCCCCCGACTTTCAGAAAATGGCAAAAACAGTCCCTGAGCACATAATTTCAAAAGAAAAATCACCAAAGGTCCTTTTTAAATCATAACTTGTCAAATTTAGTCCTTTGGTGAAAAATGTCAAAAGTTTGAGAAAATTACAAGAATGGTCCTTCAAGTTTGAAATTTGGCAGAAATGGCCCCTGGAAAATTGGAAAATGACAGATTTGGTCCTTGTACTTTTGAAACTTGTCATTAATGGTCCCTTGAAGTAACTTTGATGAAATGGCAGCTTAGGTCCTTGTGTTTTCAGAATTTACATCATAGGTCCTTGTTATTTAAACCAATTTGGACCCTTGCACCCATTTGACCCCCTGTCATAATCAAAATTGGACCCCTTCATTTGACCCTTCCCTTTTTTAATATTAAAACCAGTCAAATATTCCAACCCCGCCATCACCCCTTTCCCCGTTTTCCCTCCCCATGTCTGCAAATCACTCCACCAACACAACCACCCAGCCTCCTTCTCACCTCACCTTGTTCCCCCCACCTCCACCAAACAACAAAAGCAATTAATGCTTCCCTCTCACCATCTCAACCCCCCACTGGCTTATATATGTTTTTGGCGCCAAAACAAATCAAACGGTCAAAAAGTGGCTTAGCTAATCCAATGGCCATGAAAGCAGATGGGAACTATTCAGAATAGAGAGAGAAAGACATTGGATATAAAAAGAGAGCAAGTGAAGAAGCAAAAGGAGTCTTCTAGTTTTTTTTAATTTTAAAAACATGTCGTTTTTATCTTAAAGTGTTTAATTTAGCAGAAAACTTGTAATCTTTTGTCATTTTGTATCAAGTTAAAGTTTTTAAGTGTATTGAAACTCAATTCAAGTATTAATATCAGTTTGTGTTTACAATTCTCATTTTATGTATACTGTTGAAAATTTCTAAGTCAAACCCTTGTGTACAAGCTGTTGTTAACTGATCTTTAAGCTTAAAAAGGTTTATATAAGCTTATTATAGCTTTATATAAGCTTATATTCAAGGTTTAAGTGATTGTGGTTCTTGGTCAACAAAAGTCAAAACGGGGCAATTTGGTAATGGAATTAGTCAATGGGTGAAGCAGAGCTGGATGTGGGTTGATTTAAGTCTAGTGGGTTGATTTAAATAGGTTAGAGATCTTGGTTCACTGGTTTGCAAGCTATAGCAGCTTTGGACCCTTTGTAAGTAAAATCCAAGTTTCTTTGCATTGTTTGATTTTGTAGTTAAAACTGGTTCCAATCTGTCTTTACAGTAGTGTTTAGGTTAAGTAAACCTAGTTTGATCATAATTACAAGTTGGTTAAGAGTTTGGGTCAGTTTGAGCTCATAGCAGTTGCATTAAGAGGTGTTTGGAATTGCTGATTTAATTGTGTTCAGGACTTGTTTAGTGTATAACTTTTGTTTGTTCAAGTTTGTTTAGTCATTAAAGACTCATATCTGTCTTACTTGTGTGCCTGCAATCCAAGAAAGTCAACATCCATATCATTTGAATCCAACAGGTTCACTGTTGGATTTTTGAAGAGCTAATCACTCATTTTGTGATTAAAAGTCATAAACAAAGGTTGTAATAGCTTCATTACATCATAACAAATCATAATCAATCATAAAATTGGATCTAAAGTTCAGTTTAGTCAACTGTTCAAGTTTCTTCAAAAGTCAAAAATTGGCAAAAGTCTGTTTTTGAGCCAACTACAAGGATTTTTCCTTGATTCATTTGTGGGTCAAATTTAGTGAGGTTTGGTGTTTCAAAAACTTCAACTGGTTCTCTATCTTATTAGCATTTTTGTGAATTTTTGCAAATATTGTATAAGCTCTAAACAAGCTTGTACTTTAGGTCTTTATTCCCCTGCTCCCCTGTCTCAGCATTAACTGAGATTTTCTCAGTTTGTGCAGCTTGTGCACCAGGGCTCAAAAGCTTCTCATGGCATGATTTTTGGTACACTTGGTCTCACCGGGTCTTTTCAAGTTCCAACCAGTAGTTTTCATTTTGAGCTTATTTCTAAGCTTGTGCTAGTGTCTAAAGTCAGTACCTAGCAACTGTTTTTAGCTTATCATCAAAACATCAATTCTGTTGTATCTTGCATATCAGTGGTATTAGTTTGTTGGAACTCATAGCATTTTGGTTAATTTAGCTTATTATAGTTTCTTTATCAGTGTGGTAGCTTTTGGTGAGCTTTTGGCTTATCAAGTGCTTATTTCAAGTAGCACTTCCACAGCAGTTCTATATTTCTCCATATAAGCACTTGTTTTTCTAATTTTCTCAGATTCCTAATATTAATTTAGACTTTTCCTGAAATTTTCAGATTTTTATAAGCTGTTTTGCTATTTTTCTTGATTTAATTAGTTTTTAAGCATTTTCAATTAGCTTTTAATACAAAAAATTAAGAAAAGGTTCAAAAAAATAAGTTTTCATTTTTCTTAGGCTTAGATAAATATAAAAAGTAGAAAAAGTAATTTTCCATATTTTTCATAGTTCATTTTGTAATTTTTAGTAATTTAATTAGTTTTTAATAGTTTAAAATTCCTAGAAAATATAAAAATAATTAGAAAAATACAAAAATAGTTTTGAAAATTCTATTTTGATATTTTAGATTTTTCTAAGTCTTAATTTTATTTTTCTAGCCTAATTTCCTATTTTCTTGTATTTTAGCTTAATATTTAATAGTTAAAAATAGTTTTTAATTAGATAATTAGTTTTAAAAATAATTTTCTTTTTCTATAAATTTTCTTATATCATTAGGATTGTAAAAACTTCATTTTCATATTTTTAGGGTTAATATTGATTTAGTTTCACGTTTTTAGTTGTACGTCACGTAGATTTTGATTTCAGTTTTATAAAAACATAAAAACAAAAACATCATTTTAATTATAGTGATAGCGTTTATTTAATAGATTTTATCTTTTTAATTTCCTCTCATTTGCATTTTAGCCTTTGTGTTTGTTTGATATTTCTGTAGTTATAATATTCTCAATTTCCTTTTTCGTTCAAATTTCTCGATCACTATACGTTGATTGATCCATTGCATAGCTCGCTGGGACATAACGACCCGGGGAGACCCTATACTCCTCTGATCTTCATTGATTTCGTGCTTAAGCTGTTTTAAGTCTGTTACGGCTGGTCATTCACAAGTGACCAGTTTGTGTGATTAGACTTGACGGTTTTGCGCGCATCACTATCCTATTTTGCCACAAAACCTTTTCTTGAAAAATTTCTCAAGATGTTTATGATGAAAAACATGTTTTGCTAACACCTTGAGAGTTTTGCATTTTCATAAATACTCCCCCTCCACATGTGCTTATGAGTTTTGACTGAAATCTGCACAGTGAGGGTAGAGCTCGCACTTTTGAATTGATCGACTCTTGATAGACAATTCCCCGCGAGACACGGTTACGTTGTATAGTTAAAGAGTTCCATTATCAGCTTTTAGGTGACAACTAGCTCTAATAACTACCTTGAAGATGTAAACTCTCCTTGAAAAGGATGTTAGACCCGTCAAAGTTCATGTCAATCAAGAGTGTCTCGGATTGGTACATTCTACTAAGATAAGTCTTGAAAGACAAATCTTTTCGATTACTGACATTCAAAGATCGTCAATTCATTGGTGATATCTAAGTCGAGCACGTGATGAGATTCCATAACTTCCTGATCAACAATTTTAATCATATTTCTCCCCCTAAAAAATAGCATATGAATGTTGTTTTTGAAAACATGTTGATTAAAATATGCTATTTGAAGTGTTTGAAATTCCTTTGGGAAGAAACGGATTTCAAGAACATTTGATTTTGAACAAAGATTTAGTGTTGCAAAACAGTTAAGAAGCTTTCGCTCCTTTAATTAGGATTGAGGCACTGAAGCGTACCACAGGGTCCTATCTTTTGAAAATCGAGATTTGTTGCGAATCACGGTGCCTTTAGCGTCTATTTTGTTTTTCTAAATTCATTTCAGCTTGATAACATAGACCCAATCTGGTTTCTCAACAAATTCCCTGACATCAAGACTTTTAAACTGATTCTTCCTGAGAAACCGTAAGTGAATAACTGCAATTCTCAACAATCTTCCCAATCTGCATTACATGTCTTTAGCAGCTTCTCCGTACACTTCCTTTTGGTGAAGTTTCTGAATCAGCTTCCCCCCAAACTGACAACCTTTTTCATCAGATTCAAAACATTGATGTAGTTAACTTGTCTTCTAACTTTTACAGTTTCAAGTGCACATCAAAATTTGTAGATGAACAGTAAACCACATCAAGCAAATCTGAATTGTCACGTAATCACAGTTGTACAAAACAGAAAATTCGTTCGGGGGTAACATGCAAGAAATCAACAAGTTCTTCTCACGTATGCAGACACTTCACACCAAACAAACCTTGAGAGATGAAATAATACTACTTCCCCCTGATTGTTGCGGTATATCGGAATAATAATCGACTGTGTATATGCAAATACTCGATAAAATGATCGTGTGCGAGGCATCATAATACAGTTAAAGCATCATATGTAGGTAACTTCACACAAAATAACCCAGTGAAAGTTGAAACGATAACACCAAAGTAAGACGTTTGAACCACATATCGTCTCATTTCTTCCACCTGATTGCAGAAACTCGTGAAGGAAAATTTGATCTACTGTTATCAGAGATTCGATTGAAGGTGCATCTCCAGCAACGGTTGTTGTTGTAGATTCAGGGTGTATCTAGAATTAGAATATGATCAGGTTGTGCAGCGGAAACATTAGATACATCTGAAGCACGGCTTTCTAAGGAATCTCCAAACAGTGGAGCAAACAAAATTTCCAATTCTTGATGATTGAGTACAATGGCGATGCAGCTGATGGATCATTATGTTTTAGACGGTGAGAATCGAGTCCTAAGCTGTTGTACTTAGAAGCCATTGTTGTTGTACCTGTATAGAAAGTAGGACGGGAGAGATAGAGACAGACATGGATCCCCAAGTGTAACTGGGTTCCAGATGTTAGAAGCATAAAGTTGCAGTGTCAATTATCTTCTTGACACCTGAACACACTGTTTTGTTGCAAATGTTTAATATCTTGCCTGTAGGAATCCACGTAAGACCAACAGTTTTTAAAATTCTACCCGTGGGTATCCACCTAAGATTAGATCTAGGAAATGCTGAAACTTCTTTTGGAAAGAGTCTTTGTCCTATATTGATCCACCTATTAGGTTTCCGAAGTTTGTTTCTCAGTTCAACGGGTCTATTTCAAATTGTCTGTTGACTACACTTAGGTCTGTTCTGCAATACACTAGAAGGCATCACACGAGGTCGTGAACCTAAGATTCCATCCTTTTGGAGTAGTGCCCTTTTCCTAGCCTTTTCTAGATCATAGTTCTTGTACGCGTCATTTGAATCATATGAATTTTTAATTTTAATGCTCGGTTTAGACACAGTGTTCGAGCTAATCCTAGACGGGCCAGTTGCAACTACTTGTTGAGGTTTAACAGAAACAGATTTAACAACAACAGAAGCATTTTTCTCAGGCCAGGAATGTGGAGTGACTGGATTTGACAAATGATTATACTCAACAACTTGGGAGGCAAACCGTGGTTTTGAAGATTTTGATCGTTCAGATTTAAAAGCAATTGGTTGTCTAACTACTGATTGGTTTCTGATTGGTTGTAGTGATGATTTCCCCAAGATTGTTGGTTTTGTAAACTTAGTATCCACACTCTTGCCAGTTAATCTTCTCAACTTGTTTTGTAAAGCAACATGCGCAAGCCCCTTTGCTTGAATTTGAGGCTTTAAATGATCATTTTCTTTTACTAATGTATACTTTGCATTTTAAGTTCAAGAGATTTGCAATGTGTCTCTAGTTTTGAAAAATCTTTTTGAAATTTAGCAATGGTCTTTTTGAGAAGAATGTTTTCAGATTCAAGAATTTGATTTGACGATTCAGTTGTATTGTTTGCAACTAAGGGCTCAGACATGAGACAGTTTTCTGGACATTGTGCAACACACTGGTCAACCTCTTCTTCATTTCTGAATTCAGGTTGCTCAGTTTGTTTCGCATTTGCAGGCAGAGTATGAACAACAGTAGATTGTACCTCAACCATCTGTTCTTTGTCAAAGGTTGGCTCTGTGTCATAGGTGGGAATGATATCTTCCTCAACCATTTGTTCTTCATCAAAGTTGGGCTCGGTGTCATAGTTGGTTATGATATCTTCCCCAGATCTGCTGCTGTCATCCTGATTTTCCAATGCTACAACTTCATTGTCCGTATTACTGACATTTGCAGTATTCTCATCATTCTTGACAAGCCTTTGAGCATTCCTTCCTTGTACATCAACTCTTTTACCTTGCATAACTGCTTGATTTCGGGGATCAGATGAAGTCTGACTCTTTGAATTCTTAAATTGTGAGATCATCTTAGTCAGTAACATCATTCCTTTGTTTAATTCCACAAATGCATTTGCATCTTCAGAATCATCAGTAGCAAGGTTTGGTGAAGAAGGTTTTAAGCAGTAGATGGAAGGTGAGGAGATTTGTGAAAGCATTAGAGACATTGATATAGTGAATTTTAATTTTTCCTCCAAAAATAATTATGAAAAATTTTCTCCCCCAAAATTTGAAATTCACTATAAAATGCAATTGTAAGGTTAGAAGATTAGTAGTGGAAATCCAAACTCGCAGAATCCAAATCCAAACTCGCAGAATCCAAATCCAAACTCGCAGAAATCCAAACTTGCAGAAATCCAAACTCGCAGACAAGAAACTCGCAGAAGAAATTCGCAGAAGAAACTTGCAGAAGAAAAAAAACTCACAGAGAAGAAACTCGCTGAAATTAAACTCGCAGAAATTGAACTCTGAAAACTCGCAGAACTTCAAATACAAACTCGCAGAACTTCAACTCTGCAAACTCGCAGAAATTTAAAAAACAAACTCGCAAAACTTCAACTCTGCAAACTCGCAGAAATTCAAAAAATTTCCAAACTCGCAGAAATTCAAGTCCAAACTCGCAGAACTTCAAAAGCAAACTCACAGAACTTCAAAAAAATTTCCAAACTCGCAAAAATTTAAATCCAAACTCGCAGAAATCAAGAGAAACTCGCAGGAATTCAAAGAAACTCGCAGGAATTCAAGAGAAACTCGCAGGATTCAAGAGAAACTCGCAAAAATTCAAGGAAACTCACAGGAATTCAAGTGTAACTCGCAGGAATTCTAGAAACTCGCAGAAATTCAAGTAAAACTCGCAAGAATTCAAGGCTAACTCGCCAAACTCTCAGAAATTCAAAGAAACTCGCAAGAATTCAAGAGAAACTCGCAAAAATTCAAGAGAAACTCGCAGGAATGCAAGAAACTCGCAAGAATTCAAGAGAAACTCGCAGGAATTCAAGGCTAACTCGCCAAACTCGCAGAAACACGTATTTCAGTCCAATAAATCCATAAATTTCAATCTGAAACACGTTTTTAAGTACGGATTTCTATTAGATCTAATCAATATTAACCTAAATTATCCCTTGGCTCTTGATACCACTTGTTAGGTCACCATTCTATCACATCAATATTTATTTCTAGAGAGAGAAAGTTTTAGAGAGAGAAAGTGGAAGGAACTAATGAAGGATTAATGAAAATGATAATTGCAATTAGAACCAACACCCTCTCCCTTCAAGGAAGGGGGTATTTATAGTGTTTACATAAGTATGGGTGTTTCCCCTTGGTTCTAGAAGAAACTCTTATCACAGCTCACGGGTTTACCACATGAGCTATAAATCTAAATACAAACATTTATAAACCATAATTCTTAACGACCTATTACAAATGAAATGACCTACACTTGATAATAAAATATGTTCCTAACAGTGAGTTCTTAGGTTTAATATAAAGCAGTAATGTTGGACCGTAAGCAAAGCGTATGAAAATTTCATCATACATAATGTCATACAAAAAGTTAAGGAAATATATTTCGATTGCGCTAAGTTCATGTCACCGAAATCTTGATTTTTCTAGGTATGTGTAGGTGTCTACGCACCCAAGAAATTGTAGTTATCTAAGTTACCAAGATATATAGGTGTCTACGCACCCAAGCAGTGTAGGCATCTAAGTACCCAAGACATGTAGGTGTCTACGCACCCAAGCAGTGTAGGTGTCTAAGTACCCAAGACATGTAGGTATCTACGTACCCAAGCAATGTAGGCATTTAAGAACCCAATACATGTAGGTGTCTACGTAGCCAAACAGTATAGGTCTAAGTAACCAAGATATGTAGGTGTCTATGCACCCAAGCAATATAGGCATCTAAGTACCAAAGACATGTAGGTGTCTACGCACCCAAGCAATGTAGGTATCTAAGTACCCAAGATATGTAGGTGTCTACGCACCCAAGCAATGTAGCTACCGGTTCCTAATTTAGGCAATCTGTAAACGTTTTAAAATTATGCACTTGTGTCCATGAGTAAAGATCAAGTAGGTAATGAGTAAATAGTATTACATCAGAATAATCAAATCAGAACATATTCCAAGTAATTGAATCATGTATGAGAGTAAATTGGTGCAAAGAGTTCGAGTAAATCGAATAAGTAAAGTGTGCATGTATTCTCACAATCAATAAATGTTTAATGTAATTGTGTCCATATGTAAAACAACGATGAGTTTAAGTAACAATGAGCATGTATTCTCACCCTTAAAGAAATTCAAAACAAGTATACAGGGGTTATGAAACTCACCTCAGTGAAGTAGTCTGGATATAATGAAGTCAAATGGTATAAGTATGAGGCACTGACACGCGACAAGGGAAATGAGTATGGATCAAGCAAGAAAAGGACCAAAACCAAGTTTTCTTAACCCAAATCAATATAATTGCTGCCCAAGATTTGCACCCAAAGACTTCAAGATCCAATCCTTAGCTATATTCTTGACTTGTGAGATTTTAGAGGAAATTTAGGAAGTGAATGTGTGTTATCATGTGGATCGGTCATATATGGCTAGGAGGGGGATCAAGTGGTTTGGTAGTCTCATTTGGGTAATAGAGTGCACTTATCTTTTATACTTATTAACTAGTTCTTATTATGTAAAGATAACTTTTTACATTTTTAATGGAATATTGTTATTTTCTATGCTAGGTGTCACACCCCCAAATTACCTGTTTTGCAGCGGAATGGAATTCCTGGGGGTTGACTGTCATAGCATCACAATCACAGTTATATTGAACGACCTAAAGTGTCGTTTGGAAAATACATCGTTTGATTTAATAAAATAATCAGAGTTTACAAAGTGTAGGTCCCAAATGAAAATCAACTTGTGCGGAAATAAATTTGTTACAATTCAAACGATGTTTTGAAATGCATAAATCCCATGAGAGACACGTCGTCACCACGACTCTATGATAAGTCCACATGCATGCCATGAAGTGAATGCCTTAGATACCTGAGATAAAACATGCTAAAAGTGTCAACACAAAGGTTGAGTGAGTTCATAGAGTTTGTGTTGAAATGTAAAGCCTTTCAAAATCGTTTATGCAGCAAAGGCATTGTAAATCCACTCAGTTCCAAGTTCCGCCCATACAAAACTTGCAACCTGTGTGTTCACAACCCACTGCCAAAATATGCATAGTTTATGTTCAAACACATGATGTCAAATGAATTCACAATAGTACCTAACTCGACGTAGAACAATAGCACATAATCAATAGTACTTGACTCAATGTATCAGTAGTCAACTGATTTAGAACATTATACGACATAGAACTATAGCACATAATCAATAGTACATGACTCAATGTATCAGTAGTCAACTGATATAGAACTTTATTCGACGTAGAACTATACCACTCAAGCAAGAACAATTGATATAGTACAACATTCGGTTTTGAAACAATGGTGATTATGATAGAAGTTATCCTTAAAAATTTAAAGTACTTATGAAAGTAACTGAAAATAGTTGAGCATGTATCTCCCCCAAAAGTAATTCAAAACGTATAAAAGTAGGGGCTATGAAAACTCACCTGTTGCAATGATTATGATGATATAATGGCAATACTGAAATGAGACGCAACCTCTGACCGTGACCTATTATGAATGATATGTTCTAATGTAAATCATGAAACAATGTCGTGCATGCAAATCCTCATGTAATCTATACCACTTGTACGTATTTGAAAATAGAATTTATTGTCGAAATATATGTTTATGACATCTCGTCATGTAAAAAAATACTTTACAAGTATATACGTTGAATCAACATCCTACGATAGTCGTTTAATGATTTATCGAGAAATCGTAGTTTTTCGTCGTAGAACAATATAATTTGACAAGTCATGAGAGTGACTAAATGGCCTTGAAAAGCTAGTCGTAAAATGGTGCACATCGAGTGTTAGGAAACAAACTCAACGGTTTTGGGAAGCTTGTATCATTATCTCAAATTTTTAGCATTTAAGTTTTCATCATAGAGGTCTCGATCATGGAGAAAAATATAGGTAAAGTATGGTACTTGTGTCCAAAATATTGTTTAAGGTAACTTTCGGCAAAGTTTGAGTGTCCATATTTTATTTGTTACAACTCTGCTTGACGAACGGTTGAACATTTTGGAAAATAGGCTAGGCGAACTTACTTTTACTAGAAGACATTGTTTCATAAAAAGTACTCCATCAATGTTAAAAACGACCCTCAACATGGTCATTTGTGGCCGTAATGTTTGTCTAATAGAAATATATTAGTTTTGCTTATTTAATATAGTTACGGCAACTTTATGTAAACGCATGTAATTTAATCGTTACAAGTCCGTTTTCTACGTTTTATATGTCCTTAGCTTCGTATCAAAGTATACTAATATATTTTTGATAAGTCGACACAATTTATAACGCCTAAGACTCATTTTTGACTCGTAAAAAGTTGAGAATACATGCTGAATTTTCTGAAACAATTAGTTTTCGTCGTCAAACTTAAAAAATTCATATCTTCTTCGTTATAACTCCGTTTTAACCCATTCAAGCTGCCACGTTTTCGTTTTAAAGTGTATTTTCTAAATATCTAGCCCAAAATTTTTTATCAACTGTCTAAAATTCCAGATTTCCCAGAAATGATCAGACCCTTATAATTAGTTGTCGAAATGGATTTTTCTCGCGTAAAACTTATTCTAACCAATTCAAAACAACTCCGAAGCTATTCTAATCCTACCATACACCTTCTTAGGGTGTCATGGGTTCCTAGACATCACCAAAAGTGATATATTTTAAGGAGTAATTATAGGATGATGAATATATATTTATAACACTTAAAAACAATAAAAAGTGGTATTGACATCAATATGACTTGCATGTTTTTCTCAAATATGATGAAATGAATATAAAATGAATATGAAATATGAATATGAACATGAAATGCTTACTTGAATGATTATGAATTTTTGAGCAAGGTATGCTTAATAATCTTGAGGTTTTTATTTCAAAACCTTAACTAGATTATTCCTAGGACTTGATTAATACTTGGATCATGAAAAATTAATGGTTTCTTCATGTTTCTTGCTATGGCCGAATATGATGAAGAAGAGGAGAGGATATTTTGCTTTCTATACTTTGTTATTATCCTTGTGTATGTGTAATTGTAAATAAATAAAAAAGTATGCAAGTATAAGATAGTTACTCTAGATATTTTGGTTCTAAAATGGGTGAGTCATGCCCCTTTTGATCGACAATCATAAAGAAAAAAATGGACTTGGTGTCTTTTGTTCCATTTAATGTATAAGTATATTAATAATGTGTAGTTATTTAAGGATAGATGGTAACTTGTGTACATATTTAAACATTTAGGGTAGCGTTAGCTAAAAATAAATTTTAACGGAATAAAATAGATTGTATCAAAGTCATAAAAATTATAAAAATACATTTCTTACAAAAATTGAGTGAAATAATAATTATTGTGTAGTATTTACGAAAACCGTCGTAATTATATAAATATAACAATTTATATACCAAATAAATTTAAAACACCGGGTAAACTAATAATATTATTTTTATAATATTAATATGAGTATAAAAATATATCGGAATAATTTTTGGAAGTGTTGGATCAAATGTTCAAAATAACTGTTTACGCGATAGCGTTTATTTAATAGGAAAATAAACGTTTAATGAAAAATGCAAATCCATGCATGAACTAATATGATGATCATGTTGCTAATGATATGTAGACTAAACCTAGTCTATATGAAATGTCCTTGATGATGTGTTCAAGAATTCGCAGCTAAACCCTTACGGTTACGCGAATTTGATACTCGTAAACCTAGTTTACGACAAATGATGAATAGTGAAGCATAAATAGTGATTTTCTCCGGGAATGAATAGTGTTTCGTGAATAGTAAAATTTTGAAATACGTTCTCAGAATATCATATCGACTTCAAAAATGATGAATAGTAAAATGATGAATAGTAATATTTTCAAAGTTTTTAAAATGACTTGAAATTACGATTTGTCACACTAGGGGCGGCAAAAGAGGAATCTAATGGGAGGGAAATAATTTTGAATTTTTGTGATGTATTTTGTGTCCCGTTTGAGCTTAAACGTGGGTCGTGGTGTCCCGGTTTGACGTTTTTGGCAAAAACGCGTAATTTATAGTTTTAAGCGTGTTTTTACTTTGAAAACTTAAAAATAGTATTTTTGACTCAGAAAATTATTTATTTGACCATAGGCATGATTAACTGAGTGTCGGTACGCGTGCGGGCTTGTTTTTCAGTAATTGTGAGATAACTTCTCGGTTTTGAGTTATAACGGTCAGAATTTCCAGAAAATAAATGTTTCACATTTACTGATGAAACTAAATTGTTTTGCAAATAAAATAATGGTCGAGAAAATTCCAGTTTGTTGCATATTTCGTTATACACTTCGAGCCTACCCTCATTATTCTCCTAGAGAACGATCAATCCCTCGTGTCTTGCCTATACTACACTACAACGGTGAGGTACTCTGTCTAAAATGATTGTAAAATTTAGTGTGTTTTGCATAATCCGCATCAGTATGATACATATAGATTAACAATTAATTACCTTAACATGAAGCAACAAATCGGATCTAGGTTCTAATATTGAACCTCATGAATAAACCCTTAGTTACTAAAGTAAGTAACATTTATAGAAAATCTACACTACACGTCAACGTGGATGACCCGAATGATAGTTCAATACTTCACGAACTAAGCAACGAAACACATGGTTCTTGCTTATGTTGAAATCGACCAAGATCCCTAAAAGCCGGGAGAAGGGAGAGAAAATGTTTTGTGTTGTTTAGAGTTTTCAAGATCACCCAATAATGAATAATGTAATTCATTGTATAGGCTTCTAATGACTTAGTCTCCAAGTCAAACACAATAACCTTCCTCCCAACCTCCCTAATTTTGGTTCGGCCGACCCATAAGCCCACATAGGTTCCCCATATGTTTTGGGGTAAGTCTTAATTAAACAAGTCCAGCTGCTTATTTAATTAAAGTCTTAAGCTAATTAAATCGTATAATGGTTTAATTAACGACTGTTAACCAATATCGTGAATATACACTAAATATATTGATTACATTGTAAGAGTAATCATTTGGTGTATATGTGTGTGACCCAATAGGCTCACGTATTTTTAGCCCTATATTATTTTTTATGAGGTGAGCATTTTCCAATAATTACTCCCTTATCGCAATCGTTAGGTTGATCAGCAAAAAATACCTTTAGAGAAATAGTTCACGGGGGTTAGAACTCAACTTCTAGCTAAAAGGTTAATAGAACATGTGCTCATTGCCGAAAGTTAGGTTCTCAAGGTTTGGTCAACACTCATAAAAAGTGCTCGAGATTAGTGTTTCTTTGCTAAATTAAACCTTTGAAGAACCTAAAAATGTGATAAACGAGGATATTTTTCTACTCTCGCTTTGCTGTGGGGCACGTGGTTTGACGAGATTTTTCTTGTTACACAAACATTTCCTTGACTTAACTCAGAGATCGTTTTTAAATCGGTAGGTAACCATACGGATTATATATGTAATTTTTGTCACGCAAACAATCCCCATATTTAACCTAGGGATTATGTCTGTAATTGCAAGTGTTCGTTACAAAACAACCTCTAAATTTAACCTATGGATTGTTTATCTAATCGCAAGTAATTGTTTATCTAATCGCAAGTAATGGGAGAGACCTTTTTTTTTTTGCAAAGTTAGGGACTTTTTTTTACAACACACGTAAATTGAAGGGCCATTTATGTATTATTTTTGTTACACAAATAATCATTAGATTTTACTCTAGGACTATTTATTTAATTGAACCGACACGAAAATTAACAGGTTCGAGTTGAGTATAATTAGATTTCGGGTCAGGTTTGGGTCGACCCATTTAACCTGTTTATTAAACAGGTCAGGTTCGGGTTGAGAATAAATTAAGCGGGTCGACCCGCCAACCCGTTTAAAATCTTTTTCTTAAATAAAAACTTATTTAAATTTTATTATACGAGTTAAATGATTTAAACGGCTCGACACGTAAACCCATTTAACATGTTTAACTAGTGAATGTGCCAACTTTTGTGTATAAAACGGGTTAAATGGGTCAACCCAAAACCCGTTTAACCTATTCAACCTATTTAACCCGCTAACTCAAGTATATATACGGGTTAAATGGGTCAGGTTTGGATTATGTGTAAACAGGTCAGGGTTGATATAGTTGACCCGATAATTTAAATGAGTCAAGTTCAGGTTAGGGTTTTCTGACATACCAACCTGTCAACCTGAACCCGCCAACCCCGAATTGCCATAGTATGGACCATCTTTCGTTTTCAAAGACTTTGAAATTGTGAGTATAAAAAAATGTTCGAGATTAGTGTTCCTTTGCAAATTTAAACATTTTGAAGATCCTAAAAATGTGATAAATTCACAAAATAAACAACCCGAACACCCCATAAACACATCTTCTCACTTGTATGAGTCAACAACGAACTCAAAACCCCCACCTAAAATATGTACCACGACACAAGAAGGGTAACAAGTACACACAAATCATGTAAAAAATCCCCTAGATCTTATAAAAAAGTAGCAATAAAAACCAAAGTACAGCACACTTTAACCCAGTGATACTTTTGGTTTTTTAACGTCTTCTTCTTTCCTCTTTTCTCCTTGGAACTATACAACAAACAACACTTGCACAAACATCCTCATTTTTTCTCTTTTAGATTTCATCAAATCTCACTTTTTTCACTAGCTTCTGCAAAAGACATTAAACACTCAAATGGGTCATTAATTATTACATAAATACAAACAAAATCTTTGTTGTTTTGAGACAATAATGTCTGAAAGCCCTGCAAAAGTGAGGCTAGTTCGTTGTCCTAAATGTAGTAATCTGTTGCCTGAAGTTACTGATTATGCAGTTTATCAGTGTGGTGGCTGTGGTGCTGTTCTTCGTGGTAAATTTTGTATCTTTTTGTAAATTTGTGATTTTTTTATGTTTTGTGTGGTTATTAATGATGGGTTTTAGCTGAATTGATTTGGGTATATTTTGTTTTTCTGAGAAAAATGTGATTTTTTGGGGAAAGTTTTGGCCTTTTGTTTGATTTTATTCAAGAAATTAGATGTTAATTAGTTAATAACTTAATATATTACTTATTTTTTTTGTTTGTGTTTTGATTGCTAATGGCATGTTATATTTTTGTGTTTTGAATTTTGGGTTATTTTTCATTCTTTTGTATGATTTTTATTTTGCAAGAAATTAGATGCTGGCTTTATAAATGTGAGATTAGTTTTTGTGATTTGGATAAAGTTTGATTCTTTTTGTTTGTTTATATTTGGCAATTAGCAGTTAGATGTGGGTTTATAAATGTATATAGTTTGTTGTCTTTAGTGTTTACTATATTAATGTGTTAATGTTAAGTAGTTGAATTTGGGTCTATCTTATTTGTGAAGAACATGTGGTTTACTTTTGTGTTGAAATTTGGGCAAAGTTTCAACCTTTGTTTGGTTTACAAAATGTATGTCTGGGTGTGTTAATTATTGATGGATTAATGTTGATGTCTGATCTTGTGAATTTATGTTTGTTTGTTGTGCTTTTCATGTGGTTTGCTGTCAAATTAATGTGAAAATGTAAAGAATTTAAGATTGGTTTGTATAGTTATTATACATTAAATTGCTTAGTAATATCCTCATTATTGACTTCTTCTGTGCTTTGTATTTTTTTGGAGCTGTCAAAATCAATGTTTGGTGTACTTTTTTGAATAATCTCAAATTGATGGTAGGAGACTTTTTATTTTAACACATTGTATATGTTTGTTGTCATAAATTATTCATATGCGAATAGGTCAATATTCTGTGTGATTCACTCTTTCTTTGTGGTGGAAGAGTTCTTAATAAGTTACACTTATTTCTTTTTTTAATTTTTGATTTGCAGCAAAAAACAAACATATCGAATCCGGTGTATCATCAGAAAAATCAGTTGACGAAAGTGACGTGATTCCAAACAAAATTTTGAAAGAATCAGAAAATCTCGATTCCTCGAAAAGAAGTGTTAAGAGCATGAGTTTAGGATCTGAAAATGGAGGCCAATCCAATGGAAGTTCAGGTAGGCATGATAAGAGCATAGATTTTGACGAACCCGTTATCAGAAACCCCAGAAGTGGTTCACGAAGATCAGTCCGGAGCTCAAATTGGCGATACAGGGATACCGATTTTCAAGAGGGTTCATCAAGTTACAATTACGCCCCTCATCATGAATACGCCGAGCTTGTTCAAAACACAAATGAAGTACAAGTTGAAGATGAACTTTTACGAAAACTAGATGAGCTCAAAGATGAAATTGTTAGGTCTCGTGATAAATCTAAAGAAAAAGTTCCAGTTCATCATCATATCCCGCCTTACATGCATCCCAAAAGTCATTCTTTATTGCCTTCTTCTAATCAAGTTCCTGTCTTTAGTGACCCTTTTAGGTCACAAAACAATAGACGGCCGCCGGTTATACCTTATGAACAAAACCCTTATCAACCTTACTATTCTGGTCAATATGTCAGCAATGAGATGACTGATAATCGTATGTATCATCACCCATCCTGTTCTTGTTTGATTTGCTATAATAAACACCAACAAGCTCCACCACCTATACCACCACCTCCGGTTTTGCAAAATGATCCGGTTTTTTACCATCATGATTATAATCGTCGATTTTCAAGTCTTTCTTTAAACTCTAATCATAGTGGCGAATCTCACTCAAGATGGTCGAATGATCTTCGTCGTCCTCCCAGGGGAATCTTAGCCACTGGAGTAAAGCGGTGCCACCCTGTGGCTGGTGGTTCTCCATTCGTGGCATGTATTTCATGCTATGAATTGCTTCAAGTACCTAAAAAGAATACAAAGAAATTGAGATGTGCAGCGTGTTCTCAAGTGATGTTACTTTTAATAGTCAATAAAAGACTTGTTCTTTCTGTTTATACAGAAACTAATAAGGGTTCTGTAAAGTCAAAAGACAATCACAAGACTCGTGCTGAATTTTCATCTGAGGATTATGACAACTCAGGAAATTATGATTTTGAGTCCATGGATAAATTACCAATAGGAGGTCAAAGTATGACTTCTTACAAATCTGTAGCCTCAAACACATCAGAAGACAGAGAAGATGAAGTAAAAATAAACATTATACTAGACGATAATCCTGCTGATGTGGCTATGAATGCTAATAATAAGCCAAATCCACCGCCTTCGGGTTCGCCTCTTCAAGATCATTTCGATTATTCCACAAAATATAATCGAGCAGGAAAAGGGAACGTAAGCAGAAGGTCAGAAATGGAACAGGCTGCATTTCCTGAAAATTTGGGGGTCCACGGAAGTTCCATGAAAGATGCTGCAGTTGCGAGTGAGATTGACATTTCATCTAATGAATACATAGTCAATACTGGCACTTCTCAGGAATCTGGTGATGCGAATAGGGAGCCTGAGCGTCAAAGAAATAGTGGAGGAAATGAATCTTTCTTGAAGGGTATGATCAAGAAAAGCTTTAGGGAGTTCTCGAAGTCTACTCAACATGCTGACCAGGGAAAAGTTAATGTGACTGTCAACGGACATCCTATAGTGGATCGGTTGGTCAAGAAGGCGGAAAAGCTTGCTGGACCGATAGAGCCTGGTGATTACTGGTTAGTATAACACGACCGTCTTTGTGTTTTCTGAAGTTCATATAAATAAGCGTGTACATTTTCCTGAATCTTTTTCATTTTTGTTTCTGGTTTAGGTACGATACAAGAGCTGGATTCTGGGGTATAATGGGTGGCCCTTGTCGTGGGATAATTCCGGTAATTTTCTTGATTATCGATATGTTGTTTTCAAGTCTGATTTGAACGTTAAACTAATTACAATCAGACCAAAGTACTTTTTCATTTGTCTTGGTTTAGTCATTCTACTTTCTAGTGTTTGTAAATCTTATTAAAAAGATTTTGTATGCCTTTTGGATAATCTTTTAGCTCTAAAATAAACGCCTAAAATAATATTTTTACAATCTTTTTTTATAAATTATATATATAAATGTTAACTTGACATGTTATGACATGACTCAATTGGGACACAAAACTAGGTGCTGTTTGTTTATTAAGAGGCTCTGAATCTGAATCTGGTGCGTAAATGTCTGAATCTGAATACATTAAGACTGTTTGTTTTTCATTTAAAAACGTCTGACTACAAGGTGTTTTTTTTTATAACGACAAATTTAACTTACGCCGCTTATCTCACAAAGTCTATCTCACATGTTTCCAACGAGACTCAAACCGCAACTTCTAAGTTGATCAACCACTCACATACTGCAAGATGTTCTTTGTTTATCTTGACGACGACAACGCTATTATACAATAGATTTCCAACACAAATAACTTTTTCGACATATACACTTACAAAAATGCACATATTATAAATTTCTATACACAACAAAAATAAGATATATAAATACATCTATTATAATTTTGACCAACAATTACAACCTTCAAGGCATTATCTCATTGTAAATTAACTACTGACATGGTTCCACTAAACAAATTAAAATATACTATTTAGCCATAGACCCATCCTCCCAGCACTTGAATTATCTTGAACTTTATTTGTACAACTTGCTTTGCTACCATAAGAATTAGTGCAGTATACTCGTTGCTTTGCAAACACAATTCGTCTTTCATTTTTACTGCAACAGTTACAAACGTATCCGATTAAAATGGTTCAAGTAAAAAAGGAAGAAGAAGAAAACATTGTCAAAAGATTTTCCGGCAACGTGATAGGTGGTTGAGGATGTGTATTACCGTGATGCATGAAGATCTATAAAAAATGTTTTTCTGAGTTTCTGATAGAAGTCGCCGCTTCTATGTAGGTTTTTTTTTTTTATCTTTTTTTTCTTTTTATGAGATTGTGGAAGAAGCAGGGATGTTTTGATGATAAGGGTGATGCAACAATCTTTTGTTTTTTGAAGGTTCAGAGGCATTAAGATTGCCCCTCCAAGTCTGGTCCAACAAGATGTTTCAGCCTCTGCCCGCATCTGAATAAAGAAAAAAAAACAAACCCTCTTTTTGTTGTTTTTCTCTGACCGAACCAGATGTTGCAATCATTCAGACACTGTTAAGACATTTTTAAGAAAAACAAACACAACCCTACTATCTAATAATGACTCAGATGTACAAAAAATGCAGTTACTAAAATGGGACAAATGACAATTTACGCTGATATTTTACCGCAAAAGACCTTACACAAATGATATATCTGTAGCTTGGATGAAATTTTTCGTGTCTTATCGATTATCTGTCTAGTTTCCTCCTAAACATGGGCTATCTTCCTTTGTAATGTTTTATCCTAGATGCAGAATTATCGACCTACTATTATTTAGAAATGGGTAGATTTGAGTTGTACTTTTGTCTAAAATTAGGGTGCCAAGGGTGATTATTTTTTTGCAGCTAAAAGTGGTAGGGTTCAAGTAGGTTGAACGTGTTGAAAGTCCATAAAGTGTAGTTTTAATGCATACAACCCCCTTCTCGGTATTCGTAGATTTGTGCGATTATAATAATATTGTTTTTGTAGTGATAACTAATACACTAATTATCTATAGAAAGAGTGGACAAAAAGTGTTTGTCGGTCAAGCAAACCCGACCACACTACAAATGACATGTTTCTACCAAGACTCGATATGGCCCCTTTCCCAGCCCGCTCACGTTCCACCTCTAGGTTATACTATTGCTGAGTTCACAAGATATAAGTAGTAGTGTGGATAAATGCAAATTTTTGAACCACGAAATTACTTCTTTGGACATTTGTTGTATCTTTATCTTATTGGAACTAATGTGGAACATATTCGGTTTGGCAGCCATTCATCGAGGAATTCAATTATCCAATGCCCGAAAAATGTGCTGATGGTAACACAAATGTTTTTGTTAATGGGAGAGAGCTTCATCAGAGAGACTTGGATTTACTTGCGAGTAGAGGCCTACCAACTGATACAGATAGATCTTATGTCATTGAAATCTCGGGGAGAGTCCTAGATGAAGACTCGGGTCAAGAGCTCGAAGGTCTTGGTAAACTTGCTCCCACGTAAGTTCTTGACACTTTTTTTGTGTATATCATGTTCCCACTTTAACCCTTCCGGTCCATAATTTTGTTAGGGTATATGTAGAAATTGATGTTTTTGCATACACTATCAACCTTACTTTTTAGTTATCTAGTAATTGTCCTCATTTTTGTAAATATGAGTCAATACAAGATGGCAGTGTCCCATTCGAGTCATTTCACTCATTTGTAAGCAAAAAACCATTTCAATCCGAGTTTTACAATATTTCGTATAAGAATGTTAAAAAATATGTATAAAAGTGATATATTTGTATTTGACGTGACATCATGGTTATAGAATGACCCAATTAGGACACGAAACCATCTTATGTGTGTACGTTATTGTATCGACAGTGTGGAGCGCAAGAAGCATGGATTTGGAATGAAGCCTCCACGAACAATTGCTGTATAATGGTTTATGGACACTTATCTGGCATCCAAGTTGTTTTGTTTTAGACATTGGGTATATTATTTTTGACGACGAATAGCTTTGGGTGATTTGTGTATGGTTGTGCAAGTGATATGAACGTGAAGGGTTTTTCTTTAGTTTCTCTTGATCGCCAGCTTGTTAATTTTGGGTTTGAATTCGTTTTAGTTGTCCATTTGACGAGTGTTTTCATGTGCTTGTGTTTTATGTATATATACAAAGTTTGCGCATTGAACTCGCTTTAGGCAAACTTATTCATATGGTGGGCTTATTTTGATTGTACACAATTTTTCATTCCTAAGATGTCTCTTTTTAACTACCAAAAACTATGCTAGTATACTGAGTGTTAACCCATGCAGAAATTAATATTGATCATTTTAAAGCTTAATTTCTACTGTATATTTTATGATTAGCTCACAAGGTTGGGTTATTGTCTGCATTTTAGTTTACATTTCGTTACAGCGTTTATTACAGGTTTTTACTTTTATTTTGATTTTTAAATTTTTTTTGGGTGTAAATCAACATGGTTTCTCTGTATAAAACAAAAAGTTATCTTATTTCGTGTGATGACTGAGCCTTCTACAAGGATGTAGCTCCGGACAACGAGCACATGTTTCACCAACATCCAGTCAAAAGTGAGGATTGAACTCATGACACCTTCCGTGATCGATCAGCCGAGCATTTAACATTGGGGGTGTGGGGAGTGATGCCAACGGAGCAATATTCCGCCGGTATAAAACCTAGTTCTGCCTTAACAATTTTGCATGAAATTTATTTAGTTTATGAATTATGCAAAACACTAATCAACATACTTATCTAGGTCGATACTCGATAAGGGAACATACCTATGGATATAATGATATGGACAACGCCTATTTTAAGTCCGACAAGAGTTAGGATTAAATGAGAATTATAATTAAAATAAGAATAATGAAAAGAAAACACAATTACAAATTTGAGACGCACTCACTAAAATAGATACATCTTCCTATTATTTATTCATTCTTATTTGAAATTTGTGGTTAGAATTTATTTTCACTATTTTCATTTCGATAAGTCTTTTCACTAGATCTTTTCACTTTGAGCCAATTGTAAACCACTACTAGTTTAAATTCCCTTTTGTAATTCTAGCGCCTTGTTAGTTTTCTTTTGTCAATATATTGTCGTTAAAAAAACTCATAAACCACTATTCACTAAATTACTACTTAAATAAAGAGTTTTGCTAAATATAGCTCTAAAGGTCACGTTTAAGAAACAAAACGTTCATAATTGGTGGTACGTACATGAAGTCGAATGAAAGAAGTTAAATTCGGATAGTGAACAATTACTATTGAAGGTACAATTATACAAATAGTTAATGCGTGTTTGAAAAACATAACTTTTAAGACTACGTTTTTCAATTTCTTTTAAGATTTTGCTAACATGTGTTCACTTATCTTAACTACATATAATGGGTGTATGGTCAACATTGAAAGTGAAAACTTGATTTTTGGTCAACTTGAAAAACATCTTTTTAACTACACGGCTAAGTTGACTTTTTTTTAAGGTTATACATGGCAAAGATGACTTTTCTTTGTAATTTAATACACACGGCTAAAAAAGAATTCTAAATTTGGTAGAGATTCACACGGCTAATTTCATTTTCAACTCTAAAATATCATACATTCATTTTAAACTTCTACTACATCATAGTTAAGTTGAAGTTGATGCAAATGAATAACCAAATAAATGTTGACGATCTTAATGTAGAGGTTAGTAATATTTGTCGTCGTTTATATAACACCTACTTTACTTCAATGCTTTATTCCGTGGTCATATATATAACACTTAATTGTGCTATGTTTTCCTTTGTTTATATACAGTTTCATCCCGCTCCATTCTACTCCGTTTTTTAATCTCAATTTGTGAAACTGGAATTGGGATGATGTTATTGTCATCTCGGATTATGATGATGATGATGAAGACGACTTGCCAACGCCAACTAAAATAATTTCACATGTACAAAAAACTCCCTTATACTCCAATTACTCAGATGGCATATATATGCATAGGTTATTAACTAATCGATTGAATTAGTGACATCTACACCCCAACTCATACCACAACTAATTTGTAGAAATGCCAGCCACAACTAATAAACTAATGCAAGATTGTTCCATGCAAGTAATTCGATCTTTTACGTACTATGCTTCCATGCAAGTAAATACGTATATTGCATTCCATGCAAGTAAATCTTTTATAATTATATTACATTGTTTGATTGTTAAAAGATAATAACATATCTATTATTACCTATTATATACAAACACAAATTCTCTTACAAGTGATGTTCATATTGATGTCGAACAACTTTCTGGAGCAACTGCTAAAATGGATCGGATTTAGGGTGATTTGGTTTGTAAAGAGATCACTTCATTGTTGCATATAACACTCTATGGAACATAGAATTGAAAGCGACACTAATGCTGTTGAAAGTTTTAAGAAGCTTGTTCTACAGAAAATGAAAGATATTGCTGCATGGATGAAACAACTAGAACCATTATTTACCATTAAATTATTATATGTATTTATATAGTGTTTTACATTTAAACTTGCATATGTTTTCGACTCAATGAAGTTATTCTTATTCTTATAAGAAATAAATTATGCACCGCCTAAGTTATTCTTATATATGACCTTTTATACTTATTCTTGTATGTAGCCTTTTACACGTATTCATCAAAATTTATATCAAACTTAACTATGTATGTGTTAAAAAAAAGAATTTTGAAGTTAAATATTCATCAAAATTAATGTCAAACTTTACTATATATGTGGTAAAAAAAGAATTTTATAGTTAAGCTTTTATGTTTTTTAAACTTAGCTACTTTGTTAATACTAGACAACAAAATATGAAAAGTGACAAGGTTTTATAGTTTGTAAGATTGAAAATAAAATGGTAGCTATTATTGTTTACCAAGTAAATGTTTTTCAAACTTTACTATTTTATTTGAGTTAAATTATCACATGCATGTTACAACATTTGCAATCAAATTTTAACTATTTCACATTTTATGTATAAACATTACATGAAACATTTATAGTCGTTTGCTGCTAGACATCTCGTTGCTATGCATTTTGATTATTTCACGTTTTATTGCACCTATAACTGTTTGCCGTTATATGCATTTTGATTATTTCACGTTTTATTGCACCTATAACTGTTTGCCGTTATAAAATTTCGTTGCTATGCACGGGTATTCGTCTAGTATATTTAATGAACATAAATTTTCCTTTTAAATCAACTAATACATATAATAAACATTAATTAAACTCTAAAATTTTTAATTAAATAAAAATTTAATACTCCGTATTAATTAACTTAAACCTTATGTATAGAGAGAGAGCTAAACATGTGTCAATCACATTAAAAATTCATATTAATTCCAAAATAAATGTTGGTTACGACTTAGGAGCTGGCAATAATGGACATGAATTTACTTCTCGATGCTGACTATTCAACTAAATTTGTAAATGCTATTCTTGATAAGAAAAAGTCAATTATGAGTTAGTAGTAAACTTTGTATTCATACAAACATCTTTAATGAGGAAATTATTATTTTAATCAGACATTTATACTTTTCAATTTTTCATCGACATGTGTAAATAGTTTCCCTAAAATCTTTGCATATACATACAATCATATTCTAGATTAATTCTTTGAACATTAATCTATTATTATATATTATTATATTTATATATAATAAAATAAGCTTTTGTACAAGTTTACTAAGCTACCAGCATTAAAAATTCGTTTAATGCACTTCCTTATTTAGCTTCTATGTACAATGCTTTTATGCATGACCTTTTGAAAGTGAAAAAAACTTCTTCCGCACTATTCATTCAATGTAACGGCAGTTTCAATTCACCCATATCTTCCACAGGACGATTCATTCAAGATGTTTAAATCACATACAAATCACATTCAAGATGTTCAAATCACCGATTCAAAAACACACATCCAAATCGTCTGATACATCATCCGATTAGTAAGTATTCGCATCTATTCAAGTTTTTTTTAGGGTTTTGATTTAAATCCCATAATATACATGTTTTGATGTGCTGTTTTTTTCGAGAATTAATCTAATTGCGTTTCAAATCAATTTATTTTTCTTTCATTAAGTTCAATTCAATTAATTTTGCAGAATTATTTTGAATGATTGTGATTTTATCTTATGAGGTTTTGTTAACACTGATTATGTTCTGGGATTTAAAATTTAGGTTAGGGTTAGGGCCAAATACGGTGACGATTGTGGTGGTGGTTGTAGAAGATTGCAACTGGGGAGTATGAAAAAGTTCTATGTATATTGTAGAAGATTGGTATGTCATACATAGTGTTCAACAAATCATTGTGCTAAATTCCCTATAGCGATTATAGCTTAGTGGTTGCACATTCCATAACCCCACAATTATAACAAACTTCCTTTCCTTGGAGTAGGACTGCCACTTTGTCACCTACAGGTGTCAGCATTAGTTATCCGAGTACGCTATCCCAAAAAAGGCAACGACCGCGATATGGTAAACTCTACTGATCATATTAACACTATACTCTTCTTGCACATATGCGGCTAACAATATGTAGTAATTGTGTTGCAGATGTTTGTGATAGTTCTTAAGCATACAGGGGCCCCGAAAACGGACGAGGACGTCCAGTTACCAATATATGCTATGTCGTCTGACTGTCTAACATTATACAGGTTAGTGTATCTGTGACTCATAACCTTTGGTAACAATGCCGTTACAGGTCAACGCGTGCGTCAGCCATAGTCTAGCGCGACCGACAGTAGTCGGCTGCATACAACTTCAGGTAACCCCATTCACAACTCTAAGAAATGGAAAAAATAAAGTGTTTTTGGTCATCCCAACGTGAACTGACTATCATTTTACCTATTTTGACCTGTCACCTAACCCACCCGATCCATCCTTTTTATCCCAGTTGTTAATCTAACAACCGATTATGCTTCGATAATCTTTCTTATGAAATGTATTAATTTGTTTTGTTCTCTCTCCAGGGAAATCTCAAACTAAGATAAGTGTGTTGGTTTTGGTAGCTGATTGGACTTATT
This sequence comes from Chrysanthemum makinoi, assembly GCA_910596185.1. NCBI lineage: Eukaryota > Viridiplantae > Streptophyta > Magnoliopsida > Asterales > Asteraceae > Chrysanthemum > Chrysanthemum makinoi. The sequence continues at coordinate 146,183,216 of OU343225.1, forward strand.
AAGCCAAGCTCTGGCACAACATACGTTCAGGGTCTGGATATACGAAGTAACATGGATCAGATTTATTCCAACATGGGTGTCTGTCCTCAGCATGAGTAAGTATCAAGATCTATTTATAAGGTGACACAGGAAGTTATTAATATTGACTTATTACGTTATTTGTATGTAGCCTGCTCTGGGAAACCCTAACAGGTATGGAGCATCTTCCTTTTTATGGAAGACTTAAGAACCTTAAACGTTCCGCATTGACCCAAGTAAGTTGACATTCAACTACTTATGGTTGGGTTGTATAATATATCTAACCTTCAAATGGGTTATAAAAAAAATTGGTAAATAGGGAAACCGGTTAAATATCACCCAATTTGTATTCACGATATTTAAAACCTTTTAAATCGTTTTATTAACAAGTTAGATTATTATTGGAATAATATATACTTTGTTAGAAAATAACTAATCATAAAAATTATGGACGAAGAGTGTCTGGGTCAATCCAGCCTGACCTAAATATGACTTGCGCAACAATAAGCCAATTATGTGTTTTTAACCCTCCAAAAGACTCATTTTGTTACCACAACTTTCAAGGATTGTTATTGGTCTGTGTTGTGGCTCTTGAACTTATTTACTTTACAAATGCTGTTAATTTAGGCAGTTGAAGAATCTCTTAAAAGTGTCAATCTCTTCAACGGTGGGGTTGTAGACAAGCAATCTGGGAAGTACAGTGGAGGCATGAAAAGGAGGCTCAGTGTTGCCATTTCATTAGTTGGAGATCCCAAGGTAGGTTAGCTGTCCATGTATTCGATTGACTTTTGACCATCTTCTCATATGCTCCGCTAATATATTTTTCTAACAACATACATAGGTTGTGTACATGGATGAGCCCAGCACCGGTTTGAACCCAGCTTCAAAAAACAATCTATGGAATGTGCTGAAGTGAGCTAAACAAAATCATGCAATTATTCTCACAAGTAATCCTCTATCCAACTTTCTACTATCTTTTACTTGCGAAACACCATTTTGGTGCATGCTGCACATATATGTAGTAGAGGTTACTATAGGTGATGATGAATATAAATAAACATATTAAAGTAAATAAACGCAGCGGAATCATCACCAACAACGGATCCATATTGCCATATGATCAATCAAATAAAACATAGATAAGGTTTATACCTTTGTAGCGTGATTCCGGTTACGAGACACCAATCACCTCCACGAATGGAACCAAGAAACCAAAAGACCAATGAGGTTGGCCTTTCCCAATGTGTGAAACACACTACACGTCAAGCAATCACCAATTTGATGCTAGTCTAACCTTTTCACCAACACCTTGCAAGAGACTACCATAGAATGAGCAAGGAAGAAGATCAAAAACCAAAAACCCTTCTTGGATGAATATGGGGCGTTCACTAAATGAGGTGGGAGAGGGATTAGGAGAACATCATTGTAACCTACAAATTATAATCAATTATCATAATCACAATTAATGATAATTGATATCAATATACAAGTTACACATTAGGTCCTTCAAAGTCCTAAGTCTCCCCTAGATCCCCTTCATGAGGCCGGCCATACTAAGGCCTTCAATGGCCATGCCCATTGTTGGCCCGAGTCCCGAAACACAAAGTCTAACTTGATGTTTAATGGCCCGTTATTGATCCCGAGTTGTGAAGGTTATTTATAACGTAAATACGATAAATACATTATAATAAATGGTGTCTAAGTGTATACGTGTGTGACCCCATAGGCTCACATATGACTAGCCATATAATTATTTATTATGACACGAGCATACTCCAACAGCTCCCACTTGCGATGTCATAATAGTCAAGTAATTATACAAGCAATGGTTAGCGTCTAGCAACACGCCAATGCCTCTAGTGATATGTGAGGTCGGTTTCTCAACGTTTCATTAAATGGTTTGTATGTCATATATCCCTTTGTTTCAGATACCATGTTGAACTTTAGACATGGATCAAAAGTCATTCTAATTGTTCAACTATTATGTTCTCGATCTTGATATTGAACAAGATTACCAAATGAATTAAGATTCATCTTAATCTCATTTGGGTACGGCCATACAAACATCTGTTCAAATTATCGAGGGGCCCAGTAGTATCTAACTCCATACCATGTGGAAGAACAAATCCTATTTTGACTGCACGTGTCATTCATGTGCTTCAAATCATTCCTGATAGTGGCCTTTATAACTACCTTGTTCAGGACAGCGTTTAACCATATCAAGGAATGAAAATCCACACATGCAAGACCTGCTTGCATCTCAAGTCTAAGGATAATAGACATAACCATTTTCGAGTTTCACTATTTGACGCCGATCCATGCAGTGAATACTCGTAGGTTGGGTCAGTCCAATGCTCATCACCATGAACAACATGTGAGTTTGGCAAAATAGTCACCAACACACTCACAATTGCCTTAATTCGATGATACTCCCATATCGTCAACCGGCAATGGACAATTTTAGAATAAATAAATTATTCATGGATTAAACATGCAAATATAGAACACAGTAGTATGAATGAATACGATCATACCAGATATTTCAATTCATTATATAATACGACTGCTTAATGTTCCATTATCCAAATACTAAAAACAGATATTCATAAGACTACATATAGGTCAGAAAATCACTGTTCCCACCATGATTAAATTATGTTGTACAAGACAACAAGTAGTCATCTGAGTAAACCTTGAGAATACTTGTTTCAAAATCCATGAAAGGTATGATGATTGTGCTTTTGTATGTGTGCATTCAAGTACAATACTAGTATTGCAACAATGCATTCCATAGGGTGTTTGAAGCTAGCAAAGCACCTACTTTAGACATTCATCTAAACAGTTTCTCAAACTGTCAAGTATTCTTATTCTTTTAATGTATAACGCATTAATGCTCTCAGTCGAGCACATCTAGTCAACAATGTCATCATTTATGATGATATGCTACCATGACTAGGTTTGAGCATCATTTCAGTTAAATAAGCATCAATGTATGCAAACAGAACATAGATCCTCAAATATCCGTAAATGTTGAACATATATATGGTCCTTTGCAAGGTCCATTAGAATGTTTTAACAATTATCTAATGACATTCACTTAGATATTTGTTGTTATCAACTCATCTTGCATTCGTGCAAATGATATAATTAGTCCAATGCATAATATGATATACATAATGAATCCTTTAATTAAAGTTAAGGTTTCTATTCATGCTTTCAATCTCATCAGGTAAGATTGATTATTGAGATTCCCCTCAATATTATGTCATATTGTGTCAGACTTAATAACCGCTTATGTTTATTCAAACAAACATATGTAACAAGGTTGCATGTTTTATTTTCTAAAACTCTCAAGAGAAACTTCATTCCAAACTAAGGAATAAAGTCTAGCTTAGATGGAATAATGTTTCTAATATGTTATCAACATATGAGATTTAAGAAAATAAATATATTGCTCCCACTTGCTCTTAGTGAACTTCGTACTGGTCTTATTTTAATCAAAATCAAAATAATAAAGATCTCAGCTCGGAGATGCATGATCTAATCCACACTTGGATTCTTGTATCTTGTAGACATAATAAAGATTATATAGATTCATAAACCCTTTTGAATACACCTCGTCCTCGCAAATGTATTTAATAAGAAAAGAGTTTTGAAATCCTATTGTCATATTTCATTTTCATGAAGACAAGTATGACGATTCATCATCTTTATACATTTAATATCTGCAGTTAGGAAGATTTAATCATAGTCAATTTCTTGAGTATGAGTAACTCCTATCACTACTCATGAATTAAATGTGTGTACAAGTTTGTCCTTTTGAGACTTCTCATTGAGAACCTCATTTTTAACCTCACAGTCTAACTGATTGGTGATAGATCAATCAAGCTTCATGAGTGATTGTCTTCCATGGACTGCATCTTATCATTCATAGCTTTGAGCCATTCACCAGATTCAAAATCTAATAATGCAGCTCTTAGTTAGTAGGTTCACAATGACCCTCTAACTTATATGCCTTAGCATTGATATAAGACTATATCATTCAGGTGCAAGAAGTATCCTTTCGGATCTATGAATGAGAGATATCATACTATGGTTTAACATATGCATGTTCAACCTTAGTGTGACATCAGCAAGTGTACCTAGAAGGTTGTGTATATTAGTTCTTGAACAACTTCAAGATCTAAGGGTGCTCCCACTTGCTTTGTACATAGAGACTAATCTCTAGATACACAGCATCTTGAGAAACAATAAATTGTTTTCAGTTGGGACATCCAAAATACATTAGTAGTTCTTGACTCCAGTTTGTTAATTACTTACTTTAAGGTATTTAACAAATTAAGAACTTCAATCAAGACATCATGGAATTCATCCCATTTCATAACACAATGGCGTCTTAAATACCTTCCAGATTGGAACCATATTGAGTGTACCCATGGCACATTCAATTTTCTAACCTTAATAGCTTTGGAGGTAAGATAGTTTAAGTCATCAAAGATCAAACAATATCAATAGAGCTTGATTTTCCATGATGGACATACCATAATGATGTGGTATTCCATGAGGATTGATGTTGTGAGACTATCCCACAACTCATTAGATGAACTTATACTCTTTGGCTTACGTATCTGCCAACCAAGTCAAACCAGATGGCATCAACAGTGTTTTCACCCATTGCATATTTAATTTATAAGTTTTTGACCAAGTCAATAACTTCATGTGCATGTTTTGACTAGAAAACATAAACATTTAATATTTTACTATCGTCATCGTCATTTACAACTTAATGACTTCATGTACATGTATTTAACAAGAATACATAACAAGTTAACGTCTTACTTTACGTTATAAGTCTTTCAACAATTAACAGACTTGATGTTTAAGTCTTTACAAGAGACCTAAACATATTCAAGTAAAGCAATTTAGAGTGCCGGCTCTTGGCCTCAATAGTAATTTCAAGTTAATTTCATACTTCAAGATTATGAATTTACAATAATACATAATCATATTTATTGAACAATTCGGTGAATATGTTGAAGTAGCTTTTCATATTATCTTGACATTTGTTCTAATTAGGGCAACTTACATTTTATGTGTAGAAGTCCTAGTAGAATATTAGTTTTCTTACCTTGCAGTCAAGAAAAACTATTTGTTATATGTTGTACCTTGCACACAATGAAGATTTCTCCCACTTGTGCACGGCACAACATCATGCGAAATATGATAGTGTCACAGATATGATTTTATACAAAATAAAAATATAGATATGTAGAACTTTATTGTTTTAATAATGAATCATGCATAACAATTTATTGATAACATTTCAGGAAGCAACATCAGGAACGCGACAAGTTATCTAATAAAATTAATGCAATGGTTCTTATATAAACTATGATGCTTCACGTGTGGAAAGTAATGTATTATTTCAAGACAATCAAGAAATAATATGGGCAACCTGCAAGGTAATAAAGATTACGGCTCCCACTGGATTAGACAACATTACATGTGTTTCATCACCAGAATTAAAGTCACATAGCTCCCATTGGATTATACAACATTATAAATGTTATGTCACCAGTGGAGACTGAGTGTCGATTGGATACTTTCCTTCTTTCTTTGAACATCTACACATTATTGCTAATGTGAGTCACTTGGACTAGTAAACATGTACTTAGATATTCAATGAAGTGCATCAAGTTCTAACATATAGATGACGGGCTAGCCATCATTGATATTTTAACTTGAAAATAGTCATGCAATTCCTCCATAAGGTCTATTTTACCACAAGGGTGTATAGTACCTTATTAGGTTTATTGGGTTAAGATAATTGCTAGGTAATCATGCTAGTAATTCTCTTTACCATTTTGCGGTTTATTGATATTTCCATCTTCTAATTATTAAAACTCATATTATTTTGGTAGCTATAGAAAACGTGTTCTCTAGTTATCCAAATATCTTATCTTACTTCAATGTTTCAGAACCGGAACTAGGGTTATAAAACAAACTTGAAAGAATAAGATGTGCAACCATACTTAACCGTTTTGACTTTTGCAAGACATCACGATTTCTAGAGTAGGTGTTCTTTGAGTTTGATTAGATTTAGGACAATTCAAATATTCCTATTATGCCATTTCCTCATAAAAAAAACAGATAGGAACAAGTCTCGTTCTTACAAGAAAGAAGTACTTAGTTTGTCTTTTTAACAAGAAAAGAACAAACTTGTGTTTACGGATGTGATGCATTATATCATTAATATGAATTTACAAAGTTCAATTTTTAGCATTTTCAATAATTATCCTTTTACAAATTAATTACCCCATGTTAAAAACAATTAATTTACGAAAAAAGGCTAAGATCCACATTGTGCTTCGACTATCACATCAGTTGATCTGCTAGCAATAGTAGATTCAATTGGTAGGCGACGATCACCAATTGCATTACATGTGCAACTCTTAGATCCTTATGGGACTCATGGGACTAGTGAACAAGCATCTAGTGTCAAGTAGGCATGTTTAGTCCCATCCTTGCCTCGGGTCAAGGTCTCACCGCTTAACTCGATTAAGTCATCCAATTTGAGAACGTGCGAAAATATATCTAGGTCCCACGCATAGACAATAATCACCTTGGGTTACAATTCAACCTAGGTCCCACGCATAGGCAAAAAGTAATTGCAAGTGTTCTCAAGCGATTGGACGGCATGACTTAAATTTGTGACGGGTAAAAAATTTTGATGTGAATCAAAAAATGTGTACGAAAAAAGCATGCATTCATTCTTCGTAGCACAAGTTAAAAACTCTTCTTAACTTAAGTCTAATCATTGTTTTAATTTATGTGTGTCAAGTTTTCCATTTTCAAGTCTAATATAGAACCTATGTGGATAATAATAGAGATAGGACAATACATAAATCGAATAACATACATAACAAATTAAGTGTTATTATTAAAACAGTGATTTTAAGTTAAATCCATATTTAAACTTAGTTAAACTAAATCATAATATTTAGTTTGAAAATGGTTTGTGTTGTATTTTAAGTTTTAGAAAACGATTTGCAAGTTATATACATTCACAACATACATAATAAGCAAACAATCAACACACAACCACAATATGCAAAGCCTCAACCGATGAAAGAACCTATGCTTGGTCTCGTGAGCCATCACGAGAACCAAGAGTCATCTAGGGACATAAACCACAACCACACGGAGGACTCCCACTTGCTCCAAGACCAAGCAAGGACAAGTAGAAGCCCATAATGCACAAGAAAAGTGAATCTGCCACCCAAATTTCTGCATTCGGAGGCCCAAATGGCCTAGAAGGAGTCATCCCGAGCTTAGCACCAAACTACAAAGTTGTGGGCCCATGAGTTGTCTACCTGAAAAAGAAATTTGGTTAAAAAATACGCTACCAATCACCGGAAACGCCGTTTTCTGCAGCTTGTTCGAAAGCAGCCATTTTGTGTCTTTATGTCTTTTATGCTTCGCCATTCCATTCCAAGCATCGGTTACAATATATAGAATGTAAAATATATCTAATCTACTATCTATGTATTGTAAAATGCCCAAACAATGGCAAAAACCAAATTAAAACTCATACATAAAGGCCGAAACAATGGCAAACCCCAAATAACAAGAAATAAACGACAATCACAATCATTCATAGCACAAGTGGTCTAGGTTTTCATCGGCTTTGCATATACACATAATAATACCATAAAATTATGAACATAACATGGTGTTGGCTAATCCCATGAGCAAACATGCATGTATTTGCCATGGGAACAATTTAAATGACATGAAATAAAAGTATTAGCCAACGAATCGAAGAAAAAATCAACAAGAATAAAAACCCCGATTGGTACGCGAGTAAAATGGATTTAGGTTCTCAAACCTACTGATATTAGACCTTCAAAAAATCATTTTACCACAGAAAATTAAGCCTTAGGGGCTGTTTTGAAATCGTTTCAAGAATCGATTAAAACAACGCTATTAAAGTCATTTTAAGCGTACCGAATACATTGTTTAATTAACGTATGCGAAACCAATGGCCATAGGACCAAAAATCACAGATCTTTATATTACTAATAATATTCCTAATCCATGAAAAATAGAGCCGTCGGGGCTGTTTTGAAAGTGGTTGCATAAAACCCTTAAAAACACGCGTTTTTGACCATTTTTTCGCATACCCGATAATCATATGGCACATATGATGGCTCTGATACCACTATAGGTGATGATGAATATAAATAAACATATTAAAGTAAATAAACGCAGCGGAATCATCACCAACAACGGATCCATATTGCCATATGATCAATCAAATAAAACATAGATAAGGTTTATACCTTTGTAGCGTGATTCCGGTTACGAGACACCAATCACCTCCACGAATGGAACCAAGAAACCAAAAGACCAATGAGGTTGGCCTTTCCCAATGTGTGAAACACACTACACGTCAAGCAATCACCAATTTGATGCTAGTCTAACCTTTTCACCAACACCTTGCAAGAGACTACCATAGAATGAGCAAGGAAGAAGATCAAAAACCAAAAACCCTTCTTGGATGAATATGGGGCGTTCACTAAATGAGGTGGGAGAGGGATTAGGAGAACATCATTGTAACCTACAAATTATAATCAATTATCATAATCACAATTAATGATAATTGATATCAATATACAAGTTACACATTAGGTCCTTCAAAGTCCTAAGTCTCACCTAGATCCCCTTCATGAGGCCGGCCATACTAAGGCCTTCAATGGCCATGCCCATTGTTGGCCCGAGTCCCGAACCACAAAGTCTAACTTGATGTTTAATGGCCCGTTATTGATCCCGAGTTGTGAAGGTTATTTATAACGTAAATACGATAAATACATTATAATAAATGGTGTCTAAGTGTATACGTGTGTGACCCCATAGGCTCACATATGACTAGCCATATAATTATTTATTATGACACGAGCATACTCCAACAGTTACAATTTGTTGATCTTGAATTCATTGCATATAATTGTTGATAGAATGGGAGAAAATGATAGGTGTAGGGTCATATATATGTTTCACATGATGATTCTTGGGTCAATATAACAATACAGACCGCCTAATATTTGTTTTATCTAAAAACCATGATAGTTATTTAACTGGACATAAGCAATGCTGTAGTACATGAAAATGCAAAGGAGGGTTGTATCAGGAAAATCTGTTTTGCAGTTTGAGTCACTTGATTCGTAGCAGTCATTGATAGGATACGGATGCAGTTCACTGCTAATGGTTGATCAAACGGGTCGATTTTGAGTAGGGGAACCTCATACCCAAGGCGTTATTCTGCAACTAAAACAGACAATCTCTGGTAGTACTCATGGCAAAAACCCACCATTAATCAGAAACAACACACAGGCATCAGATTTCACAGTAGTTGACGATGTTCAACTACTGTAACTCTGAACATAATTATGATGTGTTGAACATTAAAAGTACACCGCATTTGACTGATATAAAAACCAAGTATATTGTCATCTTTACAGTAATTCAAATATGCAGTTTAAAGTAGACTTCTTATTTTTGTACATGCTAGACCTATTGATAGTAATGTCTATATCTACTCAAGTAATTAACGTGTCGACCCTTAATGAAATTTGTGACTGCAGTGGGTTCTTCATGACAGCAGTGTAAAAACGTTTCGAACTGTAATGAAATTTCGACCCTTAATATTCATTTAAAATATTAAGTAATTAACGTTTCAGCTCTTCATGAAATTTCTCGATCATGGATATGGTATCAGTTGTGATGTGCTTATTTGGCTTGCAAGATAAATTAGGTAATTCAAAACAAATTTTAAATTTGAGCTTGATAAATGAGTGAACTTTAGGGGTGTTTGGGATATTGCTTATTTAAAGCGCTCATCTTCTTGTGCTTATTTTTAAATGTGGGTTATGTTATATAGTTCTGGGTGTTAGTTCCAAAAGCGATTTGAGTATGTTTAGGGTAAAAATTCCTAATATGCGTCTTAATTGTTTTACTTAAAAAATGGTGCAGGAAGGCGTATGGGATCTGAGTGATGTCCTTAAAGGTGTCTGAAGCATCTCGAAAGATCAGTGGGCTTGAGAATAAGATTAAGTATGCAGAGATTAAGAAGTTTTATTGAACCCTGTCATAATTTGAATATTCTTTGATAACTGGATTTAGTCAATTTACTACTAAGCATCATCTTTCTGGTGAGCTTTTTGAATATTTTTTTTCAGGTTAGCTGTGTAACAGAGTGTGTGCTGAACTTCTGACTTTGGTTCAGTTAGGACATTGCCCCGAAGCTTCGAACCATTTGAATATTTTTCGTGTTACTGTGTAATGAGTGTTTGAATATATTTTTTTCCGGGTAGTTTGTCGTTTAATTAGTTAAGACTTATCAGGGGATTGAATTTATATATATCGTTAAATCTTCATTTTGTATAAGCTCCTTCACATGTTAGTCAATAGAAGCGTGGTTCTATTTGGATTAGTGGTACCTGATATGCTTCATAAGTCACATGATCTTGAATATAAATAGAAACAATTTTGTGTTTTTCATTGCTTAGTGTCTTTTTATATAATTTTGATTCCTAAAAGACGATTGCTTAATTAGCGTATGTGACAAAGAATAATCATGTTGACTTAATTATATTTTAACAACCGATTACTAACTTTTTTAAGGTCATGGTTGATTTTTTTATTTGTAACAGGAGTAACTAACATTCGAAGGTCCTTGAATTTCGCTTGAGTAACTAACTCAAGCGAAACGCCAACTTAACTGGAATTTATGTTTTATGTTGTTAATTTGTGTTATTGTTTAGGAAAAAAGTTTCTTTATTATTATTATTATCTTTTTTTTTGTTTTGAAAGATCGAACGATACCAGTAGGTGGATAAGCCAATAGCAGAGCAACTCATTGATGAGAACGATATATGTATTACTATCCAAGGGAGGATGCAGAGCAATACTACATATGCCATGACTTTGCTTCAGGTAGCCTCATTGCTTCAAATTCATAATGTGGTTGTATGGGGGCGTTTGTTTAACCTTATATGTTGTTTCTGAGCTATAACGGGATCTCATATTACTATGACTATGGAATCGTTTTGATCATAACAGAACTCATATCATTTTGTGTTGTAGGAGCACTTCGACAACCTAAAAGATGTATCATTTTCAGTAACACGCTCAAGTTGGCCGAAGTAGAGTCCATAGTAAAAATGATAATTGCTCTATAAAGGATGTTCAGCCCGTGTTAGATTATAAAAGGTTTCATTTGACATAGTACTTTGAAATTTTGGTTCTAACCAAGTTCATTGTGTTTTTTCATAGTACTTTGAAATTTAGATTATAAAGGGTTTCATCTTCATAGTACTTCGAAATTTTGGTTCTAACCAAGTTCATTGTGTTTTTTTTCCCTATTTTTGTTTTGGTAAAATTAGCATTGTTTCTACTGTAGGATTCTATAACTGCTTATATGGATTAAGATTCACTAATGCCAACCCTCTTTGCAGCTTAAGAATTGATCATTACATGCCTTATTAACATGATTTATTTATTTTTTGTCAAATTAGGTAGTAATGATACAAGGGCCGATGCTTATTTTTAATTAATGCTTGGTTGTATTGGGGGTTTTAGTTTATGTTGGGTCACATATTCCAGACATGTTGGGGTGTATATTATGAAACGATGATAAAATTGAAGATGCACCATGTTACAAAATCAAGTTGTTAGTATGTTTGGGGTAGAATATGCATCCTCTCTATTAGCGAATATGGAAGTTGGACTTCGTGATTTTATCTGTCATATAGTTAGATGGGATATGTTAAAACCAAACCGAACCAAAAACTTCGGTTTATTCAAAATGTAAAAACTGAACCGTCGGTTTTTCAATCGGTTTCGGTTTTTTTGGTTTCGGTTCTTCGGTTTTTTTCGGTTTAGGTTCGGTTTTTCGGTTTTTTGCACACCCTACCATAAAGCTAAATAAGTTATAGTAAATTTGATAAATGTTATATGTATAATAATATTTCAGATTGTTATGGAAAGGGTCATAAATAGAAATTTGATTTTGATGTCGAAACCATTTTGTATTTTGTGAAACACTTTATTTTACAATGCTAATCTAAGGTAAGTTGAAAAAAGAAGTTAAAGATGTACTATAATGAGATCCTTACCATTTTCAGGTTCCAAATCTAAGATCATTAAATATATAACTTTTCTGTACAATCAAATCATTAAACATAGGTTTTGATCGGGTATAAAAACCATTAGTTGTTCTTTTTTTGTTTTTTACATCCATGATGTTTGCAAGTAAGAACCTACTTACCTATGCTTTAAAGGATTAATGGAGCTAAATACTTACTATAAACACATAACTTTTGTTTAGCTTTACAAAAGCCGGTATTCACACACGGAGAACTATATGCGGTTGTTTAAAGGGTTTCTATGGACTATTGGGTGTACACCATGTTAGTGCAAATATTACACATCATTTTATGTTCGAGTCAATCTATTTTAATGTTACAAGGTTTGTTAGCAACTCAATTGATCATTAAAATCACACATCATTTTATGTTCGAGTCAATCTATTTTAGATTGGCAACGTGATGGTCGTAAATCGATTGTGACTCACACATATTTTAAATTTAACAAATTTACGTTATTACTTTTATTATCATCTCATTTATTTATTTCTTTAAAAAATAACCCGGTGTCAACGGGTCTCTAAGCTAGTTTATGATATATTATACAGTACTGTACTTTGTAGGTATATACATTAATTATTCAAGGGATTTTGTAAATGTGCCATTAAGGCATATATTTAAGTTTATATAAAGATTTAAGATCATTTGAGGACAAAAGATTTTTTACATCAATCTCCACCTTTCATTTTTATTTGATCTAATGGATAAGATTAATTCACAATTTAAAAAACCCACTTTCATCATATATTTTTTTTTCAAATATTAATATCTTTCAAACCGTTAACCGTTAAGCGAAAAAAAATATATCATTGCGACGAGCATTTAATTATCTTTCTATAGATAGACACTTTGATATACTTTCGACAAATTTTTTTTTTCCGTATTTCTCACGTTTTTCTTTTAAGTTTTTTCCTTTTTTTTACGTTACTGAAATTTGCATTAAAAATCATATATGATAAAATACTAATTTGAATATCACATGTGATGTTAGTGTTAAATCATATATGATATGTAATATCACATGTGATATTACTGTAAAATCACATATGATATACATATCATATCACATATGATATTACATATCATATATGATTTAACACTAATATCACATGTAATATTCAAATTAGTGTTTTTATCATATATTATTTTTTAATGCAAATTTCAGTAACGTAGAAAAAAAAGAAAAAACTTTAAAAAAACGTGAAAAATACGACTTTTTTTTTTTTTGTCGAAAGTATATCAAAGTGTTTGTCTATATAAAGATAATTAAATGCTCATTGCGGCGGTGTAAATATTTTCGCTTAACGATTAACGGTTTAAGAATTAAAAAAAAAAGTGAAATAATAAAACGCTTTTAATTTCGGCCATTGATTTCTTTTTAAGTGAATGGTGGAGATGAGTCCATTGGTATGTGATAAAAGTTTGGTATGTAAAATAACTCTCATCTTATATAAAAATAAAGTCAAAGATTACTAAATTTAAAATCAAATATTTTTAGTAAATTTAAAATCACATAGTTTGTAGTTACTTCTGCTATAATGTGGTAGTGGAAGATTAAGACAATATCTCGTTGTTCTAGATTTTATCTACTGGTTGTTTAATAATTTGCTAGCGTAAATACTTGCATAACCTTGTTCTCTAATATAATAAAAGCCAACAAATTAGACAATTTTGAGTAATTTTGTGCACTTACATTCATTTGCAAAAGTCAAACATAATAATCGTAATTACTACCAAAAGATAACAAGTAACCAAAAGATCGGTTAAATTTATATCCATAGAGTTAACCACTAACCAAAAAATAACATTAACCACTACAATCAAAAGATATACATTAGAACCACTACAATCAGGTAAACTTAACATTACATTAACTGCCGCAAAAATGCCAAACACCATCCTCAAACCCACCAAGCCCCAAAAGCGACATAAACCAATTTCCTTTAAACGGAACCATCACATTTCCGGCAGCATCCACCGGTGGAGGCGACACCAAGCACCGGTACTCCACCGTAGAAGAAGTGATAACATAACCCGAAGTGGGGTTGATGAGTTTTTGTCGTTTAGCGTTTTACGAGTACCACCACAAACAGGGATGTCATGGAGAACGCCACCATCGGTCCATTGTCTTCGACGAATTTTGCAAAAATGACGAGGCTGTGAAGTGTTGTAGTTATTGTAGTAACAGAATTTTGTGTTGGGTGATTGATAACGCGGACATGGACGTTGTTGTGGGAGTTGTCTTTTTGTGGTGGTGGTAAAAGTTGATGTTTCTTGGTGGTTGTTGGTGGTGGTGGTGATTATAGTGGTTGTAAGCTCCCGGAAAATTTCATTGTACTTAAAACCTTAATCAGAAATTAAGCATGATTTATATCATCATGAAATTTTCTAAATATCACGTTTGCATATCATTTGGCATATGCATGATCAACGCAGCTTGAGCGTTCATAAATATACCGTTGTGATCAGAACGAAATTCCCCACGATCCTGATAATCTTAAAATATGTAACGGATACGTAAAAATTTGTAAAAATACGAATAAATTATAAAAAAAATATATTAAAACTCGTATTGGGCCCTGAAACTTATTGGATTTTATACCACCTCTCGACCCACCCCAACTTGTTATTGGGCTTCGTAACCGAACCAAGCCCACCCCATATTTTCGTCATTGGGCCTCGTCCCAACTTCAGCCCACCCACACTATTAATAGGCCTTGGGCCTAGCCTTGTACACGATCCAACATATGAGCCCAATTCATTTAACACTCTCTTGGGCCAAGCCATTGTACACGATCCATTAAACAAACCCACCCTTATTTTCTGTAGGCCTAGCCAACGAGCCCAACACATTCACAAGTAGTAAAACTTGGAAATATTATTTCTTTATGAAAACATAATCGGTCGAGGGAAATGGGAACAAAACCAAACCAAACTAGGAACCTCTTCCTTGAAAACTAAACATTTCGTGTAAATGAGGACAAGAGGAGACAAAGAAAAATGTTTAGCCACCCCTAACACAATATTATAATGCTCTAAACATGCCCAACACCTTTGACCATCACTTGGACTTCTTAAACCTTTGGGTAATATGTTTTTTTAGGCAAGAAATGATAAGACTTGACCTTGGCATGCCCATATACTCGGCTACACACCCCACGCCTGAGACCAAGTTCAAAGCATACACATGTCTATTGTTGCTAATAATAGGTGATCTAGGATTAAAGAAATAGGAAAAACCATACTTGGTTCCCCTTAAAAACACACGATACACACACACATTCTTATCCGTACTACTCACACTCAATACCAACATAAGACTTACACTCTCACATAAACTTAAACCATTCACGTAAGCATCAAGGAGAACAAGGTTATTGAAAAGGGTTAAACACTAAGGAAGCTTGGGTAAAATAATAGTTCGGGTAATATTACAAGGAGAACACGGGTTAGAGCTCAAGATACCTTCACCTCGTTCATCTCCACTCATAACGAGTGTTGTAAGTGATACTAAACCCATTTCATTTAACTCTTTTCATTAAGTTTACACACATATACACATTATATCGCACGTTAAATATGTTAAGCGCGCCATTTCATCATAACTAGTACCATACGCTTATTGTAGTTAAACGAGACACATAGTTCACACGTTAACACTAGTCTAAAAAGTTGAAAACACATCACAACATTTTAGGGAACTCTCGTACACCTTAAAAACACTTGCGAAGCGTTAATGGGCCTAAAGCCCAACTGCTGAGCCCAATAAGCCCAACCCGTCTCCAAGAAAGATCCAATCCGGCCCAATATAAATGAAATAAGCTAATAAGCTAAAGAAATAAGTTGGAAATAAGCTTGTGTCTATTATACAAAGTTTTCATTTTTCAAAAAAGGTATTCGAACCAAATTTTCAAAACGCAAGGAAATTGGGTGAAAAGGGAAACA
Source organism: Chrysanthemum makinoi (assembly GCA_910596185.1). Taxonomy (NCBI): domain Eukaryota; kingdom Viridiplantae; phylum Streptophyta; class Magnoliopsida; order Asterales; family Asteraceae; genus Chrysanthemum; species Chrysanthemum makinoi. The sequence continues at coordinate 146,199,385 of OU343225.1, forward strand.
TTTTCAAAAGATAAAGGGTTGATTTTTACGTAAATTAGTTCGCATGAAAAGTCTAAGGGCCATTATTGTTATATTCGAAAGTATAAGGGGGTAAACTCACGTGCATGCGCACGTATAAAACCACGAGGACCAGTTTTGTAACTAGCCCAAACTAGTTATAATAGAACTTTTGGGTGAAAAGTGTTAATTTAGAAAAGTTGAGGTTTAAACGCATAAAAACAAACTTGGAGGGCTGTTTTCATAAAAACAGTTTTACCAAGGGGTAAAACTATAAAAACTGAAAGTTTTGGTATAAAAATACAATCAGGTATAAAGTGTCATTTTCTCAAACTTGGAGGACTAAACTTGTACTTTTCGTACTTGAGGGGTAAAAAGTGAAAATTCAGGAAAAGTTTAGAAAACTTATAATCTTATCGTAACTTCGTAAAAACGAGTATTTTGATCATATGAGTATATTATTTTCGGATATCGATAGACATATTTCATATATGAATATATATATATATATATATATATATATATATATATATATATATATATATATATATATATATATATGGGAATATATTAGCTACAATTTTTTGTAGCTAATTGGCTACAATTTTGTGTGTATAAATGTGGGTCTTTGATTCTTTTTGTGGGCCCTGATTATTTTCTGTGGGGCCCTGATTCATTGATTGTGTATTTTATATAAAAGATTGTAGCTAATTGGCTACAAAAATTGTAGCCAAGATATCCCTTATATATATAAATATTATTAGAAAATAATTATAAATAAATATATATATACATACATATATATATATACATACATATATATATATATATATATATATATATATACATATATATACATATATATATATATATATATATATATATATATATATATACATATATATATATATATATATATATATACATATATATATATATATATATATATATATATATATATATATGTATATATATATATATATATATATATATATATATATATATATATATATATATATATATATATATATATATATATATATAAAATCCGATAAAACGCACGGGGAATCTAAACAAGTTAAAATACTCAACAAACCTATCAAGATCACAACGAGGGAAAAATATTTCACTTATGCGTAAGTGAGGATCATTAAATAAGGCGATGTAGCAAGTAAATTAAATTAAAATTTTAAGCACACACGCACACTATTGGATTGGACACTCCAATGATCTGTTGAATAAGAATATTCAATGCCTTATTATTTTGGTCGTGAACCAAAATGTTCATCATACTGAGACTCGCCATCTCATCATTTTTAGGTTTCGGTTTGGAACCGTCGCTAAATTGTGCTTGATCTGTTTGTGCTTGTTCATATCATCAAGGTGAGTTCATAGCCTCGCTTTTACTTTTATTTACAAATCCCGCGAGGGAGATACATGCTCTAAACTAGAACACAAGGTTTTTCACAAATGTTCGCCTCTTGATTATTGGTACGGCCTAAGTATTTAGCCATAAGTCCCATGTATCATGAACCATTAGTCACTGCGAGTGAACGAAGATATCGTGAATAGTACTATGGGGAGTAACGACCCCGTTTCGGTTATAGAGAAATAACCGGGGCGCACCATATTTGAATTTCTTTAGGTAATTGGCTATTACCTCCTTTGGGGCACACTTACGTACACTGGTAATTCGGTGTATGCAGTTGAGTCTTGGTTGCATGAGCTTAGCGCATAATAATCTGTGATTTTTCCTTTTGATATTGTTAGTTTACAATGATCATGCTCTATTACTTGTGTTCAACTTTATTCAAACCTATGAATTTCACTCAACATTTTTGTTGACCTTTTTAAGCATGTTATCTCAGGTAATCTGTGAAGATTATGACTAAGGTGCGGAGTGGGGCTTGACAAGGCTTATCTGGTGGTGTAAAACATAAAGTTGTCATTTCTTTCAAACTCATAATCTTTCTTTTGGGAAAAACACTTGAACATTTACAATGTTTTGTAACAACTATGAGTTTTCGATGAATGATAACTACTTTTAATAAAACGTCTCTTTCGAGTCGTTTTCTATAATTATTGACTATGATCTCCATTCGAGTAACACCCGAATTAGTCTTCCGATGTCATTAAGATTTTTGTGGGTGTTAAAGTGGTGTTGGGTGAATGTGGTCGTGATTTGATGCAGGTTTTACTGACCAGGTTTTAATATTTATAATGTCTCGTGTTAATACAAATAAACCGTAAAAACGTTTATTAATATTTTGCGATCTCTTTGTGTTTTGTTGATAACAAATGTAATGTTATCTTAAGTATAATTATAAGGATACATGTTATTTTTGTAAAGCATTTACATATAGCCATTTAAATACAAAAATGTAATAATTAAGCATTTGTTGTAATAGTTTATTAGGATGGGTAAAAAACCATAACCCATGGACCATAACCCATGGATCATAACCCATACCCTAGTTGACTAGATACAATGTATACTTAGATACATTGAATCTAAAGAAAACCCATGGACCAACCCATAACCCATGACCCATAACCAAAAAACCCATGGGCAAAGAGGAGCGGACCACGGATCCCTAGGATTACACTAGCCGGATCCCAAGTGGGAGGGATCCGTGGAACAGAGAAGAAATTTGCCTATAAATAGAGAGCCATTTCTTCATTCTCACTCACCCCTCTTCTTACAAAATCTCTCATACACTCTCATTCTCTTCTAACATATAGATCACTTGATCTAGAGAGTTGTTCTTCTTTCTTTCTATTTGTGATCCTCATATAGGTCATTCTCTAAGGCGAGATCATGAGCATTCTACAAGTCATCCAAGCAAGGGGTCCTTGATTGATTTGTCACTCCGCAAGATTTCTGTAGCAAAGATCTTGTACTTGATATTTCACATATTTGTTGTGTAATAGTTGTGTTGGTTTAGTCCACCGTGCTACGGACTCGGTATCTAGCTTTGTACCGGAAAAAGTGTAAGCAACGTTGTGAAGGCTTCTCCGCCAAGTGAAGGAGTTTGTTGACATAGTGCTTGAACTCTCGAGTAGGTGACTCGGGGAGTGGAGTAGGGCAAGGAAGGTGACCTTGTAGCCGAACCACTATAAATCGGTTGTGTCTTTTCTATCCCTTAACTTTATTTATTTGCTTGCATTATCATTAGATCTATACGTTCTCAACATCCATACGATTTCACATAATATCGAATCTAAAGTTTTTGAAATCAACTTAAAATCGGCAAAACTATTCAACCCCCCTTCTAGTTTTCCACAATTGGCATCAAGAGCTAAGTTTATAAAAGTTTTAAAATAAAATTGTATTTTAAAAACTTTTCGATCACTATGGGTTCTGAAAATTATAAGGAAAGGCAATCTATGCAACGACCACCACTACTTGAAACTAATGGTTTTATATATTGGAAAAATAGATTCGAAACATATGTGAAGTCTAAAGATATTGATCTTTGGTACATTATTGTTGAAGGTGATTTTGAGGCTACCTCAAATGATGATAAAGGAAATTTAGTTCACATACCTCATGATAAACTAAATGATGAAATGAAGAAAAAGCTTTCTAAAAATAGTGAAGCAAAAATGGTTTTATATAATGCTTTACCGAAAAAGGAATTCGAAAGAATTTCTATGCTTAAAACCTCTAAAGAAATTTGGAATTCTTTAGTTGTAACTCATCAAGGCAACCAACAAGTTAAAAATAATAAAATTGATTTATTTGTTCAACAATATGAACAATTTTCAATATCGGATGAGGAAACTATAGATCATTCATTTGCTAACTTTAATACTATTATTACATCTTTACAAGCACTTGATGAATCTTTCTCTAGCCGTAACCATGTTAGGAGATATCTAAGGGCACTTCCATCGAAGTGGAGATCCAAGGTGACGGCAATCGAAGAGTCAAAAGATTTGACAATCCTCACCCTCGATGAACTCATAGGCAACCTAAAAGTCTACGAGCTTGTCCTTGCTAAAGATTTCGAAGCCTCAAAGGTGAAAGAGAAACACAAATCTCTTGCCCTTAAAGCCAAAAGGCTTCGAGCGATGAGGAGAACTCATCTTCGAGTAGTGACGACGAAGAGTACGCTATGGCGGTAAGGAACTTTAAAAAGTTCTTTAGAAGAAAGGGTAGATACGTCAAACAACCGTATGATGATAAGAAAGGCTTTCGGAAAAGCAAAGAGGACGAGAAGCCAAAGGATGATCGTACTTGCTTTAAATGTGGGGACCCATACCACTTTATTAGTAAGTGTCCCAAACGGGATGATCAAAAGGCGTTCGTAAGCGGCACATGGGGAATGAGTGACGAGGAGGACGAAGAAATTTGTCTCATGGCAAATGACGAGGTATGTCACGAATACTATAGTAGCTCATCACTTGATGACGACTCATTGCATAATGAATATGATAAACTATGCAATATTAGCTTAAAACTAGTTAACAAAAATAAGCTTTTAAAGAGTCAAAATAAACGTTTAGATAAAGAAGTCATAGAATTAAAAGCAAAACTAAAACGTTTAGAGAAAGGTAAAATAGCAAGTGGTGAATCTGAACTTTGCGTTCAACTTCAAACACTAGTGGATCACTTAGATTCTGAAATTGCTAAAATGAGCACGAACACTTTAGATACAATACTCGATAGCGTTAAAACGGTAACAATCAAAAGGGTCTAGGTAGTCAACAACTTGATCCATCAACTAGTGAAAGTAAAGAAACAAAATTTGTTAAAGAACTAGAAAAACCAGCCACTGTTGTGGCGGATCCCTCGGATCCCCTAAAAAGGGAACCGGCTAGTGTACAAAAAGGGATCCGTGGATCTGCTGTAGCAAACAGTAGCAATAACGTAGCTTCTTCATCTAGAACTGAGTTTGTCATAGTTAATAGGAATAAACCTAGTCATGTCACTACTAGACAACCACCTCCAAAATATAATCCTACTTTTGCAAGAAACAAAGCTCCATCTCTTTCAAAACCTAACTCATTTAGGAGACCTAATAACGTTTTCCCGAAAAGCAACCATCAAATGGGATGGAATCAAAACATGCAAAACGGTTTTCCCTTTCAAAACTTTGCTCCATGGAATGCATACTCATCTTATCCATACATGTCTAACATGAATGGAATGTTTAACACTAATGGACCCATGATGAGTGTGTAAATACTCATCATTTTTGGTCAAATCTGAACTGCAAAACATTTAAAAACACTCAGAAATGCATCAAAATACTGAAAATATCCCAAAATTGTATTTTATATGTTTCAGATGCAAAATGTTTAAAATTAGATGAAAAACGAGCAAAGTTTGCATAATTGGCGTTCAGTCCCCAACTTTCAAAATGGCAAAACAAGTCCCGGGATTTTCAAAATGGAAAATATTATTTATGGCCCTTGGTTAATAAAGTTGTCCTTTATGGTCCTTATAACAAATTTTGGAAAATGCAATTTTGGTCCCTCAAGTTTGGTTGAATTGCAACTTTGGTCCTTGTTTACTAATACCAAGTCCACCAAACCACTTGACCTCCCTACCATTTGAACCCCATCACCAAAAATAAAAACCACCCACGACCCCTTTTTCCCTCCTCCCTCCTTTCTCTCCAACCCAGAAACCAGTCACACCCTTTTACCCAATAATCCCACACCCCAAAACACTCAACCTCAAGCATCCTCCTATTACCCAGTTTCCCCCATTTCCCAAACCCACTAAGCCTCTTTCCCCTTCCCCAAGATGTGCCAAGCTGGAAATCCATGTCCAAAAAGCCACGACCAATGGCTCAGATTGCTTCTAAGTGACACCTAATTGATGAATGGTGGAGATTAGTTTAAAGAAAACACAAATTTGGTTTTTGGCTTGCTTCCCTCACTGAAGAAACACAACAAGAGAAGAGAGAGGAAGACAGATTACTTTTTAGTATAAATAGGAATTTAGGAATTTGTGAAAAGTTTGTCTAGAATCTTTTGAGTTCTAGTCCCATTTTAATATTTCTGTCATTTACAATTCCTGTAAGTTTAATTTTCAATGCAAGTTACTTTATTTTTTAGTTCACTTATTTAGTTATCACGGTTCATGTTCTTAAGTTTTATTTCCAGTGCTTTAAAATCGTTAGTCAGTATTGTTGAACTACTTTTGAGTTTGTAAAGTGAAAGCAAATCAGTTTTTAAAGTCTCAAATTTTTCTTCTTTAAAACAGTTAGTACACGGCCCTTGAAAAGGCTGTTTGGAACAGAATTTAAATGGGTCAAAAATCAAGTTTTTGACCCATTTTTGAAGTTGAAATGATTTTTTGCAAGTCTTAATCAAATGTTTTGAAGTTAATGCTAGTTCTCATTAGGTAAAAAAAATCAGTTTGGGAATTTTTATTTTGTATTCTATCTCTCGTTGACCTTCACCCTTCTTTCAGTTTAGATTTAGGTGACTTTAAGTAAGATTTAGGAGTAATTTTCCGTTGCAATGAGTAGTTAAATGTATAGTTTTCATGTTTTCATGCTCTGATTAGGACTTAGTGCTTTTTAAGTGGTTTATTATTGCCTTGGAAAACCATTTCTACATGCAATGACCAAACAGCAGCCCTTTTTTCATTTTTTTTTAGCTTCTTAGTGCTTAACTTTTGCTTATTAGGTTCCCTCTAGGCCTTCTAGATAATATAGATTAGGATTAGCTTTTGATTAGTTTTATTTGTAGCTTTTTTGTAGCCTTTAATCCTTTGGCAACCTATAACCAAACAGCCTCTTAGTTAACATTAAGCTTCTGTTTCTTTTTTTTATATATCTGCTACAGCTTATTTTCATATTTTATAAGTTTAGTTTTTGTAAAAAAGTAGCTTGTCTAAACCCCTTAGTTAGTTTGTAAAAGAAAAAAATAAAAATAAATAAGTTGAAAAAGGGAAGGAAGTGGGATTCGAACCCAGTACCTTCTGCGCAGAACGACCACAACTCCAACACATGATACCAACTGCCCTTGGGTCTTTTATTGGTCATATGTTCACGTATTAAATACTTAACATCATTTTCAGTTTAAAGCTTATTAATCTCTTTGTTTTTTTTAACTGTTTATTTGTAAAAGCAGTAGCATCACTTTTTATTTTTCTCAAATTCAGTTTCATTTAAAGTATTTTTCGTAATTTTCTTAATTTTTTTTTTAAAATATTTAGTATTTTTAATTAATTAATTAGATTAAAATAGTTTTTAATTAGTAGAAAATAAAATAAAAGTCTAAAAAATACCCGGCTTTTTCCTAAAATTATTTTTAGTCATTTAGAATGTAGTAAAATTAGTTTTGCACTTGTAGGACTTAAATTGAATCTTTTTCACTTTCGAGGCTCGGGATTAGCTCGGGTTTTCGCGTTTTTGCATTTTAACACCCTAGGATGTAGTTTAGCGTCGTTTTATTGTTTCTTAGGATTAGTAGTAGTCTATTTAGAGTTTACTTAGTTTTACATGCTTAATTTTCATTCCAGCTCTTTATTTTGTAACGAAATCAAAATCCAAATTTGTTTAACCAATTCAAGTCCTAATCACGAAACTCAACGACACCGTCAATTTCACACCTCGTTGGGACACGACCCGGGGAAATCACTTTCCCGGTATCACTTTTATCACATTCGTGAGCCTTGGCACGTTAACCCTTTTCCTAAAAGGTTGATTTGTCGGGTTTCACGATTAATTTGATATATTGATATTGTGTTTATATTCACCCACTCACACCAGACGAGATCAAATTTTGGCGCCGCTGCCGGGGAGCTGTGCTAATAGTCTTACGTTCAGCAGATTAGTGATTTGAATATTCACTCCTTGTTCATACCATCTATATATATTTATATTTTCTTATAAAAAACCATAAAACCCAAAAAGATTTTCTTTCTTATATTTACAACATGTTTTTCAAAAATACCAAAAATATTCCTCTTTACCCTCTTACCCTTTTTGATTCTTTATCCCTTTACCCTCTATCCATTTGATTCTAACTTCTTCTATTCTCATGGAATCGTTTATTCCTTGTGTCGGTTGTGGTGAGCCTCTTTTTTGTTCACCATGTCGCTGTGTAATGCGTGTACAGTGTGGTAATGATATTCGGAACGGGAGTTGTTTGTTTTGTGGTTCGAGGAATTCATTTGATTATGATCCTAATCCAAACTCATTTAACGACCCCTCAAACTTTTCCAATTACCCACCACAGCCCGACTTATCTTCATATAATCAACATAACTGCTGTGAATTTTGTGGGGGTCCTCACCAAAGATTTGAGTGTCAATCCGGAAACACGTTTGTCTATGAACAGTTTTCCGGTGATGCTCAGAACTTTGGTTATGACCAATATCCATATAATTCACCGGTCAGACTCAACAGTTTTCTGTTGTGATACTGTGGAGGTCCCCACTTCACGATTGTCAAATAGGGAATCCATTTCCTTGTAACAATCATGACTCTTACGGGTTTGACAATTTCCAACCTCCACAGCACCATACGGTTCAAACTCCACCTGAGCCGTTGCCTAAAGGAATTTCCCAAGATTTTGAAACCGCAATGAAAACACTTGATGATATGATTCAAAACTTTAAGAATCAAGTGAATGGTGAAAAACCATGGGAGAATTGCTAGCCGAAGAACGAGAGGCTCGCAAATCTAGGGAAGAATTATTAATCCTAGAGCATGCAGCTCTAAGGCGTTCCAAATTTCTTAAGGCGGCTCTAAATGATGATGACGAGGAGAGTTTTTATCCTTTTAAAGATAATATTTCTCAACTCCCTCACCATTGTTATCACACCGATATTCCCACTCACTCTCTGAACATGGGGGACGAGCTTCTTGACACTGCTCCTGAAAAGGAATCGGACGAATTCATAAAGTCTAGTGATGAGAACCTTGTCCCAATCCCAGAGAGTCACAGGAATTTCTGATCATATGTGTGATTCTTCTTTCCCTCTTGAGTGTTCAAACGATCAATTTGAGACTTTCTCCGATGGTAGCGAAGACTGTGCTTCTTATGGAAACATTGAGTATATTGAGGCATCACTTCCACGATGATCTTTGATCATCTTCTTAAGGAGTTCACCGATGACCTCACTCACATCAATCCACTTTCATCGGAAAGTGATGATAGTCTCTTTGATTTCAAAGCCGATCTGGGAGAGACTGAAAGTCTCCTTGATAATGATCGTTCACTCACTTCTTATCCCAACAGTCCAATAGAGAATGTTGATCACTTTGTTCCTGAAACATTCAAAGCTACTTTCACCAATCCTCTATTTGAATTCGAATATGAATTCACTTTAATTCGAGAATCCACTATTTGATACTCAGATTGAGGATAGTAATGAGTCCACAATGAAACAAGAGTTCACAAATTCACATCATGTGAATGATTCTCTTCATGAGAAGTTCGCCGGTGAACTCACTCATATCATGACTCCGCCGAAGTATGATCGCTTGGATGGGAAAAATCATGATCGGGGAAAAGTTCTCAATCATGAGAGTTTGTATTTCTATGACAAATTTTCCAACCCTCCCTCCCGAGATGCTGTCCAAACCAAAGAGCTCAACCGATAAAATCCAAACGAGTGCAACTGCACTTGATCCTGAGGAAGAAGATCTTATCATGATCGTCATCATGATTTTCCTTCTTTTCTTCACCTACCCGGTGACTTCCTCTCTTCTTCACTCGTTCGGGAGTGAGGACACTATCTTTGACCCCGGCATTTTTATTTATTATTTGTAAGCGGATCTCTATATCTCATCGGTGTGGAACTTTTGCGTACTTCAATGTTTATCCAAACATCTTGAATGAAAGTCCGATGGAGATTGTCTCTTCCACTTACTTCCCCATGAACCAATTAATTCGGGGTCGAGTCAAGCTAGCGACTCGGTAATCAAAAACAGTAGTTAAACATGGGTTTTCACCCGTGTGTACCACCTTAGTGTGGGGGAGTTGCCCCCCGCTGTTGTATATATGTTTTTTCTAACATATAAAAAAAAAAAAAAAAAAAATGGCCGTAGTATTTCCCTTTTACATTCTATGTTTCGGCATAACCGCCGGTACTTTGAATATTGAGGGCAATATTCATTTCTAGTGTGGGGGGGAATTCTCACGAATTTTATCATGTAATTACACCGCCTAATTCCCCCATTTTTGGCCAAAATTTTTTTTTTGGAGTAAGTGTTTTGCACTTACTCATTACGGATTATCATCCGCCATGTCTAATAAACAAAAGGATTGGCTAATCCAGGAGCAAACGGCTCTTGGTAAAGATATCTCAAATCCGTTGATGGCTTGCAATTTGCCCAAAATTGTATGGTATTCGACTCACTATATCCTTAAAAGTGAAGAGTTGGCTAGCCCGCAAGTTTATGACTTGTGGTAAAGGCAGTTGGAAAACCATAATTGGTAATCAGCTCACCAAAGATAGTATATATTATCAAAGAGTTGGCTAGTCCGAAGCAACGGCTTCGGTAAAGACAAATCAAGTCTGTTGGAATCTGGTGATTTGCTCAAAATCATTTGGTTATCGTTGTACCAAGGTTCTTACTTGAACTGAAACAATTGGCTACTCCCGAAGTAATGGCTTTTGGTAAAGAGATTCAAATCCATTAAGTTTTCTCAAAAGATTGCTAGGGACTAGCAATAGTTTAGTGTGGGGATTGATAAGTGTGTAAATACTCATCATTTTGGTCAAATCTGAACGCAAAACATTTAAAAACACTCGAAATGCATCAAAATCTTGAAAATATCCCAAAATTGTATTTTATATGTTTCAGATGCAAAATGTTTAAAATTAGATGAAAAACGAACAAAGTTTGCATAATTAGCAGTTTCAGTCCCCCAACTTTCAAAAATGGCAAAACAAGTCCCCGGGATTTTCAAAAATGGAAAATATTATTTATGGCCCTTGGTTAATAAAGTTGTCATTTATGGTCCTTATAACAAATTTTGGAAAATGCAATTTTGGTCCCTCAAGTTTGGTTGAATTGCAACTTTGGTCCTTGTTTACTAATACCAAGTCCACCAAACCACTTGACCTCCCTACCATTTGAACCCCATCACCAAAAATAAAAACCACCCACGACCCCTTTTTCCTCCTCCTCCTCCTTTCTCTCCAACCCAGAAACCAGTCACACCCTTTTACCCAATAATCCCACACCCCAAAACACTCAACCTCAAGCATCCTCCTATTACCCAGTTTCCCCCATTTCCCAAACCCACTAAGCCTCTTTCCCCTTCCCCAAGATGTGCCAAGCTAGAAATCCATGTCCAAAAAGCCACGACCAATGGCTCAGATTGCTTCTAAGTGACACCTAATTGATGAATGGTGGAGATTAGTTCAAAGAAAACACAAATTTGGTTTTTGGCTTGCTTCCCTCACTGAAGAAACACAACAAGAGAAGAGAGAGGAAGACAGATTACTTTTTAGTATAAATAGTGTTAGGTCTATTATAGATTTTGATTATACAAAGGAAGATGATGACATGAAGATGAACAGATCAAAGATCAGTGTTTTTAAAGCTGTGAAATCCAAGAATGGAGATTACATGATTTTTCATAAAGAAGATGAAAGCTTCAAAGTTTTCAAAAGACTATGGGATTTACTGCATATTATAGATAGAGTAGACCTATTCTACTTATATCATGTTGTGAAGGCTTACTTTGAAAATAATCCATTGGAAGGGATTGGTTTGGTTTTACATGGTGATCTCATAACTATATGGGAAACTGAAGAAGAGAGCACTGATGATATCTGGAAGAATCAAGAAAGCTGGGAAATAGTTTGCTGGAGATTCTTTGAAGAATCTGGAGTTCATGTTTTGGAACTGGAAAATGGAACAATGATACACATGTTTGCAGAAAGAAGATACCCTCTCACAGTTGAGCTCATGAGAAGAATGCTAGAGCATGGATTAAGGGGAAGACAAAGGAAGACATACTTGTTTCATTCATGGTGAGATCCCTGATCTCAATTTCTCTACTTCGTCTAGGGAAGTTCGTTCAAGAATGGTTTTGTCATTATCAGCTAGGGGAAGATTGTTGGGAATTATAAGTTTGAGTTGATAAAGACAAAAAGAATGAAACAAGAGGGACTTAATGTGACAAGAAGGAAACCTACTAAAAGATGGAAGGACTTGCTTGCAATGGAAGTTTTATTATTTAGTCCTTATCCTCTAGTATATAAAGAGGACATAGGTGTAGGTTTTTAATTAAGTCTTCCAAGATGTAGTCGACTAGAGGTGTGTGTGTGTTTAGCCTAGACGTTATGGGAGAACGTCTAGGGTTTTAGATTAGTATGTCCTAGGCGTATAGTCTTGTAAACGCGTAGGTTATTAGTTTAGTTAGTAGACGTGTTCCTATAAACGTCTATATTAGAGTATTAGTTAATGGTGAATAAAAACCTTGTGTCAATAACAAAGTATTGTTTTGATTATTCCGCTACGTATTATGTTTATTATCTTTGTTATGGATCCCTAGATGAGCTTATAAACGATCTTATCAATTGGTATCAGAGCTAAATTGAAAGTACTGCAGATTCAACTCGAAAGTACTGCTTATGTTTAAACGTACTGCTCTGCTAAATTGAAAGTACTGCTCGAATATACAAAGTACTGCTGATTGAATGAAAGTACTGCTCCTTCTCAAAGTACTATTATATTAAAGTACTGCTTCTCATATGATTTTCGATTTAAGGGGAAGTCGAGCATGATTATTGTTATGGAGTTTTTGGATGACACACACACAGGTTATTGTTCACACATACAAGAAGTTTGGTGATTTGTTCTTAAAAGGATTTAAAAGCTCGTTTTGGAGATTTATTGAAGAATTGATTACGAAGAGGATTATTTATCACTTATTTGAAGGTGAAGTGGAATTACTTAGTTTGTGTTCTTATCATATAGCTTGATGAATCTAGCAATGTGTGATTTTTCTTATGATGCTCTATGCACACATTGGCTATCACTTAAAGGAGTTACATTGTAGTGCTCAGTGTCTCATACTAGTTGAGGATTCTTGTCAAGGGATTGCGGTCTACTTATATTTGGTGATTCGTATAAGTATGGAGTTCCGTGGATTGTACAAGATTTAAGACACAAGTTTGGGAAATTCTACTTCTTCATCAAATTCGTTATATTTGGTTTTCTTCACAAGTAATCATTACATAAAGCCTACAGATTTTGAAGAATCATTGATCTACATGCATCACTCAAGGGGAAGTGTTTGATTTTTACTACTGTTGATCATTATTACTACTGCTAGTTGGAGTTTTCTACTGTTTTGGATCCATTTTTCTTATGGTGCGTAATGGTGGGCGATTTGAAGCATTGGAAGTCTTAGATTGGAAGTATGATATTGGTTCGTGGTGGTCAAGATCATTATTTGCATACGTTCCCTATTTGGATAATAACAAAAAGGGGAAGAGATGTTTGAGTGACATGTTCAAGTCAAGGGGAAGCTTGGAAGACAAGATTGTTTCATTCATGGTGAGATTTAATTATCTCAACTTCTGCTACTTCGTCTAGGGAAGTTCGTACAAGAATCGTATTTGTTTTGTCATCATCAAATAGGGGAAGATTGTTAGGTCTATTATAGATTTGATAATACAAAACAAGAAGAATGAAACATGAAGGACTTAAAGTGACAAGAAGGGAAACTACAAAAGATGGAGGATTTGGAAGATTCTAGAAGATATGCTTAAAAGAATATTTAGTTTCCTAATTGTATTATGATTCCTCTTGTAAACCCTAGATGTCTCTAGTATATAAAGAGACATAGGGTCATTAGTTTTATAGTACGTACAAGATGTAGACGTCTAAAGGTGTGTGTGTGTGGGAACCTAGGCGTAGGGATTGGGAAAACGCCTAGGGTTTAGTGGTTTAGTTAGTTAGTGTTAGATCAAGTCTTTGATCTTTATTATAATTAGTTAGTTAGAGATGGTGATAATAAAAACCTTGTTCATAATAATATTGATTCTATGTTTGAATATTCCGCCTTTATTATTATGTGTTCCTAGATATAATATTAGACCTCGTCTAAGAGCTTACAACGATCTTCACAAATAGGAATTTAGGAATTTGTAAAAAGTTTGTCTAGAATCTTTTGAGTTCTAGTCCCATTTTAATATTTCTGTCATTTACAATTCCTGTAAGTTTAATTTTCAATGCAAGTTACTTTATTTTTTAGTTCACTTATTTAGTTATCACGGTTCATGTTCTTAAGTTTTATTTCCAGTGCTTTAAAATCGTTAGTCAGTATTGTTGAACTACTTTTGAGTTTGTAAAGTGAAAGCAAATCAGTTTTTAAAGTCTCAAAATTTTCTTCTTTAAAACAGTTAGTACACGGCCCTTGAAAAGGCTGTTTGGAACAGAATTTAAATGGGTCAAAAATCAAGTTTTTGACCCATTTTTGAAGTTGAAATGATTTTTTGCAAGTCTTAATCAAATGTTTTGAAGTTAATGCTAGTTCTCATTAGGTAAAAAAATCAGTTTGGGAATTTTTATTTTGTATTCTATCTCGCTGTTCAGCAGCCTTCACCCTTCTTTCAGTTTAGATTTAGGTGACTTTAAGTAAGATTTAGGAGTAATTTTCCGTTGCAATGAGTAGTTAAATGTATAGTTTTCATGTTTTCATGCTCTGATTAGGACTTAGTGCTTTTTAAGTGGTTTATTATTGCCTTGGAAAACCATTTCTGCCCTGTTACAGCAACAGCCAAACAGCAGCCCTTTTTTCATTTTTTTAGCTTCTTAGTGCTTAACTTTTGCTTATTAGGTCCCCTCTAGGCCTTCTAGATAATATAGATTAGGATTAGCTTTTGATTAGTTTTATTTGTAGCTTTTTTGTAGCCTTTAATCCTTTGGCAACCTATAACCAAACAGCCTCTTAGTTAACATTAAGCTTCTGTTTCTTTTTTTTATATATCTGCTACAGCTTATTTTCATATTTTATAAGTTTAGTTTTTGTAAAAAAGTAGCTTGTCTAAACCCCTTAGTTAGTTTGTAAAAGAAAAAAATAAAAATAAATAAGTTGAAAAAGGGAAGGAAGTGGGGTTCGAACCCAGTACCTTCTGCGCAGAACGACCACAACTCCAACACATGATACCAACTGCCCTTGGGTCTTGTATTGGTCATATGTTCACGTATTAAATACTTAACATCATTTTCAGTTTAAAGCTTATTAATCTCTTTGTTTTTTTAACTGTTTATTTGTAAAAGCAGTAGCATCACTTTTTATTTTTCTCAAATTCAGTTTCATTTAAAGTATTTTTCGTAATTTTCTTAATTTTTTTTTAAAATATTTAGTATTTTTAATTAATTAATTAGATTAAAATAGTTTTTAATTCGTAGAAAATAAAATAAAAGTCTAAAAAATACCCGGCTTTTTCCTAAAATTATTTTTAGTCATTTAGAATGTAGTAAAATTAGTTTTGCACTCGTAGGACTTAAATTGAATCTTTTTCACTTTTGAGGCTCGGGATTAGCTCGGGTTTTCGCGTTTTTGCATTTTAACACCCTAGGATGTAGTTTAGCGTCGTTTTATTGTTTCTTAGGATTAGTAGTAGTCTATTTAGATTTTACTTAGTTTTACATGCTTAATTTTCATTCCAGCTCTTTATTTTGTAGAATAACGAAATCAAAATCCAAATTTGTTTAACCAATTCAAGTCCTAATCACGAAACTCAACGACACCGTCAATTTCACACCTCGTTGGGACACGACCCGGGGAAATCACTTTCCCGG
>OU343225.1:146215221-146402188 GCA_910596185.1 Chrysanthemum makinoi
GAAAGACTTTTTACTATTCTAATAAGATATTCAAATGACTTGTTCCATTGTGGATGCTTTTGAAGAAGACTTTTACAAAAACACTAGTAAAGACTTCAAGTGTTTGAAGGTATTGTCAAAAAGCTTTTGTATTTATAAAATTTCATTTTTCACCCAACATTAAATATGAAAATGCTTTTTGATTAGGTAGTTGGTTTTGCAAAAGCTTTTTTTACCTCAACCATTTAATTTGTGTTCAATGCATCAAGTGCTTTTATGACTTGATGCATTGGTATCTCGAGGAATGTGTGGATGTTGATAGTTGAAGATTATTAATTTGATTTAAAATTACAAAAACCATTTCCCAAAAAGCAACTGACATCCTTACTAGTAAGCGGTGAAAAGTGAAAACAAAATAGCCAAATGCTAGAGTTCACAAAAAAAGTCAAAAAGTAAAATCACGAGGCCTGATACTCTAACTCTTTGTGACCACAAAAACCCATTTGCAAACACCAATTATTACAGTTAGTTTGGATTATTCACACGATACACCAATTCAAATTGTCAATAAATAATACAGTTGTCTACACAAAAACTAAAAACACCTTTTCATTTGTGAAATTTACCTTTCACTTCTATTGTGATATTTTAGTCAATTGACATTTAGATCAATTAGATTATCAATCATCACAATCATTTAAGAAATGGCGTGTTCTTTGAGTCAAGATGGTACATGCACTCCGAATTGTAATAATTTGCACGATTCTTTATTTAAAGACATGATAGACCATTTCAAGAGAATGGTAATTGCTTACGAGTCGAGAAAGACTTTCCCAATAGAAGGAAATTTTAGAGAGAAACAAGAGCTGATTGATAAGAGGAAGAGAATGATTGAACAACTTCCTGAGTATGAATGTGAGTATGAAGATATGGCGTTTCAAGAGGATGAAGATGATAATGCTAATTTGGAAGCAACGTGTGAGGCGATAGCGATTTTAAGATTTACAAAGATTATAATCGCGATCTTTGGCAGTATGAAGAGATACAAACCAGTTTAAGAATTTGAAAGATCATAATCTTTTTGTCAAAGCTAAGTATCAAGAGATGGTTGAATGTGCCAAAAAACCTTATCAAGATACTCAAAGAAGTTGCGGTGATCTGATGATTTTAGGATTGTGAATGTTTTGTATATGTTTAAGAATGTGCTATTTTGGATTGATTAGGTATGTAAGGTAATAAGTATTTATCTAATTAACAAGGTACTAGATTATTGCATCAAATTTTATGTTATGATTTTATGATATCATTTGTGAAAACATAAATAATCAAAATAATAGCCAATCTCGATATTCTTCACATGCGAATATACTCTAACTAGACTTAATTGCAATACTAAACTCAAAATTCCATTAGTTATTGATATTATTCACTAGGAAACATAAATTTTCCAAACCTCAAGAGTCAAGATGATTCTTTAAATGTGCAGTTGAAGAAGAAAAGGAGAATGAAGGGTGAGGCAACCACTTCCGATATTCTGCATCCACTGCTAGTATTGGGTAACCACTTCTGCTATTATTGTACCCACCGATTGGGCGTTTCTCTTTGCATAGGCAACCATTGCTACAATTATAACGACATCAATAACACCAACACCAAAACCAAAAAAGGGTGACAATGAGATTGCCATACAATTGGTCAACCAAAAGCAATCTCACCCTATCCCCGCACCTAGGCCTATACTAAGACTCTAAACATTGGTGAACCAGTGAGAAAGATGTAGTTACTCAAAGCGATATTGGAAGGGTAAAGGGAGCAGATCCAACTTTGGTGTTTCAAAGTACTGAGGATCGAGATAGCTTTTGATGAAAAAACCACTCCTTATTAGTCTACAAAGCGCCACTAAATTTTTAATGAACCAAGTAATGTTACATACTTAACTAACGACATCTAAGGTATCATACCCTACATAATTACGAATCGGATACACATAAAAAAACATGGATTATAAAATGGAATTAACACCTATCTAACATAGCTATTCATCGAATAACAAAAATGATTTATTATAACACGTAACCAATTGAAAATAATCATATGTAATAAACAACGAGAACAATATTTACATACCATATTTGGGAACATTTTTTAAAACTTGATCAATCGAATGTGGTTTGCAATCAACACTGTAGCATTAAAGATGGTGACATAGCGGCGTTACAAAAGGAAGGCAGTGAAGGCGGTTTGATTTGTTGAAAATAGTCTGCGAGAAGCAAAAAGCAGAAAAGATAACTATGGATGCTTTATTGGTCAGTGACTTTTGGATTTTGAACTCTCTTAATTAATGGATATTGTACTTTTACTATTCAAATATGTACTTTTTTGTCTAGCGAAAATGACGATAGAACCCTTTTAAAATTATACGGTTGCCACAGCTTTTAGTTGCCCAAAAACAATACCTTACATGGGACACTTGTCACAATGATGAGTTGCCCAATGACAGTGGTTGCCCTCGGTCTATTTTCAAATTAAAAATAAAAGTGGTCTAGAAAGTGATATGCATCAGGGCGCGCGGTCTATTTGCGTCATTTTCCCTTTTCTATTTTTTTTTGCTGGTTTTATATTTTTGTATTTTGGTTTTTGATAAATATTTACAGATAGAGTAGATGATATAGTTTAAGAAGATGATGATACGAGTACAGAGATAAGGATATCGGCGACCCGTTGTAGAATATAGAAGTCATCATCTCTTAAACTTCCACCACCAAAGCTTTTGAGGCTCCAGAATAGAAGATAGAACATGAGCCTTTAAGAATGTGAGACTTTAGCAGCTTCCCCCCAAACTGAAAATCCTTTAGCTAAGCAGATTAAAAGCTTTCTTTCAAGCTTCCATTAGCCAGGTGCACAAAGATGCACACCATTATCATCTATCCCGCTGCTCCTTTTAAGAATAATCACCGTGATTCTTCGTTAGAGGTTATATCATCCAAAGAACGACAACGTATCATCTCACTCATAAATAATCTTCTCAAATTTCATAACCACTCAGAGTCAGGCGATCCATTCCAAAGGTGTCAAGAGAACACTTCCCCCAAGTAGTTGAATCGATGCAACCCGTCTCTTAGAAAAGAGCTCAAGAACTATCCCGAATACACATCATGCCCGGAAAGAAAACTCCTCCCCAATGTTTGTGGTAAACAATGGCTTTCTTCCCTGATGATCGTGTATGAAGCTCAAGAACCGAAGTACACCAATATCCAAGAACTCTCGGTACACATCATGAGGGTAATGAAGAACACCTCCCCATGTTCACATCTTTCGTCCACGATGATGGTGTATGAAGCTCAAGAACCCAAGTACACACATTCCCCTGAAAGAATAACGATAACACCTCCCTCATGTCATACATTTATCTCCCCTGAATATGTCATACTTGTTTACCTCTTTTATCTTCAGAAACTTTCTCTTACATCACTTCCCCCACGTGGTTGGAATAATAACACTAAAAGCCTTGATGAGTAAAACCTTGAGTTTCTCTCCGGTCATGACATTTGTTTTCCGGGATATCTTCAATCACTTAGAAGAATTAAGTTCATCAAGTTTACTCGCTTTGTGTTTAGATGTGTGTCTCCTTCCCCTTGTTGGTTTTGATACTTCAGAATCAGCAACTCATAATAAGCCCGTATACTAGAAATCTGTTGAGAAGAACACTTGAAGTCTTTGTGAGAATCAACTTGCTGAAGTAAGTGAGCAAGTCTAATTGGGGATTAAATCAGACATTTCACCCTCCCCCAATTAGTGCTCTCCCCTAAACCGACAATCTTTATGATGAGTGCCCGACATAAGAAGAAGTCTTTAGATCGTTAAATGCAATTCGTCTTTTAGTCTTCTAACATGTAGCAGAATATGTAGAACAGACTGTAGACTCGACCTTCTTCAAGATTGTCCAGTTGGAGAATAGATAGTTAACATCTTCATCACACCAAAAAGCATTCCCGTTAACTTATATGTAGCAGATCCCCTTAACTCAAATCCCTCCCAATCAAACAAGAACAGAAAGATGTTCATCAAAGAAATCAGCCCAGCAACTGGAAGCACTTTGTCATTAATCAAATCAGCTCGTGTGAAGATGTTAACCAACGGCTCTTAGAAGAAAACTACATGTGAAGATGATTCGATAAGAAAGAAGCTCGTTCTTATATGAGTTAGGAGCCGTTTGACCATATATTCTCAAATATCAATCAACCATGCAAAAAATTCACACTTCTTCTCCCCCCCAAGAATTGCATACGGAGATGCCATTCTTGATTAAACAAGTGATTATCATCCAAATGAGTTCTATTCACACTTCTCCCAAGAAATTAGCACATGATGTCGCCATCTTCATTATATTTGAGCAAGTGGAATAAGAAAACAATCAACGATAGCCGGTTCACTTGATAATTGGCGCATGGAAAAGCATGAAGCATGTTGATGAGAATGGTCATATAATGAGAATATTTCTCTTCTTACGAGATAGCGCACTAACACGCATACACTTTTCTTTTCTTTGAGAGAGGCTTGAACTGCTGTGTTCAAACATCATAATCTCTCTCTTTGACTCTATTGGCAAAACTTGTAATCCACCCCATTATCATTCATGAGGCTCTTTGTAGTGACATCGATGGAGAAAACCCAATATGATGAATTTGACCACGAAAAGTTAACCCGAACTGCGGACTTAAACTTGCACATATGTAACAAAGAGCGGTGCCGAGACTTCATGCCCATTTGAATCTCTAAGTACTCTATACTCTTCAACCAACCAACCATCAAGTATTAGACGTATAATTGAATGTGACACTGAGCACTACAACGTAACTCCTTTAAGTGATAGTTCTTTTGTGGTGATAAGAGCCCAATTCCCCCAAGTGGTAAAAGAAAAGGTAAAAGTCACCCAACAATAACTAGATTTCCAAGTATTCATTTTTTATAATAAGCTTGAACAAGGATCTTGAAGAATCTTCATCCAACCATCCCCGATACCTTCAGATACTAAGTACACTTGCCCGTGATATTTCACTTCAACCTCAAATAAATAATAGTGAATCAACCCCGTTGTCACATCTTCTGGTTAAAAGTTCAAATCTAGCCTCCTTGAGGTTTTAAGTGAACTCTGATAATGGTTTCATCCCGACCATGGTTAAAAGCACATAACCCCGTAAAACCTTGTAATAGCCAAACTGCCATTAAGAAAATCCAAACACACATCCAATTCATGAATTCCACCCTTTTATCCCTTCTTCGAAGAAGAAACTGTAGCACCAGCATCAGAAAGGATCCCGACATACACTTTCCTTTCTCCAGGATGGTTCCATCAGCAAGGGTTTTTACAATTCTATGGTTTAAACCGAGAAATAGTTTCTTTCACGGGATTTTACAAAACAAAGAATAAACCGTGAGATCGAACCGGAAATGCACTTTACACTTACCAAGATGTTTCCGTTGTCACGGGATTTTACAAGTCTATGATTTAAACCGAGAAATAGGTTCTTTCACAGAATTTTACAAAATCAAGACAAAACCGTAAACAATATCAGCTTGAAAGTGCTATGACAACTTTGGTTTCAGTGAATATCTGTTTTAGGGGAATATGCAGTGGTTCATCAACGGTTCATTATCCAACATCAACAATATCATCAACCATCCATTAAACACTTTGGTAAACACATCATTCCGCATTACGTCGGCTATTCTTGATTTCAACATGGAGAAGTAAACCCGATATGCTAAACTTGATCATGAAGTAAATTTCCCCAGATTTGTTACTTAAAACTTGTACTAATCTTTGTGAAAAAGAAACGGTGTACCCAATGTACTAAACCTCTTGACGTATCCTCAACTGCGTGAGACACCGAAGTGATAGCTATGTTGTGGGTTAAGCGAGAAAGAATCACACACGTAACTAAATAGCCAAGTCTTTATCACTCTCTATAAATGCTCAAACAAGTCATCTTCGCGGAAGGGTAAAAAGAAAGAAGACGAAATAAGTAGACTCGCCCGGAAAACTTCACTTCAAATCCAAATAAGACATGCCGAACAACAAACCCGTAGTCAACTTTGATTAATCATAAGTTCAAGCCGTGACATAATATTTTCCATGAAAATGTATCCCACAAAGTATCAAGCCTCATAGCACATCAAATCTCCTCATCACTCCAAATCATATCAATAAATCTCATCAACCAATCTCATCATTCAATCACATAAATCCGATCTCATATTGAGAAGCCCATCTGACCGTCATTCAAATCCAAGCTTCATGGCCCAATGTTCAAACTAACTTGTATATCAATCACTTATATTCCTGTTATGATAAATTACTTTACTAAAAAAAATTAAGCCCAAGCCGTGAATTTGTATCCTCCGTGAAATATTATCATGACCAAAAATACCACACTTAATCCAAAAATTATCAAATCTCATGTATCAAAAAGAACTTTGATAAACAAAATTTGATATTGTCTTTGTTAGGATGATAGTACACTCAGTACCATTGAATGTAAATGTTTAGTACAAGCCAACTCTCTAGCCCAATAGCTAGTTGGTTATACCTAGCCCAATCACAATTAACACGTCCAACAATCACCAGCTCGTTAAATGGTAATATACCCGATCCAGGGAGATATCCGATCCATCTTTAAAGTTGTAACCGGTTATATATAACCATGAGATACCCTAAGATTTCTCATATTAACCCTAAACCTAATCTTAAAAATCCGCCCCCATCTCTTCATCTGCTACTCACCAAAGACGCTCCACAAAAAAGATTAGATCTCATCATATCACTGCTTTCCAAATCACTTCTCCATCTAATCCTTAATCTCTCAGTCATCATTAACAGTCATAATCAAACACACCTTAATAATCCTAACCCTAATCCTTTATCAATTACTGTCCACCCCTTCCTATCTTCCGCAAGACGCACCCTTCGAATGGACCTTGCCACAGAGATGGCTGGAGGTCGTCAATACCACAGGGATGGTTATGGTTTCGAGATGTCAGCATGATCGAACAATCATTATTAAGGTAGGTATAAACTTTCATCTTGTTTGAATCTCAAACGAACTAAGCAAATGATTTAACATAATTGTTTTAATCATTTCTTGAATTCGTATAGTATCATATGTGGGTCAATGATGATTTCTAACATCGTGTAATAGACCTTTGGTCTTGATAAATCTTTTGAGTTCCATGAGTTAGAAACTGAGATCTAATAACTTTAGGTTTTTATTTGATTGATCGAACAAAGAAGTGATGGTGACAAGGTTGTTATCAATTGCTTCTTATGAGTCGGATATTGTACACGTGAGGTATAGCTTTAATAACATAGATCGATGATGGTTTAAATTGTTTTTCGTGATTAAAGACCTTCAAGTCTTGTTCATACTTTGAGTATCACGAAAAAAATAGACTGAGATCTTGATATCATAATATTCCTTTAAACTTGGTATTGATACATGAGTTTGAGGCTGTGATATGATGTTGGATGTTGGATGATGTTGAAAATGGGATTTTGATTATGTGGGTCAATGGAACTGTTTTCGGATCTGGTATTCTTTGTATATCTTGAATAGTTTTCTTGGTTTTATGGACAAGTATGTTGGTTATCAACTGAGGTCTAGATGTTTTTATGATATTTGGAATATATGGTTCTTTTTTAAAGTCAACAAGTCGCTACATCAGATTTTGACACAAGTCGCTAACAATTTTTCATTACAAATCGCTAAGCCAACTGCTTAAGTTGTTGACTCAATAGTCAACAACTCTCTACCATTAAAAAAGACAAGTCGCTAAGACTGAATCACAAATCGCTAACTTGTTAAATAACAAGTTGCTAGCTTCATTTTCTTGACATAAGTTGCTAAATGGTTTAGACAAGTCGCTACCATTAAAGTCACAAGTCGCTACATATAGTACAACTCGCTAGGATGAACATAAACCTTTTCCGATGAGTTTTTCCGACCATTTTCTAACCATATTCAAAGAAACCCAGAAAAACTGACATAAAAACTGTATCTTTTAGCCAGTTTGACCAACGTTAGACCACCAATACACCCAACAGATTCATATTGACTTTACAGATATGGTAACAAAAACGTCACATAAAGACTATTTGGACAAGTATATAACACAAACAGATATAACATTGATGGGACAGTGACATATTTTGACCAGTAAAGAAGATACTAAATACATGTTTAAAACCAGTTTACCAAAAAAAATATCCGACCATTAAAAAATACACAGACCAGTTTTAAGAAAACATGTAACAAAACCAAACAAAATCATCAAAACACAATAACCTTGGCTCTGGTACCATTTGTAGGATCATAATATTTATTGTGTTGATGATTCGGGTGATCTTGGATGATGGAAATACATGTTAGCCATTTAAGAGAGAAAGAGATGAGAGGGTGTTTTCTTGGTAGAGACTTGCTTCACAAATGTAAGGTTAGATTATGAGAAAAGCACCACCCCTTCCAAGGATGGAAAGGGTATTTATAGTTACATGACTACACGACCTCCTGACGGCCTGTGGATCAGGTATACAGTGGGTAAAGACCCGTCCTTCCTCCACGGTGTTACACTACGCTAAACTACGCTACAAACTAACTAATTAACTACTAAATAACGTAAATAACTACAAGTCTACGAGCTAAAATATGCTAGACCATAATTGGGGTGACCGACACTTTAATATGGAATTTCCAATTCCTAACACTCGCGACTGATAACGGGAGCAAAGATATACGGCAAAAACAATATCAAGCCTGCTAGCTGTTAGATACATGAGAGACCTAATGATACTTCGGTATTTGGTATGAGCCATTGGTGTGGCATAGGTGTCACAGTTTTGCATTCCAAATTTATTTAAAAGTTCAAGGGCATATTTGGACTGACTTAAGAAAATACCACGGGGTGATTGATGAACTTGCATTCCAAGAAGGAATGTGAGTTCACTCATCATTGACATTTCAAAATGCTTTATCATTAGTTTTGAAAAAGCGTTTGAGTATTTTAAATGTGTTGACCCAAAAATGATGTCATCCACATAAATTTGAACGATTAAAATGTGTGCCCCGTGATATTGTATGAAAAGTGTAGGGTCGACCGAACCTTTTACGAAATTATTGGCGATAAGAAAGGATGATAACTTATCATCCACGCCCGAGGGGCTTGTTTGAGACCGTAGAGATCCTTCTTCAGTTTGTAGACGTGATTAGGAAACTCTGGATCAATGAATCCTTCTGGCTGGCTAACATAGACCGTTTCTTTCAGTTGTCCATTAAGAAAGGTAGTTTTGACATCCATTTGAAAGACCGTGATGTTCATGTGAGCTGCAAACGCCATAAAAATCCGTACAGCCTCAAGACGAGCAACTGGAGCGAATGATTCTTCATAGTGAATACCCTCTTCCTGTCTATAACCCTTATCCACCAGACGTGACTTGTTTCTGATTACTGTTCCTTCAACGTCCAATTTGTTTTTCCAAATCCATTTGAGACCAATGACGAAAACTCTTGTTGGTCTTTCAACCAATTCCCATACTTCAAGGCGTTTAAACTGATTGAGTTCTTCCTGCAAGGATTCAATCCAGTTGTCTTTGGTTATGCGTCTTTAATGTTTTTAGGTTCGATTGGCGACGGTGAGTGCATAAATGCAATGTTCACCATCTGTGTGAAGACGTTGTCTCGTTACGACTGGTTGATTCGGGTTACCAAGAATGTTCTCTAGAGGATGGTATTTTGTCCAACGATGAGTGGAGGGTTGATGTTGATATACATTCTGCAGATTGGGAGGATTCAAATGGCTTGTAAATGATTCCGCAACATCAGTGCGAGATTTCATTAGCAAACGGGTTGAAGAACGCATTTGGATCAAAATCTGCAGGTGGGAGTACTTCATTGTTCAGAACATCATCAGCTAGTTCAGCGTCGTTGGATGCAGTTTGTTCAACTGTTGTTGTAGAGTCAACTGGTGGTGCTTCCTCAACAGTAGTTGTTGTTGCAGGTGTATCAGGTATTGGAATATGATCAGGTTGAGCAGCGGAAACATTGGATACACCTAGAGCACGTTCATCAATATCATCACTAAACAGAGGAGCAAATAGCTTTTCCATTTGTTGACGAAAGTAGTGGGGGCTTGGTTCAGTTGATGATGGGGTTTGAGGGAAGTTTAAACGGTTGTGACCGGGTTCCAAGCTGTTATGCTCAGAATCCATTTCAGTAAGCTCATCGAAATTTGCATTAATCATTTCCATAACCCGCTTTGCATGACGACGATTACTGATCCGATAACCTTTAGAATTATCACAGTATCCAATAAAGACTCCAATGTCAGCTTTGGCTTTGAGCTTTCCAAAGTCATCACGATCATTATTCGGGTAGCAAAGGGATCCAAATACATGAAAGTGTTTGAGATTCGGTTTTCGGTTTTGGATAAGCTCAAAAGGTGTTTTGTTGTGGCGTTTTGTAATCATTGAGCGATTCTGAGTGTAGCATGCGGTTGAGACGGCTTCAGCCCATAAGTAATCTGGAAGTTTAGCATTGATTAACATCATTCTAGCAGCTTCCACTAACGTACGGTTTCGTCTTTCAACAACTCCGTTTTGTTCTGGGGTACGTGCAATTGATGTTTGATGCTCAATTCCCACTTTCTCATAATATTCATGAAGAGTTTGATTCACAAATTCAGTTCCTTTGTCTGTTCGAATTTGTCTGGCGGTGTTCCAGAGCTGAACTTGAATTTTCGTGAGAAAGGTGATGGTCATGTGTGGAGCTTGATCTTTACTTCAAAGAAAATAAACCCAAGTCCATCTGGAGTAGTCATCTACAATTACCAAGATGTAGTGTTTGCCATTAATCTCACTGCACCGCATCGGGCCACACAAATCCATGTGAAGAAGATGAAGCACATGCTGAGAGCTGTGTTCCACCTTTGAGGGAAAATGAGCACGAGTGCTTTTTCCTTGTTCACAAGCTGAACATATGTGATCTTTAGAATACTGGAATCTCGGGAGACCTTCAACAAGTTTGTATCGAGCAAGGTTGGTTATGGTTTGAAAGTTTAAATGTGAGAGACGACGGTGCCATAGCCAAGATTTTATAGATGTTGATTTTGAAAGGAGACAGACGGGAGATGAAGCAATCATGTCTTGCATTGAGATTGTGTATAAACTTGAGTTGTGGGTGCCAGACATAAGATCGTTTCCTGGTAGATCACGAATGAAACAAGTTTTCTCCTGAAAAGCAACTTCTAAATCTCCATCACAGAACTGAACTACTGAGAAGAGATTGTGACCGAGACCTTCCACATAATAAACCCTGCTAATTTCGATGTTACCATTGATGTAATCTCCGTAGCCCATGATAGTTGCGAAGTGATCATTCCCGAATCTGACAGTGCCAATGAACATTGCAATAAAGTTTGATAACAGTTTGAGATTGCCTGTCATGTGTCGGGACATCCGCTATCAACAATCCAAAGGATGATCTGTATCACCTGCATTACACACAGACGACGCAGATGGAATAGAAGTAGATGTGGAACCTGAAGAGTTAGAGGGTTCCGAAGCAGTTATAGTAGAAACACACATATCAATGATTTTAGGTATCCATTTAAATCCTAGTGTATTATGTAACCATTTCTGCCAACTCCAACTAGTCTTTGCTTTAGTCTTAGTGAATGAACTAGGTGGTACTACGTTCCTTGGAGGTGATAATGGAGCTATAGGGACATCAATGCTTTTCTTAGAATCTAAAGAGGGCGGTTTACCAAGCACAGACTTAGAAGCTTTAGTGGGCCTAGTGGTATTCCGTTTCTTAGGATTCCGTAAACGAGACAAGATAGTTTTAGCAACACATTTATCATGACAATCAGAAAGCATACTTTTACGACATATAACACAAGAAGCTTCAGACTTAACATCAAAAGTACTTAAAGGTTCAGCATTCGTTACATCACTTTTTCCATTACATTTGTCAGGCGCAATATCTAAAGTGGGTGCAACTTGAGTTTTATTCAAAGTCCTAGGGTGTTCTTCTACTTGAGCATTCTTTATTGTTCTTTTCTTACGATGCAACTTCCTATTCTTCCTTGTATTGCTCCTAGGCTGTGAAGTGCAGGCGTTGGGTAAAGAGGCAACTATTCTGTTTCATGAGAGGAAGCACATTAGTTTCTTGTGGTTTGTCATTAGATGTTTTAGAGTCAATTTGAATCTATTTGGGTGCGAGATACTACTGATGTTACTATCCTTATCTTTCTTAAGTTTCACCACCTCTGCCTTAAGATCATGGATAGTGTGTAACAAATTAAGATTTTCAGTACGAGTGAGACCATCTCGTCATAAGACATCTTTCATGTATGCAAGATGATCATCAAGGTCTTTTGACGCTTTAGCACGAGTCTTTTTGAGTAAATCAGATATGACGGTATGGTTCTTTTAATTTTTGAAATTTCTTATTCATATTTTGAGATTTGACACTTCAAAGATGCGTTTTCATCATCCGTTGCTCGGTTTTGAGTTAAAGGTTTTGCTTGCAATGAGAGATTTTGTTTTGCCAAGCGAGTTCACGAGAATGACAATCTTTTTGACACCATTGAAGACGATGTTTTGCATTTAAAAGCTCGTTTTTCACTCGTTCATTTTCAACTTTTAAAGACTTGATTTGTGATACAAAATCAGTATTCTCAACATTTGCAACATGAATCAACAGAATCGCAGAGATATAATCAAATGCATGTGCAAAAGAATGAAGTAACGCAACATTATGGATATCAGCACAGATAACATCTTCCAAGAGTCGATCAACATCTTTTCTCAACATTTTCTTTTTACGTTTTGTATTTGAAATCGATGTTTCTATTTTCTCGAAAACGATTTTCATCAATCCAAGTTCCTTATGAAATTCCCTTTCCCAATACAATGCACAATTTTTCAAATTTTTAACATGGGGTAAAATTCTTTTCTGAAAAATATCTCTTTGTTCTCGCGCCTGAGGCAATTGAAAATGTTCAACTTTTATTTCATAATGAAATTCAATCTCACGTTCTAAAAGTTTGATATCAAAATTGAAAATGTCAAAGTATCTAAGAATTTGACGATTTTCGGGTTTTGAATTTACTTCACTGAGTGAAGGTAAAGGACCATAAATTTGTGCATAATTTGGTTGGGGAGCAACATTAGAAGACTCAGACATAGGTGTGATAATCCTAGGTGTGTTAGAAGAATCATTTTGTGTGACGAAAGTGTGACTTTTGAATAGTTAAATGGTTTGTTATAAACAACATTTTCTAATTTTGATCGACTCTCGTCTTCTGCATCTAATTCCTCTTGACGATGATATTCAACAACACTCATAACAGAGTCATCAATTTTGTATTCTGCACTAGAAACTTCAGGATTTGGTTTGAATGCTTTGTTTGAGAGCTTTGGTTTGTAATCAGCAAGATTTGGGTCATATCCATTTGGATTTGATTTTAAAGTAAACTTTTGAATAGTTGTGATTGACTCACCATGTTTATAAACAACATTTCGAAACTCTTTGAGTTTGTTTTGTAAGCCGACAATTTCTTCAAGATAGTCATCTATTCGTTTCTTTGAATGCTTTTGTATCAGAAACTGTTTTTGACAAGTTAACAACTCAGCCTTGGCTTTTTGAGTTTCCAAAGTAAGAGCGTTAAGTTGTTTTTTATGTTCATGTTTCAGTTGTTCTATTTGAGACAACAGAGCATTCTTCGATGCGGCTAGATTACGTATCTGTCGTTCTAATGATTTTTCATTTTGGTATGATTTAGTAAAAGCGGCTTCAAAACCTTGTTCACGTTTTTCTTGAGTTTTGAAAAAATTGAGTTGCCTTTGTAAGCATTCAATATCCCAGTTAACAGTGCTGCATTTTCTTGTGTAATTGTTGGTTGATGCACAACATTCTTCCATTCGGTTGTTGCGGGTCTTTAAGTAAGAGATCAACATCTGGATTAGGCAAAGGTTCAACGTGAGTCACAACATGATCACTATTCGGATCGAAGTCAATTTGAGTATCAAAGGTAACCATAAGGTCATCTTGATCATCAAATGTAACTACTGGTCTAGTTGAAATCGTCGAGTGAGTGGGACTGCTTATGTTGAACATCTCGTCGGTTCAGATGTTGGCGGAGATATGAGATCATTGATGAATATGGTTTGTTCGGGTACCTAAGACAAGCCATCAGGTGTCGCCATACACTTTGGGCACTGTGTCACTCATGTGGAGTTCGTGCATATTAGCCATCAACATAACTGGCTGCATTAGCAAGTCTTCATATATCATCATGCAGTGCGCCGGCCATAAAGCTCGTTCTTTGTTTGTGAGGGTTCCACCAGCTTCATCCTTAAGAGCTAAAAGTAAAGCCTCCTTGTGATAAGCACTGCCTCTAGTCCTCGGCTTTGGGCATGCATTAGCCATGTGACCCTTCTCATTACAGTTGTAGAGACGAAGACCATTTATCCCATTCTAAGCATTCCCCTTGTTCAACCACTTGATCTCTCTATTGTTGTGGAGCACCTATGTTATTCCTTCCCATAGCATTAAACCCTTGACCACTTCCCATCTGACGACCATAACTACGATTCTGAACTTCAACTCGTCCATTGTTCACAACAGCCTGATTCCTTGTTTTTGATGAGGAACGAATGCGATTGTTGGATTTGTTTGTATACCGGTTGAAGGCTTTAGCAATCATAACAAATCCTTGTTGCAATGCATCGAAAGCATCGGAGTCCTCATTAGCTTCACTGTAAAGTGCTTGATCATTGTTGTTGTTGTATGGAACCAATTGAGTTTGTTGAGATTGTTGCTGTGATGGATCATATGGTGTAATTATTGCAGTTGGTTGAGGAGCGGGTTGAGGAGGATAACTAGTTTGAGCCCACAAAGCAAGTTGTTGATTGTCCGGAAGTAACGGTGGAGCCGGGAGTCCACGGATAGCCCTTTTTTTGTCAACTTCTTTTTGGTGAGGCTTCAAATAGTCGTACAACAATCTGTATGTAGCATGATGGAGATTTTTAGCTTGACGGATGAAAATGACATACTTTTCCCAATCTGAACCAAGACTACTTAGGAACTTAGTGTTGACTGCAATTCTTGGCATAATGATGTTATGTTTGTCCAAGTCATTGATGATGTCTGAGAATCGATGATGATATGACTCTAATGTCTCTCCTGGTTCAATAATGAAGTGTTCATAAGCCAAGTAGATTTTGGATTCCATGTCTTCTTGATTGAGTTCTTCCATGAGAAGATGAATATGTTCTCACATTGCTTTTAGCTCTTTTGAGCATCAACACTTTGAAGGATTGGATTGGGTAATCCTTAAAGGATATATTGCATTGCTATATCATCAGCTTCGAAATGTAGAAGTTCATCACCAGAAAGGTCAGCAACAGTTGCAATGTTTGTGAGATCATCTCTTGGTGGAATAGCATTTGGATCTCCGGGTGTAACGACAATAGGCATCTGAAATGGACCTTCCAAGATGACCTTCTTTAAGAACTTTCCATGTGGCTTCTTTAGATCACAAAACCTAAAGAACCTAATTACCCATTGATCATAGTTTCCGGGAGTGAGCATTGGAGGTCTATCAAGTGATCCTGCCTCATGAATGGATTGCTAGCTACTTAAAGCTTCACACATCTTTGCAAACCAAGATGGTTCCTTCATAGTATTCCTGGATGGATGTTGATTGTAAACGTGTGTGTAAGGTTGTACTTGAAGACTAGGTGGTGGTTGAACCATTTGTGGTTGAATTGCTCCTTGTTGTGGATAGTGTTGTTGATTAAATTGTTGTTGATAAATTTGTTGTTGTTGATTGAATTGTTGATGTTGTGGACTAAGTTGTTGTTGTTGTTGTTGTTGAGTATACGTATAAGGGAAATAGTTAGAGTATGGTGGTTGAGACATGTTGAAAACTTGTGTTGTAGAAATGGATCTTTGTAGTCGAATGAAACGTTGTTGATGAAGTATCCTTAGGCGTAGAAACCAATGTTAGACAAAGTAATGCTTAAGCGTAAAAACACCAAACTTACGCATAAAAGTAATATTTACGCGTAGGATTAGCTTACGCGTAAGAATTGAGAAACACTAAGATTAGGCATAAACTGAAAGTTAGACGTAGAAAAATTATGCGTAAGATTACCTTATGCGTAAGAAAATGCTTAGGCGTAAAGAGTTCTACGCGTAAGTTTAAGCTTATCTTAAAAATAGGGTTTGCCAAAAATCTTTACTATCACAGTGTAAAAAGATATCCAAAGTCGAAGTGTTTTCAGGCTTATCCAAGCAAGAA
This sequence comes from Chrysanthemum makinoi, assembly GCA_910596185.1. NCBI lineage: Eukaryota > Viridiplantae > Streptophyta > Magnoliopsida > Asterales > Asteraceae > Chrysanthemum > Chrysanthemum makinoi. The sequence goes on from OU343225.1 coordinate 146,231,560, forward strand.
AACACTGAGTAAACCAATAAAACTGAAGATGAAGCCACGGATTTCTTACGCGTAACTCTAGGGTTTTGTTACGCATAAAACTTAATCAAAACAGATTTTTTGCCCAAAGTGATTCTAAACCAGATTTTTGTGATGAAACAGCTTCAATATCACCAAAATAACACAAAAGTGTGAAATTTGATGATCCAAAACTTGTAGACACCTTACGCATAGAAATGAACACACGTAAAAAACCAAGCTTAAAAACAATGAATTACACGTAAAGTTTGAAACTTTTTGCCAAAAACTGAAATTTTAACACCTAAAAACCTTGAAAGTACAAGAATCTTGGATTGGAAAGTGTAAAAAATGAGTTTTTAAGCGTGTAAAAGTTTGAAGACCGAGACTTACGCGTAAAACCAAACAACTTCAAAAACAAAAAAACCTTTTCACCCAACTATTTGGCGATTGATACCACTGTTAGGTTCCCATATTTGTAACACAAGCCTCAATATGTAAGAAAGAAAGATAAGATGATCGGTTGAACAAGACAAGACACTATGCGTATGAGTGTGACACGTTTATGCGTAGAAAATGAAATGAATTGAACAACCAACCCTCAAGTGAGGGTTTACAAGGATTATTTATAGGAGGGAACTAGGGCAACACTCCAAGTTCCCATCCTTTACTTATTGGGCTTTGGATAGGCTCATGGGCTTTCTACATGAGCCTAACCTTGATTACTAACATAAAAGCCATAATTAAGCTAACTATTACATATTAATTACTAACACTTGAATTATAGTTTAGGAGTGATTCCAACAAATAGTATCTAAGTGAACACATCTTTAATCATCATACGAGCACACCTCAATTAAACATAAACTATCCGTAGCAATTAGATAATTTGATAATTAGTAGAAGTAGTGAAATCGGTAGAAGTACCACCCCCCAAATCATATACCCCGAGATATTTACTTTTACTTTCTAAAAAACCATAAAAAATAATAAAAAGGATCATCCTCAACCCCACATTCTCATTATAAATCCCTTTCTAGCATTCCTATTCCCCTAGAGAATGATATCAATCCCCAAGGCTTACCCCATACTACACTACAACGATTAGGTTCACTGCCTAGAAGGTTGAAAAGCTTGCTCGTAGAAAAAGGGGGTTTTCTCAACCCCGAACCCCTGCTATCAAGTTTTTGGCACTGCTGCCGGGGAATAGAATAACTAGTTAGATTTCTATCTCGTTTAGGTTCTCTTGCTTGATTCCTATAAAGTGATATTTTTCTCATTTTCATTAGCTTCTTTGTAGTCTATCCCCCTTCTTTGTGTTTTTGTTCGTAATTCTCCTCACTTGCCATGATTTGCATCTTTTGCCAAAGAAACTTTGCACTACCCGCTCCAAACCCCGCAATGGAAAATGCAATTCCACAAAACCTTTCACCCGCTCACCACTTTGGAAATCACTTAGGGCATAACGAAATATATTGGCAACATAATAGTCCTTTCTATGATTCAGACTCCGATTAGGAATTTGGATGATGGGAAGGCAATTGACAATGGTGAAGTCATCAATGGAGCTAGGATTGAGATGGAAGAAGATCCCTCTCAAATTTTTGACCCTAGGTGTAGAATTGAGAAAGATAGTCCTTTTAACATGCAATTCCCTTGCAAGATAGGATTAGAAGGTTTTTATGCTTAATTGAATTTGCTTTTACCTTTAAACTTAATCTCAAGGAATTTATACAATAAAATTAAGGTAAACGAGTTAGCTTATCAATGGAATAATGTTATTGATGCAACCACTCACTTGCACGTATTTGTTAGAAGTCTTGCTTATTTGGTCGAATTCATGGTTTTAGAAGACTTAGGAAAATTCATTGATGGAAGCCTCACTCAATTGATATTTGGAAAACCCTTTTAGAGAATGATTAAGTTAAATGAACGGATGGTTGATGGTTTAATTACATTCTATAGTGATATTGAGAATTTTTTCTATCAAATGCCCCGTACACACCCTAGGTTTAAACACAAAGCTATCGAGGCATGTAATCGAATGGCTCCTATTCCGTTACTTAGTGAAAGAGACAAACAAATGGGACTTAGACATACTTATGAAAAGAATGAGAGGTATTATAAAAAATGTCTAGAGTTAGGAGATGATTATAAGAAAGATGAGAGAACATTAGAGTGGCTTAGATATAGGCAGGCAAGAGTGCATGAGATGACGTAGGAGCACGACTTCGAGTCTAGCTACAAGACTCATAAATAAATAAAAGCGATCCGTGGGAGGTAACCCATGCTTAATTGTTTGCTTGTTTTGTTTTTCAATTTGTGTGTTTATATATCTTTTTCATTGTTATTTATTCTCATGGTAGACTTTGTGAAAATGCTTTATTTTGTCTTTAACCTTGTCTTTACATATAAAGGTATTTTACAAAAAGATAAGTGTAAGGAAGATTATATATGTTTTTAGGAACATGAACATGAGAATTACAAAAATTGAAATTGATATATATGTATGTTTGTTAGAGTCAAATGCTTGTATTAAGTCATAATGGATGTTTTGCAGGAATTTTTCAGGTTTTAATGATGTAATTTTTCCAGAAAAACGCAGCAGACAACTTTTTGACAGGACAATCTGACGGCGTCAGGATTAAATCCTGACGACATTAGGCTATACGACGTTAGGCTATGTAGAAACAGAATGTTTAGTTTTCGTTTTCTGTGTAGCTTGTAAATTTTTGGAAATTCCCAGGTCTTGAATTTCTAGAAAAGCTGCAAACATCCATTCCATAAGCATTATATCTTACTTGCTTTCTAGTGTAGTTGTGTGTCATATATAGTTTTACCTCCGATTTTACGCGAAGGTTTCGTTTGTTTTCTCATAAGTGTGCAGGTCATATTGGACAAAAATAAGCAACACATATTGGATGAAGCTTATTACTTATGCATTCTTCTTGGAAGAAGATTTAACCACAACTTCACACATATCCTACCGAGCTAATCAGGGGAGTACTAGTTTCTTTTCCTTACTTACCTTCCTTTATCACAACTTTGATACTTTCGGGGAACATTGGAGACAATATTCAGTTTAAGTGTAGGGAGGGAGAATAAAACGGGAACTTAGAAACTATTCACTCACTTACTATTTATCTTGTCCTTGGTAATTTGTGTAATAAATTATGAGAAATATTTGTTAGGGCAATTTTAGCACCAAATTTAAAATTTTTTATGACATTTACAAGCTAAACTTTAGTCTTAATAAAGCGTCTCATGGATAAGAATTATATGACTAGCACAAAAACCGGTTACCACTCAAATTCCACCCCAAAAATGTGAGGTTCGCCCCTAGATATTTAGGAATAAAAGCATTCATCTTTAATGCTTACTGAGTGCACCGGTTGTATAGTAGATTCTAGAACTTGTTTTGTGATGCATTCCGCGATCGCTAGTGAGACTACACTTGTGTAGTTAGGAGTAACTAAATGATAAGAGGCATTAGGATAACCCTTGTTTGAAACCTGTATTATAATTACATCTTCCACATCGGTTGAGTAATTATCCCACACCCTTGCGATGTACTCACCTTTAGTACACGATACCCCTAGTTAACCCCTCAGAGCTTATCCTTTTCGTGGTTCTCGTGATGTTTCGGTTTTCCGGAATATCAATGAAGAGCATTGTTTACAATCCACCCCCAAATGTACACCCAAATCGCCTTAGCCTACCTTGTGTGCACTCATCTTTAGTGCATTATTATTATCATTTCTAAACCCTTAGTTCAATTATCTAGTTACTTGCATGGTTGCTAAGTCGAGTCATATCTTTTTTACACAGTTTTGGTACAATTGGGACCCATGGGTTAATGTAATATTTTATGGAGTAACGGGAAAGAACGATAAATTCAAATTCCTTTTGTCTACGTAATTAAATACTCCAAGTGTTTTGATCTTTTCAAATCGGGTCAATTAGCGTTAGAGAAATAAAAACTCAAGTGTAGGGATGCTCCTATAAATTCCTTATATTTTGATGTTATCGTAGAGGATGGTAGAGTAAAAAGGTATGAAAAAAATGAAAAAAATGAGAAAAACATATGGGCTACCATCCTACATCTATCTTTATGTTTATGTTTTTAAGTTTATGTTTGTTTTATTTCAAGTTATCTAGTGTTAGTGAGTCGAGTCTTGGCTTAGAAACGCCACGCTTTACATGCTTGTAACATAAGATTTTTGACTTGCCACCACTAAATATCCCCTATCCAACAAAACTCTTTACTTCCCTACCCTAAGCCTAATGTTACAACCCTTGTAAAGACCTCTTAGATAGTTATTCCTAGGTGCTTACGCCAAAGCGGTGGAGGTTTGATCTATTCTCAAGCTTATGGTAATCTATGTACTATGCCAGGTAATAAGTGTTTATCTTCTATTTCCATTCATATTATATTTCATATAAACCCGAGAGATGAGAGAATCCAAACACCACTTGTGAGGTGCTAGTGTATAATTTCCGTGCTTGTTGTGACTATTGTGGTGCTTTTACTTGTTGTACACTATTTTAAACCAATGCTTCATGCCCCCTAACTTATAAATTGATTGGCCAAAAGCACATTTGCTTGAGGACAAGCAAATACCAAGTGTAGGGATATTTAATAAGGATTTAATATGTACGCTTTTAAGGGGTCATTTAAACCTTAATTCGACACATTTTATATCCGTTATTGCTTAAAATCGTTCTTTTTCGCTTTTTAGGTCTTTTGGAAGCAAAATGCTGGAATGAAGCATATTTGGACGAAAAGGAGCAAAACATGAAGAAAATGGCAAAGTCAAGATCGAAGACAATCCAAGCCTGTTCAGCACACCTGACGGCGTCCCAACCAAAGGGCGACGCCGTCCCTTTATGAAGAATTGATCAAAAAGTGCACGCGATGGCTCAGCGGAATTTCTGGTCCTAAATCCTGATGGTGTCACGCCTTATTTCTGGAAGGCGTCACTCACACTTTTCACACCACATGCCCAAGATCCAAGATTTAGACGACGTCCTGCATGAAGACTGACGGCGTCACAACTCTCAAGTGACGCCGTCCCAACGATGACTTAGCCCAGACGAAACCCTAATGATAGCGACCTGACGGCGTCGCTAGCAAAAGTCGATGCCATCGCGATTGTAAATCTATATATAGAATTCGATTTTTCTGTATTTGAGAGGTAGAATTTTGGAGAGCAAACCCTAACTCAGTTGTAGTCCGAGTTGGACAGTATTCTAGGGTCCCGTACCCTATTTTACACATCAAGATAAGTTTGTTTATCCAATTCATCATCATGTCTACCCCATGTTCAATTGATTGTGTGTATCCTTGCTTGTTTAACATGTCCAGCTAAATTACTTGTGTGTTTGCTTAGATCTATGAAACCTAGTTATTAATTGTTGTTAGGTTGTCCTTGTCTTAATTGATAAAAGCCATAGGAATGCAACTAAGCTATCGTTGTGTTTATTGCGTGAGTGTGCTTTATGACAATAGGATATTCGGGGTAGATAGTATTATACTTGTCGATCCCGTGTATTCTATAGGAGAGTTACATTTATAGAAATAGGGAATATGCACCCCCTACGACTAATAGGAATACAACGCGTTAAGATAAAGGAAGTGACAATTCAACCGACCAATAAAAGATAACTAGGGAGTAATAGTATCTAAGTGAACACATCTTTAATCATCATACGAGCACACCTCAATTAAAAATAAACTATCTGTAGTAATTAGATAATTAGATAATTAGTAGAAGTAGTGAAATTGGTAGAAGTACCACCCCCAAATCATATACCCTTAGATATTTACTTTGCTTTCTAAAAAACCATAAAAAAGAATAAAAAGAATCATCCTCAACCCCACCTTCTCGTCATAAATATCTTTCTAGCATTACTATTCCCCTAGAGAATGGTATCAATCCCCGAGGCTTACCCCATACTACACTACAACGATTAGGTTCACTGCCTAGAGGGTTGAAAAGCTTGCTCGTAGAAAAGGAGGTTTTCTCGACCCCGAACCCCTACTATCAACTCAACTTAGCAATCATGTAATTAACTAAGGGTTTAACATATATGTTAGGGTTGTAAACGAACTGAACGTTCAGGGAACATTTCATGAACCGTTCGGTAAAAAGTTCGTTTATTTATCAAATGAATGAACATGAACAATATTTTACGTTTATTTAGTTAAATGAACAAACATGAACAAAAGTCGTGTCCGTTCATTTATGTTCGTGAACGTCTGATTATGCGTTCGTCATTGTTTGTTTATGTTCATTTATTTATTCATGTTCGTATATCATATCTTTTAATTTTATAATTTTAAAATTGGTTTCTTTAAACAAAACAACAGTTATAAAACAATATATTTTGCATAATTTAATAAAGTTTATGTTTATTTGTTTATGATTGATCGTTTATGTTCATTTAGTGTTCGTTTAGTGTCTTAATGAACGAGTGATAAGGATTTAAAACATACGTTTTTAGGGGGTCATTTGAGACCTAAATCAACATATGTTATATCCGTTAGTACTTAAAATCGTTCCTTTTCACATTTTAGGTCTTTTGGAAGCAAAATGCTAAAATGAAGCATATTTGGACGAAAAAGAGCGAAAACATGAAGAAAATGGCAAAGTCAAGATCAAAGGCCCTCCAGCAGACCTGACGGTGTCCAAACCAAAGGGCGACGCCGTCCTATATAGAAGTTTTGATGAAAATACACATGACGGCTCAGAACAAATTTTGGTTCTACAACCTGACGGCATCACGCCTAAACTCTGGAAGGCGTCACTCTCAATTTCCACACCATACGCCCAAGAACCAATCTCAAACGACGTCCTTCATGAAGACTGACAGCGTCACACTCATAACCTGACGCCATCCCAACGATGACTTGGCTCAAACGAAACCCTAATGACGGCGATATGACGGCGTCACTAGCAAAAGGTGACGCCGTCGCATTTGTAAATCTATATATGGAATTCTATTTTTCTGTTTTAAAGGAGGTAGAACTTTGGAGAGCAAACCCTAATTCAATTGTAGTCTGACTTGGACAGTATCTAAGGGTCCCATACCCTTCTTTACATCATAAGATAAGTTTGTTAATCTATATTATCATTATGTCTACCCCATGTTCAATTGTATGTGTGTATGCTTGCTTGTCTAACAAGAGTAGCTAAATTATCCATGTGTTTGCTTAGATCTATGAAACCTAGTTGTTAATTATTGTTACGTTGTCTCTTGTCTTAATTGGTAGACGCTAGAGTAAGGAAATCTGGCTTCTTCTTTAATTATTGCGAGCTTGAACGTCCTAGATAGCAAAAAAGCTTAGGAGTAAACCTAGGCCATTCGTTGTGTTTATTGCGTGAATTGTAGCTTAAGGATAATAGAGTATTCAGGGGAGTTACTATTGTACTCACAGATCCCGGATAGTCTAGAGGAGAGTTACAATTCACATAACTAGGGAATTAGGCACCCCCCATATGACCAAAAGGAATACAACGCACCAATTAAGATGAGGATGTGACAATTCAACCGACCAATAAGAGATAACTATGGAGTAAGAACATCTAAGTAAATACATTTTTAATCATTATACGAGCACATCTAAAATTAGCATAATCTATCCATAGTTAAAGTAGTTAATTGGTAGGTAGTTATAAAAAGTAGTTAAAATGGGTAGAAGTACCCCCCCCCCCCCCCCCCACTCCTATACCCCGAGATATTTACCTTGATTTCTAAAAAACATAAAAAAGACTAAAAATAATCTCCCTCGACCTCACCTTCTCATCATATATCTCTTTCTAGCATTCCTAATCCCCTAGAGAACGAATCAATCCCCTGGGTTTACCCCATACTACACTACAACGATTAGGTTCACTACCTAGAGGGTTGAAAAACTTGCTCGTAGAAAAGGAAGTCTTCTCGACCCCGAACCCCACGTATCAAGTTTTTGGCGCCGCTGCCGGGGAATAGAATAGCTAGTTAGACTTCTATCTCGTTTAGGTTTACTCGCTTGATTCCTATCAAGTGAGCTTTTTTCTCTTTTTCTTAGCTTCCTTGTAGTCTATATTTTTCTTTGTGTTTTTGTTCGTAATCTCATCACTTTTCATCATGGAAGGTGATAACCCACCCAACAACGATCCACCATTTCCACCCACCAACAACCTTCGACAACTCAGGACCCGTAGTTCCACCAAAACCCTCCTTGAGCCCTTAGCCTGATGAAGAAACCACACATTCTCTCAATCCTCACGATGCTTTCATCAATGATAACCTGAGCCTACACAGTGAGGAAGTTCCCGCCACTCCTATTAATGAACACATTAACGAACCTAAAGCCAAAATCCTCAAAGATTATTCTTCTCCCACCTCGTCTGGATTTACTAGCGCCATCGTCTATCCTTCTGAACAAATCAATGAGGTGTTGCATGCAACCGCCATTTGGCTTATCCATAATGCATGTCAATTTCACGGATCTTGCAGCGAGTACCCAATTCATCACATCAAATAATTTTTGAAAATTGTGGATATTATCTATGATGACGGAGCTTCTCTGGAGACATCTAAACTCCAGTTTTTCCCATTCTCTCTTCAAATAAAGGCCAAGGAATGGCTTGACAAGCTGCCTCCAAGGTCTATCTTGACTTGGGAACAACTAACTTCCAAGTTCACCAAAAAGTTCTTTCCTCCTGGAAGGACTGCGACCATCAGGAGCGAAATCCTTCACTTCCATAAAAATGATGTAGAATCTATCTTTAGCTCCTGGACTCGCTTTAAAGATCTTATTCAACAAGCCCCATACCATGGTATCAGCCTTTGGTTGCTTTTTCAAATCTTTTACGATAATGTCTCCCCATGAAGACCAAAAAGGGATTGACTTCTCGACCGAAAGAAAGATCTTTAACCTCAGTGCGGAAGAAGGATGGGATCGCATTGAGGAATATGTCCAATACTAAGACAACACTTGGAATGAGCCGATAACCGTGATGGATGTTTCAGCTGCCTCATACGAAAACCCATTATCCCTCGACGATCGGATAAAGAGGGCACAATAGAAGATTACATACCTCACAAAGTCGCAAGAACCTAAGAGATTGGTTAATCCATACCTTATATGCGACATTTATGGAGGCCGATGAGTGTGATGACAATACACGCCATGAGTAAGCTCTCCTCTCCAGCCATGACATCTATGATGACCCTTCCCTCCTAATATTTTATCAAAACAATTATGATACCCTTTGGGGTAATCTAAAAAGAAAAAATGAGGGGGAAGATGGTCCCGAGTACACCACCCGTGATACATTTGAAGAAGAGCTCGGATATTTCACCATGAAAAAGAAAATTCTTCTAAAGGGTCTTGAAGAATTCATTCAAGAGCAACAGGCTAAATTAGAAGGCCAGTTCATTGAACTCCATAAAAGGATAAGTGAACCCGACCCAATCTAACAAGATCCAACCTTTGCTATCACCTCTCGATCTGGAACCACTACTAAAGATCCACCAAACCCAGTTCAAAACCCCACGACCCGTGAACCTGAGGCAGACAAGGAGGGAGCACCCGAACCTCCTCCAACCTCTCACAACCCTACTTTACAGTCATCTACACCCATCCAACGTTCAACTCTTACAAAGATACATTATCCCTCACGTCTAAAGAACCAGAAGGCCGAAGAAGACAATAAAAGATTGTTGTCTTACTTCAAGGGCGCAGTCGTTACCATCCCTCTTCTCGATGCATTCTATCATCTACTTAAACATAGCACATATTTCAAAAGACTCCTATCCAATCGGAAGAAAATTGAAGGGTTGGTAACGTTAGGAGAAGGATGTTCAGCTATTATCCAGAAAAGCCTACCCAAATAGAAAGAAGATCCAGGCAGTTTCACCCTTCCTTGCTCCATAGGAGCACTCTCTATGAAAAACGCTTTGGCAGATATTAGGGCAAGCATTAACTTGATGCCTCACTCTCTATATCTTAAGCTTGGATATTCAGGGCTGAAACCAACCAGAATGAGTATTCAGCTTCCGGACCGATCAGGCAAATATCCCATTGGAGTTTGCGAAAATGTTCTAGTTAGGATAGGAGAATTCAGGTTTCCAGTAGATTTCGTGATCTTAAAACGGAGAAGTATTACTTCATTCCAATAATCCTTGGGAGACCATTCTTGGCCACGGATCGCGCCATTATCGATGTTCATGATGGCAAACTCACTTTACGGGTGGGATCTGAGAGCTTAACCTTTGATATCAAGGACACTATGAGACGCCCTCCCTCGTATGATCACCCCATATATCTTGTTGAAGAAGTTGATGAATTTGTTGATGAAGTTGATAGTTGTGTAGACGAGTTTATGAATGTCAACGATGGCATGATGTACGATGATGGAGGGGAAGAGACTGAGATGGTTGGAGCTGTTTCTTTCTATCCGCGTAAGGAGGAAGTTGAGCCTCTCGAGCTTCAAAAGCCAAAAAATAAGCTTAAACCATCAATTAAGGAACCTCTTATCTTGGAATTGAATGATCTCCCAAGTCATCTGGAATATGCCTTCCTTCAAGAGGCAGATCAACTCCCTGTAATCATAAGCTCCTCCTTGACCCCTGAACAAAAAGGGAAGCTCTTGGAAGTTCTAAGAGAGTACAAGGGAGTGATCGCATGGAGTGTTGCTGACATTAAGGGAATTGACTCTACTTTTTGCACTCATAAAATTCTTATGGAGGAAGACTACAAACCCACCGTTCAAACTCAAAGAAGAGTAAATCCCAACATCAAAGAAGTGGTAAAGAAAGAATTCATCAAGATCCTTGATGTTGGTTTGATTTACCCCATTTCAGACAGCCCCTGGGTCAGCCCAGTCCAAGTAGTCCCGAAAAAAGGAAGAATGACTGTTGTGAAGAATGAAAAGGGTGATTTGGTTCCACAAAGAACGGTTACAGGTTGGCGTGTGTGTATCAATTATAGAAAATTGAACGATGCCACCCGAAAGGATCACTTTCCTTTACCATTCATCGATCAAATGCTTGAAAGGTTAGCTGGGCATGAGTACTATTGCTTTCTTGACGGTTTCTCAGGGTAATTCCAAATCCCTATTGCCCCTGAAGATCAAGAAAAAACTACTTTCACGTGCCCCTATGGGACTTTTGCATACAAACAAATGCCTTTTGGGCTATGCAGTGCTCCCGCTACCTTTCAACAATGTATGATGGCCATATTCCATGAATTGATTGAAGATAGCATGGAAGTTTTCATGGATGATTTTTCGATGTTTGGAAATTCTTTCGATCTTTGTTTGTCCAATCTTAGGAAGATGCTTAAGCGGTGTGAAGAAACTAACCTAGTCTTGAATTGGGAAAAATGCCATTTTATGGTAAGAGAATGGATTTTCTTGGGACACAAAGTCTCCGGGAATAGGATTGAGGTCGATAGGGCCAAGATAGAGGCAATATCCAAATTACCATATCCTACAACCGTTAAAGCTATCTGAAGCTTCTTTGGTCATGCAGGTTTTTATAGGAGGTTTTATAGGACTTCTTAAACATTGCCCGACCAATGACACAACTTCTCATCAAAGACGCACCCTTTGACTTTTCAAAGAATGTAAGGACGCGTTCAATCGCCTGAAGCAAGATCTTACCCAAGCTCCTATAATGGTTACTCCTGATTGGTCTCAACCATTCGAGATCGTGTGCGATGCTAGTGATTATGCTGTAGGGGCCGTTTTAGGCCAAAGAAAAGAGAAGCATTTTCAGCCAATTTATTATGCTAGCAAGACAATGAATGTGGTGCAAGAAAATTACACAACCACCAAAAAAGAGCTTCTGGCTGTGGTTTTTGCCTTCGATAAATTCAGGCAGTATCTCGTTGTTTCTAAAACGATACGTCTTCACCGATCATTCCGCCTTACGATACTTGTTCTCAAAACAAGATGTAAAGCCCCGACTTATTAGATGGATTATATTGCTCCAAGAATTCGACATTGAAATTCAGGATAAAAAGGGGGCTGAAAATCTTGCTGCTGATCATCTTTCACGGTTGGAAAACCCGAACTTGGAGAAATTAAACAATGACGAGATTTGTGACTCCTTCCCTGAGGAGCAACTAATGTCCATTAAGGATATTGAGCCATGGTATGCGGATTATGCTAACTATTTATCCAGTAGGGTCTTACCAAATTATATGACTAGGCAAGAAAAGAAAAGATTCTTCATTGAGCTAAAGTATTATTTTTGGGACGAATCCTTTCTATTCCGCATGTGTCGCGATCATATTATCCGAAGTTGTGTTACAGGAAGGGAGATTGATCAGATTATGAGAGAGTGTCATGCGGCACCATCAGGAGGGCATCACGGTATAAATGTTACGGCACGGAAAGTTTTCGATGCCGGATTCTACTGGCCTACTGTATTCCGCGATGTCAAGAGATTAGTTCAGACATAAGATGCATGCCAACGATCAGGAAATATCTCGAGAAGAGATGAAGCACCCCAGAACTACATCCAAGTCTGCGAAATATTCGATGTCTGGGGTATCGATTTTATGGGTCCTTTTCCATCATCCAGAGGGAATCAATTCATTCTGGTCGCCATTGATTATGTGTCCAAATGGGTGGAGGCACAAGCCCTTAGAACCAATGATGCGAGGGTAGTCATTCATTTTCTCAAGAAACTCTTAGCGCGGTTCGGGATTCCCAAAGCACTGATTAGTGACAGGGGGACCCATTTCTGCAATGCTTAAATGGAAAAGATAATGAAGAAGTATGATGTTCCTCACAGGTTCTCTACGGCATATCATCCCCAAACAAATGGGCAACTGAAAAACACAAATAGAGCGTTAAAACGAATACTAGAAAAAACGGTCCACCAAAACAGAAAAGATTGGTAATTTAAACTTGATGAAGCACTTTGGGCATTTAGAATGGCTTATAAAATGCCCATTGGAACAACCCCTTTTCGCTTAGTGTACGGGAAAGCATGTCATCTCCCTATTGAGCTTGAGTAAAAGGTATACTGGGCACTCAAGGCCTGTAACATGGATTATTCTGAGGCAGGGTCAAATAGGTTCTTGCAGCTTTAAGAGCTAGACGTACTAAGACTCGAGGCCTATGAGTCCTCAATCACGTACAAATAAAGAGCAAAACGATGGCATGATCAACGAATAAAGGGTCCTAAAGAGTTTGCGGAGGGAGATAAGGTACTCTTATATAATTCAAGGTTAAGATTATTCCGGGGAAAACTCAAATCAAGATGGTATGGCCCTTTTCGGTAAAGAGGGCAACGAGTGGTGGAGCCGTTGTATTGCTAGATAATGATGGGAGAGAATTTACCGTAAATGGACAACGTGTGAAACATTACCAAATAAACAATAACGAATTAATAAATGATGAAGATATTGTTTTGGAAAATGAATTCATGTAGGAGCACGACTTCGAGTCTAGCTACAAGACTTATAAATAAAGAAAAGCGCTTCGTGGGAGGCAACCCATTCTTAATTGTTTGCTTGTTTTGTTTTTCAATTTTGTTTATGTATTTATATATCTTTTTCATTATTGTTTATTCTCATGTTAGACTTTGTGAAAATGCTTTATTTTGTTTTTAACCCCGTCTTAATTGTATATAAAGGTATTTTACAAAAAGATAAGTGTACGGAAGATCACATATGTTCTTAAGAACATGAACATGAGATTACCAATAATTGAAATTGTATAGATTTGTGTGTTTGTTAGAGTCAAATGCTTGTATCAAGTCATAATGGATGTTTTGCAGAAATTTTTCCAAGTTTTAATGAGGTAATTTTCCCAGAATTTTTTCAGAAAAACGCATCAGACCACTTTTTGTCAAGACAGCCTGAAGGCGTCAGGATTAACACCTGACGACGTCAGGCAATGTTGAAGCAGAATTTCAGTTTCGGTTTCTGTGTAACTTGTGATTTTTGGAAATTCCCAATTCTTAAGTTTCTAGAAAAAATGCAAACATCCATTCCACAAGCATTATATCTTACTTACTTTCTAGTTTAGTTGTGTGTCATATATAGTTTTACCGCCGATTTTACGTGAAGGTTTCGTTTTGTTTTCTTATAAGTGTGCAGGTTATATTAAACAAGAATAAGAAACACATATTGGAAGAAGCACTTATTACTTATTCATTCTTCTTGGAGGAGGATATAACCGCAACTTCATATATATCCTACCGAGCTAATCAGGGGAGTACTAGTTTCTTTCTTTTTTAACTTACCTTCCTTTATCATAACTGATAAGGATTTAAAACATATGTTTTTAGGGGGGTCATTTAATCCCTAAATCGACACATTTTATATCCGTTACTACTTAAAATCGTTCCTTTTCACATTTTAGGTCTTTTGGAAGCAAAATGCTGGAATGAAGCACATTTGGATGAAAAAGAGCGAAAACATGAAGAAAATGGCAAAGTCAAGATCAAAGGCACTCCAGCACACCTGACGGCTTCCCAACCAAAGGGCGACGCCGTCCCTTTATAGAAGACTTGATCAAAAGTGCACGCGACGACTCAGCGGATATCCTGGTCCTAAAGCTTGACGGCGTCACGCCTAAACTCTAGAAGGCGTCACTCACAAATTCTACACCAAACGCCCAAGAACCAAGATTCAGGCGATGTCCCTATTGAAGACTGATGGCATCACACATCTCAATTGACGCCGTCCAACGATGACTTGGCCCAAACGAAACCCTAATGACGGTGACCTGACGGCGTCACTAGTAAAAGGTAACGCCGTCGCGATTGTAAATCTATATATAGAATTCGATTTTTCTGTTTTAGAAGAGGTAAAAATTTAACCCTAATACAGTTGTAGTCCGACTTGGTAATTAGTTTAGGGTCCCATACCCTATTTTACATCACAAGATAAGTTTGTTTATCTAATTTATCATTATGTCTACCCCATGTTCAATTGTATGTGTGTATGCTTGTTTGTTTAACTTGAGTAGCTAAATTATTATTGTGTTTGCTTAGATCTATGAAACCTAGTTATTAATTGTTGTTAGGTTGTCTCTTGTCTTAATTGGTAGACGCTAGATTAAGAAAAACCGGCTTCTTCTTTCATTGTTGCGAGCTTGAACGTCCTAAATAGCAAAAAGCCTTTGAGTGCACATTAGGCCATTCGTTGTGTTTATTGCGTGAATTGTAGCTTTAGGATAGTAGAGTATTCGGGGGAGATACCATTGCACTTGCCGATCTCGGGTATTCTAGAGGAGAGTTGCAATTCATAGAACTAGAGAATTAGGCACCACCCTACGACCAAACGGAATACAATGCATCAATTAAGATTAAGGAAATGACAATTCAACCGACCAATAAGAGATAATTAGAGAGTAATAGCATCTAAGTGAACACATCTTTAATCATCATACGAGCACACCTCAATTAGCATAATCTATCCTTAGTTAATTAGATAATTAGATAAGTAGTTAAAGTAGTAAAACCGATAGAATTACCACCCCCAATCTTATACCCCGAGATATTTACCTTAGCTTTCTAAAAAACTATAAAAAAGATTAAAAAGAATGTTCCTCAACCCCACCTTCTCGTCATATATCTCTTTCTAGCATTCCTATTTCCCTAGAGAACGAAATCAATCCCCTGGGCTTATCACATACTACACTACAATGATTAGGTTTACTGCCTTGAGGGTTGAAATACTTGCTCGTAGAAAAGGAGGTTTTCTCGACCCCGAACCCATGCATCAAGTTTTTGGCGCCGCTGACGAGGAATAGAATAGCTAGTTAGATTTCTATCTCGTTTAGGTCCACTCATTTGATTCCTATCAAGTGAGCTTTTTTCCTCTTTTTCATTAGCTTACTTGTAGTCTATCCCCTTTCTTTGTGTTTTTGTTCGTAGCCTCATCACTTTTCATCATGGAAGGTGATAACCCACCCAACAACGATCCTCCACCACATCAACCACTTCCACCCAAACATCTACCACAAAACCCACCACTTGATCAAACCTATGCTAACCAACTCCGCGCCCGTATCTATAGTGAAATTGGAGAGCTTAGGAAATTGAATAGGATAATTGAAAACGCACTTGAGAAAGCACTTGAAGAAAAAACTAGTACAATAGATAGCAATTCCACCATGAGTGATGATTCGGATGAAGAGCTTAAGGAAGGAGATTATAGAGTGCTAGAAATTATGGAGGGTAATGAGGAAGAAGAACTTAATGAGTATTTTGAGTCATACCCCAATGGAAAGGAAATCGCCTATCACTATAACGTAGTCAATCAACCACCACATGACCCGCCAAGAGGTCGTACTCTTGGTGAATACTCTAGACCGAGCCATCAAGGCTATAGGAACACCATTGAGCTCCCACTTAAAGCTCAAACTACGGCTCTGCGATCCGATACCATCTGGTTGGTGCAAAACGGATGTGCATTCCATGGACTTCGTTCCGAAGATCCTAATCAGCATCTCAAGGATTTCCTAAAAATCGTTGACTCCATCGACCTTGATGCTACCACACGGGAGACTACACGCTTGCGTCTCTTCCAATTCTCTCTAGAGGACCAAGCTAGTAATTGGCTTGAGCGACTTCCCGCAGGATCCATCTCAAGTTGGGATGATCTCACTACTCGTTTCCTCGCCCAATTTTTCCCATCGGGGAGAACTATCAAGCTGAGGAATGACATCTTGATGTTCCAACAACGTCAAGGCGAAACTCTCTACGAGGCGTGGACTCGATTCAAGGACTTGCTCCATAAAGTCCCTGATCACGACATTGATCTTTGGCTTCAAGTCCAAATATTTTACGATCATGTCAATCTCTCCACTAGGCAAACCATCGACCAAGCGGCCGGTGGTAAGCTTAGTGAACTTACCGCGGAAAAATCGTAAGGTACAATGGAGGACCTTGATCTCAATGATAATGAATGTTGGAATGACCCTCGTGAGTTGCTGAAAATCGTTAAGGCAATCTCCTTGCCTCCCATTGACTCACAACCTTTCAATCGTAGGATGCTCGAACTTGAAGATCAAGTCAAATTCATAATGAGTTCCTACGAAACTCCTAAGCCTTCACGCCAAGTAAACAAGGTCTCTTCCTTGTGTGAGTTATGTAGTGGTCCCCATGACACTCGCAATTGCACAAGACTCCCCGAACAAGCTTCCGTGGACTACACATCCTCGCGTACCAATGGAATGGGAGGAAGATTCTCCACAACACCCGGACCTAGGACTTACAACGAAGCCTGAGAGGCATGGAGGGGCAAACCCGACTATAATTGGATTCAAACCAAAGAATTCACCTCTAACGACTCCCCATGGCCCCAACAACACAATTCAAGCCCTCATGCACCTAGTCAACACAACTTAGAAGGGATGATGCGACACCACGTGACATCCCAAGAAGCCCAAATAGCCTAGCTTTCGGACCGCTTTAACCAACAACAAGTCGAGATGGATAGGAAGATAGATAACCTCTTGAAAACCATAACCAATCATGATAGGACGACCACCGAAAAGGTTAATGCTATCTCGACTCACTCCTCCGAAAAAGTTTCCTTGTAAAGATTAAGGACCCGAGCAAGTACTTCGCCCATTCACAATTAGGCAATGAAACTAGGAACCCGTCTTCATCAAAGCACGTTCACTTCGTCAATGCCATCACCCTAGTGAAACCAAATAGGAATAGCGATGAAGCAAATCATGAAACGGTGCTTGAGGTTAGTGAGACTCCTAAGGATGAAACAACCAATGAAGTAGACGAAGCAGGTGATGAACACTTCAACAAGTTTCCTACGGATGAGGAACTTTCATACTACCCACACCTAGTGCGCGACCTTCTTCCCTTTTATACTAAGAGATGCCCACGAATCACCTATGGAAATCCTAGAAACCTCAACATATCGTGTTGCATAGGACATCTTTGCATGAAAAAATCACATGTGATTAAACACTATTGGAATATTATAAAAATATCACACGTGATATTAGTATTAAATCACATATTCACATATGATAAGTGATATTACATATTATATGTGATTTACACTAATATCACATGTGATATTATTATAATATTCAAATTAGTGTTTAATCACATGTGATTTTTTTATGCAAATTTCAGCAACGAAAAAAAACATAAAAAAGTGAAAAACACGAAAAAAAAATGTCGAAAGTATATCAAAGTGCTATCTATAGAAAGACAATTAAATGCTCGTTGTAATAGTATATTATTTTTCGCTTAATGATTAACGGTTTGAAAGATATTAATATTTTGAGAGAAAAAAACGATGAAAATGAGTTTTTTAAATTGTTGAGATTAATCTCATCTATTATATCAAATAAAGATGGAAGAAAGATGGAAAATAAAGATTGATCACTTAATATGTAGAAAAAATATGATAAATTTATCTATCCCAATATGTATATATCTCATTCTCACTTCAAACATATGTGATAACATCCTATACACAAATAAACTCATATACAAATAGCCTCATTTTGTTTTGCATTATAGAAGATACATATACGAGAAAAGTTCAAATGTTTACACATATTTTGGTGCTTATCAAGGGACAAATCCCCACCATCCATTTAGTTTGATCTAATGGTCGAGATTAACTTAATATTTAATATGTAAACCTAAGTCCAATGTTTTTTTTCTTGACTTTCTATCAATCTTATTATTCACCTTTTTTTTTTGCTTTTTTCTAATTCACTTTTTTGTTTATTTTTTATTTTTAGTCCACTTTTTTTTTCCTTCGCTTTCATACGTTTTCATCTGTGTTCTTACACTTTTGTCCGTATTCTTACATTTTTGTTCATTTTCTTACGTTTTCATACGTTTTCTCCCGTTTTCATACGTTTTCGTCCATTTTCGTCCGTTTTCATATGTTTTCGTCTGTTTTCATACGTCTTTTTATGCTTTCATACGTTTCGTCCATTTTCATACATATTCGTACGTTTTCTTACATTTTCGTCCGTTTTCATACGTTTTCGTCTGTTTTTAAATGTTTTTGGCCGTTTTCATAGTGATATTCTGAATATGAATAGCACAAGTGATATTCTGTGATATTTAGAATATCACAAATGATATTCTGTGATATCCAGAATATCACAAGTGATTTTCTGAATATAACAAGTGATTTTTAACTAATGTTTTGTAACGTGAAAATCACAAATGATATTCAGAATATCACAAAGTGATATCCAGAAAATCACAAGTGATATTTATAATGTCACAAAGTGATATTCAGAATATCACAAGGTGATATTCAGAAAATCACAAGTGATATTCTGAATATCACAGAATATCGCTTGTGATAATCAGAAACGTATGAAAACGGACGAAAACGAACGAAAACATAAGAAAACGGACGAATACGTATGAAAATGGACGAACACGTATGAAAGCGTAAAAACACGTACGAAAACGGACGAAAACGTATGAAAAATGGATGAAAATGAAAGAAAAGTAGAAAACTGATGAAAACGGACGAAAACGTATGAAAAAGAACGAAAACGTATGAAAACGGGAGAAAACGTAAAAAACGGACGAAAACAGATGAAAACGAACGAAAACAGATGAAAACGGACGAAAACGAATGAAAGCGAAGAGAAAAAACGGGAATTAAAAAAACGCCAATTTAAAAAGAAAACGTGAATAAATTAAAATAAACGTGACTTAAAAAAGACAAAAAAAATATGTGAATAAAAAAGGACAAAAAGACAAGAAAAAAAAACATAGAATTAGGTTTATTTTTTAAATTTTATGTTAATCTCCACCATTAAATCAAACTAAACGAATGTTGAGAATTTGTCCTTTATAAGTATAAATTTATGAGTAAGCAAAATAAATTGTTTCTACATATACTCGTAATTGAAGCATCCTTGCTCTTTTTATTAACTTGTAACTCTTTATTACAAAGAGAGATGATTAATGCAACTGAGACTTATTTTTATTTTGTACAAAAATCAATACGACAAAAAAAAACTCAACGGTTGCTTGTGAGATTTAAGTTCAATTGTGTTACGTGTAAATAATCTTAAATGGTTATGTCAATCTTTTAAAAAAAAAATTACCTGATTTGAGTGTATATTGCAGTCGATTCAAATCTCGTGAAACAGTCGGTCAAAAAGTTATAAAACATGATTACTAAAAATAATATTAGAAAATATATATATATATAATAATAATAATAATAATATGACAAACACTTATAATACGTCACTTAATTACGTCGCAAATTTTTTTGATTTTTTGATTTTTTTTTTAACCAAAAAAAAAAGTTAGTAAGTTGACTACACGTTTTGGTAGACTTTTTAAAACTCAGCTTTAGAGATCTACCCCCCTCAAACTGAATCAACTACGACTCTACGAGCGTGTCATTAGAACTTGGTATTAATGAGAAATTGAAAAGTATATGTTGTAATAACTACTAATAACTATTCTGAGTGCAGTTTTTTTACTTTTTTGTTTAGAAGTCATTACTTGAAAGTTAATAGTATATTGAACTTTATGTACCACTTAGAGCATTTGCAACGAGTAACGCCCCCCACACACACACACACACACACACACCACGTTATTCCCGCGTTAACCACTGCGAAGCCGGCGTTATTCCAGCGTTAACGTGCCGGTGTTAGCCCTATAACGGGCGTTATTCGGATTAAGGGGAAAAAAAAATCAATTTACCCCCGTAACGGCTAGCTTTATTAAAAAAAAAATTACCACTATAAATACCCAACTAAAACAACATTTTTTTTTCACACTTCCACTACTCAATCCTCTCAATCTTATACTTCCAATTACTAAAAAAAAATGTCGGGAGGCAACAACGATGATACATTCATGAATCTTCTCGGTGGTGGGTGGAATACCTCAAACCCGGGTTCATCTTCAAACCCCAACGTCTCTTTTCCCAACCCATTAGGTTTGTCGAGACAAGAAATGTACCTACAACATCAACAATATCTGTATTGGCAACAAAGTCAACAAAGCACATTAAACACCAACTTTCAAAATCTACAATTTTCACAACATTTACAAACTGAAACACATGATATTCCTGAAACACTCACGTCTCCTCCAAAAAAATCCAAATGTCGTATTAAACGAAAGTCCAAAAAATCCAAAGACCTCGAACCAATCGATAATGACGAAGAAGAATTCGCTACTGGGCGTTGGCAACCATCAGAGGAAGATTTACTTGCCAGGTGTTATGTAGCTGTTACGGAGGATCCGATAGTCGGGCGTGGACAACCCAAAGATACGTTCTGGATACGGGTCACAAATGAGTTAAATAGACTCAATTTTCAACGACGTAACAAGGATATGATGTCAAGCAAGTGGAAAACGTTGAACCATGATTGCACAAATGTCGTGGCTTGGATCAATAACGAAAAAGACCGAATCATCAAAAAATATAACTTGCAACCTCGTCAGTAGATTGTATTCTCGTCATTTCCTTTATGTTGTAACGTTTAATTTTCAGTATCTTTTTTTATTTCGTTGTAATTTTTTTTTTTTTAATTTCGTATTGTAATATATTTCAAATTAATGATATGTTTTTTTAATAAATGAAGTTTTTGTTTTAGTTTAGGGGTTGAATTTGAAAATATCAAATGTTAAACCTTAACTTGGGATGTTATATGATTGTGGTGTTTTTTGGGTGAGTTAAAGTGAAATGTTAAAGCTAATTTGGCGCCGACGTGACAAGATGTTAAAGAATAATTTGAGTTATGAAAGCAAATGCTCTTACTGAACTTTGAGTACACTTTAGATTTTTATTAGCAACCAGATACTTCTATGATAACAAGAAGGGAATTGATAACACATAGAAATTTGATTTGCACACATAAAATCATTTGGAATAGACATTTATACCCTTACCTTCCTATATTCTAGTTATCATCTTTGACCACCAAAAACCCTTTTTTTTATTCAGAGTATTTATGCCATATACTTTTTTTATTCGAAGTATTTACACACCGCAATTTACAACGCAGATATTTAGTAACGAGTTATCAATCGGTAAAACTAACTCACCTCCGATGAAGCTCGAAACACCAAAGCCTAACCTGCCCGTCAGTTTACTACTCAACTAATAATGATACAAAAGAGAAGAATTGAATTTAGTTCAAAAAACTCAATAAAACAACAATATTGACCATAGAAAAGAAAACTAAAAGTAACATATATCAACTCACATTGATAACTCAAAGAGACAACTAACAATTTGAGTTTATTCACATCGAATGTGGCGATTGTTTTTTGCCACACTTCCAATCTATTCACATCCGGTGACTGACGGATGTAGATTTTCGATTAGAGCATGCTCTAAAAACACCTCACATAGTCACATTACGCACTCTGTTAAATATTGAGAACACCACAGGTATCACATAGATCAATAGCTCATGTTGCTTTTAAAAAATAACACAAAAAAGAAGTTATCAATCTACAACCTTATTGCCGAATTGAACATGTATATTAGTAATCAATAAATCCTGTAACTGTTTTATATTTGAAGTTATATACTCGTATCGTTTTCATAAATGTCTTCATTCGCAAGGGTGCCGCCGTGCCGGGAAATGAGGTGGCTGGAAGTGAAAGAGAATGGAGGTAGGAGATCGACGGTAATTATGGGTTCCTTTTTTGGTGAAATATAGTCAAAAAGGTAAAAGGGAAGCAAGATACAGGAGGCAAGGGCATATGTGTAAATTCAGTTTAATTACATGTGTGCAAATCAAAAACTTCCGTGTAAATATCATTACCCAACAAGAAATAAAAACAGATTTACTCACTTCTTTAAACGAGTGGAATGAGTCTTAGAAATATCATTTGTACGGTCAACGTAATAGGTTATTGACTTATTAAATGCAATGGTTGTAACATCTCTATTATTGGTGATAAAGAAATTCCTATAATAACATTTTTAAACTAGTCAATATGCTCATTTAGAGTGTGTGGGTCGCATAATGTAAACAGCATGGTTAATGTTTTTTTTAGCAAACGTGACGTTGCATTATGAAAGTTCAACACTGTTTTTTACCGTAATTTTCAGAGTATGCTACTTAGGTAGGACGGAGTGGACGAAATTTTCACCATCGAGCTCAAGTACCCTAGCGGCTACACCGTTCCCACCCCTTAGGGTACTTGAAATTTTGGAAGAATTCGAGTTCGGAACCCGAACTATTTTAGCTTTGTTCTCTTCTTTTTTTTTGTCTTTTTATGAAATTTAGTGTTAGGGTAGGATCGGGTACCACTCCGTCTAGTTAGGGTAGTGTTAGGGTAGTATTGGGGTAGTTTTGAGGTGGAAGGTTTTTATTGGATAGAGGTGATGTGGCACCCTCAGGGTATTAGGGTAGTAAATTTCCACTCCTCCCTCCCTTAAGATCTACTACTATTTATCTTCTACGATTTGGTTGTTCCTCACTTTTGTGCAGTGTGTGCAAATAAGTACATTAGTAATTCTATGTTTCTAGCATTCTTGCATGATAGATGTGGAATTCAACTTCTTTTATATATAAGCTTTACATGTTTTCAATGAAATACGTATAGATATGTATTTACTAATATACATGACAGTAATCACATAACTTGATCTTACTTTGGTGAAATTGATGATGCTGGTATACATTAAAAAACTTAATTCAAATTCTGAAGCACTTGGATCATCTAGTTGGCATTATATATGCAAACATGATCCTAAAATACATTAATTAATTGTCATATGGTTAACAAACTAATAAGGACACAGTTGTCTTTTGAACCACATAGTTGTACACTTGTACTTTCCTGGCCGTATACTGACATATACATAGATTCGCATATGAAGTTTCTTACATCATTGGAATCTACCGCGAATATGCAAAGTGTAAGGGTGCGTTTGGTATACCAATATCGGAATGAGGGAATAGTTTCATTCCGATACAAGATGTTTGTTTTACTACTTCAAATCCGAAAATTTTCTATGCTAGCCATATATATAGCATACTCCATACCCCACTCACTTGCTTCCTATGGAAACTATCATACCGAAAGGACCCACTTTATACTCAAAGTCATACCGATTGTAATTGATGAAAATATACCAAACGCACCCTAAATGTGGTCATTTTCAAGTTTCAACTCCCTTTAGCCACGCTTAGCCGAGCAAAATCATCCAAAAAATGACCCGAAAATCAATAAATCTATCGAAATTGGGTCGAATCAAACCGAACCGATCTTATTCAGTTCGGTTTTGGTTTTATATAATTATTTCGGTTCAGTTCGGATCAAAATCACACTTTTTCGATTCGAAATAGTTTTTTCTTGGTTTTGGTTTCAATTTTTCTCGGTTCGGTTCTCGGTTCATGTTTTACCCTTATTCGGTTTTCGGGTCGGGTCAATTTTGGTCGGTTCGGTCCGGGTTTGACATGTTGATTAGCCCTATGCTTGACTACTCGACTCCACCCAAATTTTGACACGTGTCCCTTGCGAGTACAAGCTTTAATTTTTGAGTTTTGGCTTATATGACGAATATACTCCCATTCTTATCTCTTTTCTCTCTCGCTTTTAATTATATACTCACCACTTCGCCACCATTACTCCACCACCACTGCTCCACCACTCCGCTACAACCACCTCCACACTATAGTCCTACCACTTTCACCTGCCATCCACCACTAACTACACCACCTCCTAACGACCACCAACGACTACCTACAACCACATCATGACAATATTTAAGTACAATATACTAACAAAATTTACCAACAAACAGATTTACATAAAATGGTTACACAAACTTTATAACAAATTTTACATAAACTTTATAGCAACAAAAAACACAAATTTATATTATAACTAAATTTACACAAACTTTAAATAAACTTACAAAAAAATTTACAAAACAAACTCTAAAAATCTACACTTTAACGGGTGACAACAACAAGCGGGGTGTGGCAGACTCCGGCGACAGCAGCAAATTCCGACGGCGGGACAATTTTAGCTGATCCTAAAATAGTTGAAAAAAATGTTATACCAACTCACATATGTAAAAAAATGTATAGATCTATGAATAAAAACTTCCACATCTTGAAATATATAGTTGAAAAAAAAAAACCTTAAAATTGAACGCACCTTTTGTAATGTAGGGGTTTACAAAGGGTTATAGTCTCGGTGGTGGGGAGTCGTCAGATCTGTAAATTGAAAATCAAGAACACAAATCTGTAAGGCTGAGCATCGGTCCGACGAAAGCCGAAATGAAACCAAAAAGCATTAGCATATAGAGCCGAAACCGAATCGAATATGGTCGGTTCTGTAACATATTGGTTATCATAAACACACAAACACACCAAGCTTGGTTCGAATCTAGAGAGAGTTTAGAGAGAGAAAGTAGAGAGGATGAGAACTTCTCGTGAGAGAAAGTTATGTAATATTATAAAGCTCTACCCTTTTCCTTGGGAGGTAAAGGGTATTTATAGTATATTACAAATACGCCACTTACGGGCTGTGGATCAGGTATACAGTGGGTAAGACTCGTCCGTCCTCCACGTTATTACTTAACTAACTACTAAACATAACTAAATGACTAAGACTACGAGCTTTCTAATGCTTACACATACTTGAGGTGACCGAGTCTTTAACTAATGGATTTTCTAAATCCTACCAATCACCTCAATTACAAATATATTACATTTTGAGTTCTAGTATTCTATGACATGCTCTTTACTTTGTAGCTCGTAATCTTTGATTCTTAAAAGTCTACATGCTTTGTACTTTAAGTGGAGGTCTTTAACTGATCCACGACTTGGTGATTCTTTGAGATTTCTTAGAGGTCATCAGCCACAGTAAATCTCTTAACTCATCCTTAGTTGTTTTGCCTTCATGTAATGTTTGTGACTTTTGGACCGACATGCTCACAGTATTGAATCATGACATCTTTTCATCAGAGTTGCGGAAGCTTTGTTGGATCATGATATTTGCATCAGCGTAGCAGAAGCATAGCTTGATGATATCAGAGCAAAAGAGTGTAGATGTGCACTTGTCATGATTTCTTTAAACGTGAGTGTGATGTGTGAGCATGTGGTTATGGATTGTCTTCTCAATTACGATCAGCCGCAACCGTCCGATGTTCCTACAAACAACAGTTAGCTATAAAACACAAGAAAGTGTCTTTGTTCACTTTCGTTGAATACAGTTGCAAGAACCACAGTTCACCGTTGGTCAGTATAAATATTGCCCGTGATCAGGTAGAATTCCTAAGAATCTCCTTGACAGGGTTTAGCAGCTTGATCTAGCCGTTCTCAAACCGGAGCGTCCCAAAGTAGACAACACGGAGTGAGTGAACCAGCGAATTAAGATTTACTGATTGATGAAAATTTGATTTGAAAAACAATCGCGTATCGCTGAAGAAAGAGAGTTTGCAATACGACAAAAGTTTTATGAGAATAAATCAAGTTTCAATCTTAAATACCTTTTATTTGAAAAATTAATACTCGGTCGATGTGCTAGAGAAAAGAATTGTAGCGCACATCGTTGAGGTTTTTCAAAAATATTCGTCAATCCATTTCCTGGACCAAGGTTGATTCAAGAGTGAATCGCCCCATCGTTTCTATCCAGTTGTCTTAAGTTTGATCTTTTAGAAAGATCTCACATGTCACCCACCAAGAGGTTGTTTGATGTTGGCTCTAGAAGAATTTCCATCTTCATTGTGAATATTTTACATATCACTTGGATGTTCTAGCAATATCACAAGGATAATGCGTAGGACTCTCAATATATATTCTTACTTTCCACATTGTGTGAAACAACAAGTGTTCATTAATTATATGTCCTAATGAGATTTATTGATGATCTCTTGGCTCTAGACTCAATTGTGCACTTTGGTTTCCTATTCGGAGACTAGGGAGAGGGTCTCCTTCTTCAATATCAACTATCTCTAAGAGAAAGTCGATAGATTATGTAGGTTTCCCGTGAGAGTGAAATAAGTCCTTTTAAGAGAACTTGAGTAGCCGAGAAGTTTAGTGCAGTGCGTCACTGGGTCCATGACGTCTTGTCTTCAATACCGGCGTTACCTTAGTAACCACCAGTAGCATATGTATTGAACCCGGTTTCAGCCCTAAGGTTGAATTATTGGAGGGCTATTTCTTTTCACCCTTTCATTTTACATTTCTTTTTCATTCTTTCAACCCCTTCAGTGCTTACCGATACTTCATTACTAGAACCTTGTTGGGTTTATTCCAGTTCTAGCTTTATCTCAGTCGGAACTCTTCCCTTATTCTTACTTTTCTCCTTCATTCATCATACCTAAGGACTTCTACACTATCTAGTGGATTGTCCCTGGGTAGATCCCTCTGGCTCTGGCGGGATCATGGGAACTAATACCTAATATAACCATCATTATAACTCCGATGAATAAAGTAAAATGGTCGGTCTTTTGGTACAGTTCTTTCCGCCTTTGAAACCAAATGAAAATCATTTTGAAAATTAATCAAGGTACTTGTGATGTAACATCAAAGCCTTTTGTACCTCAATTGTTTTTTTTCATAAATGCACCCCCTCAACATGTGCGTTAGCTTTTGAAATCATTTGGCACATGGAGGAAGGAGTGGTTGTTTGAAACAAACATTGTTGAGTCAGAAATGACAAATTTGGAAAATAGCAGTATGGCCTCACAACAACAATCACCCTTTTATTAAATTTAATATTTAAATCACAATCTCTCCCCCGATCAAAAACTCAGTGTTTAACTCGTAGCCTTTGGTATATTATTCAAAACATTTTGGGGAAAGATGTGGTTTTCTTTAAAGTTTTTACTGATAAGGAACATTTAATCACTCCCCCTCAATATGTGCATCGATATTCGAAAGTGTTTAGCAAATATTATAGAGAACCTGCACTTTGAGTCAAAACGATCACGTTTTATCTAAACACAATTGTTGCATTAAAGAACGAGCTCAGAAAAAAAAACGCACAACGTGTTCACGTGATCGGGCTTAAGTCTTCTTCTTTGGTTTTAGATAAATGCTCCCCCTTAACATATGCATAGAAAACTTGAAATCGTTTGGCACATGTAGGAAGGAGTACATTTTATTTATAATCTAAACCACTCACCAATTTATCAGATTATTTCAGATTTAAATCACAAACTCTCTCACGATCAAAAATTTCAAACCCTTTGAGATTTGGGATCCTAAGTGATTTAAATCATTTAGAAATTTTTTTGAGAAGAGATGTGACTTTGTTTTAAAACACTTAACTGATAAGGATCAGATTTTGGAATTTTAAGATTGTTAGTGTTAGGTATCGAAAAGATTTTTGGAGTCTTGAAAAATCATAACTTTTGAACGGTAACTCCGTTTTAAGGTTATACCTTGACACATAACATTAAAACCATTTAACCACCACTTTACCAAGTACAAATAACATGCTCATGTACCAAATGTTTAAAAAGAACAAAGTAACATGCTTTTGTACCAAATGTTTGTAACCAAAAGTTTATGACATGTTCTTTTTGGTACCAACTGTTTTGAAAATATCCTTTTTGAAATGTTTGAAATCACTCTCCCCTCAATCAATGACTATAGTTGTTGATTGAGTGACAAAGATTAAGTCCAGTTGATTTTCAGAAATTAAGTCCGAGTTATTTTCAAACAATGTTATCACCATGATATGAAAAACATATATTTTTCAGAAGAATCTTTAGAATAAAAAACATTTGATTTGGACCCATTCGTCTTTTTGGCAACAAATTTTCCTAATTATTTTTGTTTTTAGGATCAGAGCTCGATATTTGAAAAAAAATCAATTTTGCACAAAGACTATCCTTTCTTTAAAAGCGGGTTACAGTATAAAATAACTGCAAGCCATAGTTTAAGCGCGGGTTACAATATGAGGTAATTGTAAACTATTGGTTTGAGACATGTTTTGAAAAAAATATATACACCTCCTGCTCAAACTTCATCTAAAGTCCCGTGCCATTATTGAATGACATTTCTAAGACCGTAGATGTTATCGATACCAGAAGATATGCCTTGAGAAAAATGATATTTTTGGAATTTTCAAATTTTCTGATTTTTATGGGTTTTTGTTGATTTATATTTTTCTATTTTCTTTTTGTTGGTTTTGTAATTTTGTATTTTGCTTTTTGAAAGAGTATATACAAAGAATAGGTGAAGAAATCCTTTTACTCCTCATTCTCTTTTGGAAGACGTTTAAGCATTTCCGGCTGCAGAATTTTCATGCCGAGTCGAGGTAGAATAAACTCAAATTGTTCTCTTGGAAGAGCTTTCATGAAGATGTCTGCTAACTGATACTCAGTCCTTACAAAGTAGAGCTCAAGCACACCTTTCTCTACTTTTTCCCTGATGTAATGATGTCGAATGTCAATGTGCTTCGATCTTGAGTGTTGGACATTGTTGCAGCAGAGAGCGATAACACTTTTGTTATCACAAGAAGAGGAATTTTGTTCAATACAAAGCCATAGTCAGATAATTGGGATCGCATCCATAAGATTTGAGCACAACATGATGACATGGCAATGTATTAAGCCTTTGTAGAGGATATTGAAGTACTCATTTTGCTTCTTTGATGACCAGCTCACTAATTTATCACCAAAAAACTGAGCACCTCTTGACGTACTTCGACGAGTATCTTGACACCCTGCATAGTCAGCATCTACATCAGCTGTTAGTGCCATGGCGGTGTCCTTCAAGTACCAAAGACCCATGTTAATGGTTCCTTGGAGATACCGAAAGAGCCTTTTAACCGCTTCAAGGTGCTTCTTGGTAGGCTTAGCCTGTTAGCGCAGTCTAATTCTCAATCAATTTTTTTATCTGTTTCCAAATGGTACTTCTTTGATTTCCACAGAATATCTGGTCTACTGGCAGTGAGATACATCAAGGATCCAATCATACTATGATACTTAGTTTGATCAATCGGGATCCCAGAGAGGTCCTCATCCAGTTTTGTTCTCTCTGTGAAAACGTAGAGGGGGGGGGGGTGAATACGTTTCCGTTTCAAACTTAAAACTTTTGTATCAAATATAGTATAAACCATTGCATTTGCTAATCTCGACGCGAGGATGCATTTAACGCATTACGGCATGTAAGGCCAACCCCTTAATATCACATGAGATTCCGCAAGATTAATGGTTCATTAAAAATCAAGTTTCACCATTATTAGTCCGGTTGCTTTTTCTTGATCAAGCATGTCATAATATGTAAAGTGTCAAATATAGTTTGTGACAATATGAAAGACCAAGTATATGTCACAAACATAGACATCAACCACATAGAAAATAAACAATGTAATGCAAGAATAAGAGTAAAGCGATAAGTAAAAGGATAGACAAACCAACACAAGGATTTATAGTGGTTCGGCTACAAGGACACCTTCCTTGCCCTACTCCACTCCCCGAGTCACCTACTCGAGAGTTCGTAAGCACTACACCAACTCCTTGTGGCGGAGAAGCCTTCACAACGTCGCTTAACCTTTTCCGGTACAAAGCTAAATACGAAGTTCTTTCACACCAAGGCGAACCACACCTAACACAACGTCGCCTACCCTTTATACGGTGCTAGGCTAACCACCAAGTTCTTTCACACCTTAGGAGAACTAATCCTTCACAA
This sequence comes from Chrysanthemum makinoi, assembly GCA_910596185.1. Taxonomy (NCBI): domain Eukaryota; kingdom Viridiplantae; phylum Streptophyta; class Magnoliopsida; order Asterales; family Asteraceae; genus Chrysanthemum; species Chrysanthemum makinoi. Next base: position 146,262,168 of record OU343225.1, read on the forward strand.
CGTCGCCTACCCTTTATTAGGTACTAGGCTAAGCACCTAGTTTCATTACTATGGAGGAACTACTACCCTTCACGACACGACACCTAATCTCAAGGAGATCTTCTCCTTGTTACAACACCATCAAGGATATCACCATCCTTGGATCTAAACAAATACTATATGTATAACGATGCACCTCATCGATTATACGACCTAGGCATTCTTCACTAATGCCATTTACACGATCCTTCTGCACCTTTCACTAATGCCTTCAACACGGATCTTCGGCACTCTTCACTAATGCCTTTGACACATATATGACATCCGTTATGTTTTGTGGCCCAACATAACAAACCTTGTGTTTTATGGCACAAACACACAAACCATCTAGTCTAGTCATAGATACAAGAATATGATACTAGACAATATCCAAGACAATATGTCTAATGGATATAAACTCCTAGACTAAACATAAAGAACCCAAAGCATGATGTAGTTAGTCTTCTATGAATGAAGATGACAAGTTTCCCAAGCTTGTTGTATAAGATCTTCATGTGCTTGTATCTTGTGATGGGTGATCACTTCAGTAGGTAAGGAAGCAAGATCTTTAAACTTGCTTTGGAGGATCACTTCGGGAGTATGCTTACAACAAATAAGAGTTAGAAGCATTATGATCATATGAGATGAGGGTGTTTACATGTTTCCTAATGATCTAAATATCCTAGACTTGGTGGAGAGAAACTATGTGTGAAGGTATGAAGAAATGGTAAGAAGTGGTTTGCTTTTTATAGGCAAAAAGACCAAAACCATGTTCTGCCCCAAGGATCCCTTCGGAGGGATCCGCTTTGTAAATCCAAGGGATCCGTGGGTCATCTGAGGGATCCGCACGCCCTCTTTACCCATTGTTTTTGGGTTGAAACCATGGGTTATGGGTTATGGTTTTGAGTTCCCACCAAGGTACAATGTATCTAGACTTATGGGTATGGGGTCAATACCATGGGTTATGGATAATATCCATATATGACTTATGCATGATGTCATGCAATGGGTATGGGTCATGGACTTTGGGTTTTACCCAACTATATTCAATGTATTTGGTCAATGGGTCAAATACTTAAGTTTCTACCCATTTATATTACCCATTATAATACATACTAGCTATGTATATATTTACCCAATATGTAAACACTAGTTGTTGTACATAAACTATTTAACTAAACTTGTTTATTGGTTTGTTGGGGGTTTGATCATAATGCAACATAACAAACATGTACGAACCTGTGTTGTAGCATACAAGGACTTGAGTCGTCGAGAGGTGTTGAGATTATGTTGAGACAAGATCTAACTACAAGTAACTTATACATTTTACGTTATGTATTACAAGTTACATGTTTGTCATCAACAAAACAAATGAGAATGTATAGATTAAATATCGTAATATTTGCACTAACAATCTCCCCCTTTTTGATGATGACAAAATATATGTAAACGTAATAGATAGGTAAAATGTCAAAGTTACTTGTGTCCGCACTTCCTATACATTACCTTCTTCGTTTACACTCTTCTCCCCCTTTTGTCGAAACAAAAAGGGTGTGCCCTTTCTCCCAAGAATGGCGAGTTTGCATCATCCCTAGTGAAGTTAAAATAAAAACACCATATTGCTCCAATTGGCACACCACGCCAATACCTCCAACACTAAACACGAATGACGAAGCTTATCAACTCATGACCTTGAGCTTGCACATCTTCAAAAGGTGGTGATCTCGCCTTTAAGAGGAACCTAGAGAATCACACACAAGAAAAAATAGAAAGATCCTTTGAATTATAACCATTATTGCCAACGGCTCAATGGATCAAATTTTTGAGGCTTAACCTACATCAAGGTTAGTGTTAAAAAGAAAAGAAAAAAATATATGATGAGAAAGAAATGTCCCTTTTGTTGAAACATAAAGGAATTTTGAAGAATGAATGTGTGCATGCTCCCCTTGACGGTTGCTCCCCCTTGTTAAAGGCGTCAAGTATTTTAGGAAGGCTAAAACGAAATTATTGCAAAATTTGCAATGTTTTAGTTTTGACGAAAAACTCCCCTTTATTGAGAGTGTCAAGTACTCCTAGTGTGTTTTGAAAATCTACAAAACAAAAAGTTAGTGCAAAATTATATTCGTCCTTGGACGAGTAAGTCATATGATGCACTTTATAAATGCTCCACGAAAGCTCTCCCTAGCTTGAGGGCGTCAAGAAGAACCTACAAAAAAAATAATGAAAAAGTTCGTCCATAAATAGACGAGAATCCCATACACATCAAAGTGTATATATATGAACCTATAAAGAAAGGATTAGTGTCAAAAAGATAATAATCCTACTACTTGCATCATCATGGTTGGTTTAGAGGTTGTAAGGTTTGTTCAAGGTAAGAAAAATATGCTTAGAGATGAGACGCATTTCATTACGAAATTCACTTGGCTTTTGACAACATAGATGTTTGTGGAGGATGGTTGAGCGACCATGAATTGTAGTGGGTGTGGTAGAACATGAGACATACTTCATCACGTAGATCATGAACTAGACCTTTGGACACGTTGATAATGATAGAAATCATCATTATGACTTAGAGGTATGGAAATTGTGGTAGAGGTGATGAAAGGTATCAAGGTGAATCTTTGACTTGGTTGATGACTCAATAGAGGTGGTAGACATGATGACTTTGTGAGTAGTGATAAAAGCGGAGTAAGATGGTTAGGATGATGCAATATTAGCAATAAAAAAAATGTGCGAATGAGCACAACTTGACTTGATGATGAAATCGACCATTGTCATCCTACAAGAATCTAAAAGAGTTAGTACAAAAGGAAAACATTTATACCAATGGATAAATTGTTCACATAAAATCATGAAACAAAAAGGAAGAACACATAAAGACTCATATAAAGGCAACTCATTTATAAACATATAGGAAACAGATAATCCTAAGTGTTGAGCAAGAGCTTGTGTGGGAAAAAGGAAATTTGAAATGATTATCTAAAGAGATAAAGTTCCTACTGCTCCACTGTTCCTCCTTCCTGCCTCACTAGAGGGATCCGCTAGCTTAAGTCTAGGGATCCCGCAACAGATGAGGTGAAAAAGAGGTGATTGGGTTCTAGCAAGGTCTAGCACCTACATATCCTAAGTTACTCAGTCTATGAAGTGTCTTATATGAAGATGGACTTGAATGATCAAGAGAGAATGATTGATGGTAGCTTATGATTGGCTTTTATGGAAAATGGAGCTTTATGAATACCAGTGGATGATCAAAGATGACACTAAGAAATTTGAGAGTGTCAAGTGGTGTTAAATGATCCTAGAGATCAGATGATGACTTAAGAGAGATTTGGAGAATTCCTTAAAAATCATAAGAAATTAAAACCTAGTTTTTTTTTGCCTATTTTGAGGTAAGGATGACTAAAATCAATTTGCTAAAATTGAAAGAAATATCAAACTAAGTGTTTTGAGATGCAAGGAAAAATGTGTAAACATTGGAGCGGAAAGATGGTGAGTTTTGAAGTAATTATAAATCAAGAATACTTTGAATGTGATCCTAAATCATCCATGAGTGAATGTGAGATCAACTGAGCCTAAGGAAAGTTTAAGTGATCATAATGTAGCATGTTTAACTAGTCCAATAAGGTCTAGAATGTTGGATTGATGCAAGGAGGCTAAAAAGGAACTTATGTCCACCCGGATCCCACGGATCCTTCACTTGAGGGATCCGTCTAGCTACATCTAAGGGATCCGGCTAAGTCGATTTACTTAATGTAATAGTTGCGAATTTTGCTCTATGTTTCAAATTATGAAACAAATTGTTTCTACAGCAAGCATACATGTATACACGTTAAGCAAAGTAAGGAGAGCATTTAGAGATCACATATAGGCAATCAAATGAGATCGAGCTCACAAATAACACACAGGTTTAGCAAACTTAACAAGCACTATTCAAGAAGCCCAAAACAGATTTACGGTCTAGATTAGTAAATCATTTACACTAACAATGACATGCAAGGTATCTGTCTAGAAAGAAAAGAGCACAAGATGGTGTTCAAGACAAAAGAGTTGTGAGGTGCTAGTTTAGGACAATCTAGTCATTACGGATGGTGATTAGCATACAATGAGCTTCGTCCATGAAGTCATGTAGCTCTTTCTCGATCGAAGCAAGATAATTGCTTGATGAGGCAAGTGGTTGTGATTAATTAAAAGAAAAATTAATTTTACAACTTGTTTGATTAGTAATCCTAAGACAATGCAAAGTATTTCCATTGTAAACTTACTTTAGGAAAACATAGGAGTATAAATTTCTCAAGTGAGAGAATGAATATGAGACTATTACTAGCGGTGCTCAATTACGGCTAAAACACGACCATTTTTCGCATTCCACATACCCAACTTCTCTCAAGGAAGCAATTCAACCGTTAGGTCAAATTGAGTTTCTAGTACAATAAGTTCTCCAGTATTCATTCTCAAGTTAGGAAAATTTATATTCCTATAATGGTCTATCGAAGAGTAACAATGATGATACTTTGCTTCGTTTTTATTAATAATATACTTGAAACAACTAAGGTGACAAAGGCGTCATGTTAAAAATAAGTTTAAAAGTTGTCCATATGGTAAACAACAAAAAATGGTTGGATGAGCTAGTTCAACATATGTTGTTGGAAAGCTTTGAGTTTGGACTTTCGGATATGAACAATTATACTTGCGTTGCAAAATAATTTACTTGAGTGTATCGGATGAAATAATCAAGTTGTCAATCCTACTATGAAGCTCGGAGAGCGATCATGAAAAGGAAAACGGGAGAGTACATCATCAACACAAGTGTAGGTTATGATCCGATGTACATTCTTGTTGTTTTAGAAAACGATACAAGAAAATATGAAATCAAGAAATCATATAAGAACATAAAACATTTATGTTGCACACATGACAAACTCAATCAAAAGGCCATTTAGTGTGTTATATGTTTTAAACATTTTTCAACTTATAAAACTAACATTTTCGACACAACTAGATGTTATCCCAAACACTCTTTCAAATAGCACATTGATTAGTAGACTATTACTAAATTGACAAACAAGAGAATGAATAGCAAGGTAAGGAAACCACATATGTTATTCAATCAAACAAGCACAAAAGCTATTTGAGATAAGCAAACAATCAAGTAATGCAAGGAAGACAATTTATCATATAGCATAGCATACGAAAGTTCTTTTCATCGCTTTGTATTAGATATAAACATGTATACCAAGCTTGATTAGTTTCTTTTATATTTATAAATATTATCAAAACCTTAATTTTAAAAGAGGACACATTGTTATTCAAAAACGAAAACATCCGTCTTCAATTAGATCAAAAGTTTGTGCAAAAGTTATGACCGAAAAATGACTTTCTATTATAAATCAATGATTCTATAAATTTTTGTTTTGAATCAGTTTATGAAATCATTTTAAATGAAAGTAGACTCAAATACCTTTAAAATGATAGGTGGCACGACTTCTAACTCCTTACGGTTAAAAAGTTATGAATTTTTGAAATTCAGACAAAAATTGTCTTCTGTACCACGGATCCCACGGATCCCTTGCTTGAGGGATCCGTCCAGGTGTAACCGAGGGATCCGCTGGATCGACACGAATTACACAAATGCACGCTTTTGACCCGACGAAAAGGTTTAACCTTTGTAGACTTTTTAGTGAAGTTATATTACCCATTTTACCTTTATTCAAGCTTGATTAACAAGATATCTAACAACAAAACTTCAAAGAGAAAAAAATAACAAAACACTTTTCATATTATGCTTGACTTCACCAAAAATTTGATACAAGGACCTTACTCGCTTTGAAAACCATTTGTTTTAAAAACTAGAGCCAACCCGCTCTGATACCAATTGTGAAAACGTGAGGGGTGAATACGCTTCCGTTTCAAACTTAAAACTTTTGTATCAAATATAGTATAAACCATTGCATTTGCTAATCTCGACGCGAGGATGCATTTAACGCATTACGGCATGTAAGGCTAACCCCTTAATATCACATGAGATTCCGCAAGATTAATGGTTCATTAAAAATAAAGTTTCACCATTATTAGTCCGGTTGCTTTTTCTTGATCAAGCGTGTCATAATATGTAAAGTGTCAAATATAGTTTGTGACAATATGAAAGACCAAGTATATGTCACAAACATAGACATCAACCACATAGAAAATAAACAATGTAATGCAAGAATAAGAGCAAAGCGATAAGTAAAAGGATAGACAAACCAACACAAGGATTTATAGTGGTTCGGCTACAAGGACACCTTCCTTGCCCTACTCCACTCCCCGAGTCACCTACTCGAGAGTTCGTAAGCACTACACCAACTCCTTGTGGCGGAGAAGCCTTCACAACGTCGCTTAACCTTTTTCTGGTACAAAGCTAAATACCGAGTTCTTTCACACCAAGGCGAACCACACCTAACACAACGTCGCCTACCCTTTATACGGTGCTAGGCTAACCACCGAGTTCTTTCATACCTTAGGAGAACTAATCCTTCACAACGTCGCCTACCCTTTATTAGGTACTAGGCTAAGCACCTAGTTCCATTACTATGGTGGAACTACTACCCTTCACGACACGACACCTAATCTCAAGGAGATCTTCTCCTTGTTACAACACCATCAAGGATATCACCATCCTTGGATCTAAACAAATACTATATGTATAACGATGCACCTCATCGATTATACGACCTAGGCATTCTTCACTAATGTCATTTACACGATCCTTCAAAGACCTTTCACTAATGCCTTCAACACGGATCTTCGGCACTCTTCACTAATGCCTTTGACACATCTATGACATCCGTTATGTTTTGTGGCCCAACATAACAAACCTTGTGTTTTATGGCACAAACACATAAACCATCTAGTCTAGTCATAGATACAAGAATATGATACTAGACAATATCCAAGACAATGTGTCTAATGGATATAAACTCCTAGACTAAACATCAAGAACCCAAAGCATGATGTAGTTAGTCTTATATGAATGAAGATGACAAGTTTCCCAAGCTTGTTGTATAAGATCTTCATGTGCTTGTATCTTGTGATGGGTGATCACTTTAGTAGGTAAGGAAGCAAGATCTCTAAGCTTGCTTTGGAGGATCACTTCGGGAGTATGCTTACAACAAATGAGAGTTAGAAGCATTATGATCATATGAGATGAGGGTGTTTACATGTTTCCTAATGATCTAAATATCCTAGATTTGGTGGAGAGAAACTATGTGTGAAGGTATGAAGAAATGGTAAGAAGTGGTTTGCTATTTATAGGCAAAAAGACCAAAACCATGTTCTGCCCCAAGGATCCCTTCTGGAGGGATCCGGCTTTGTAAATCCAAGGGATCCGTGGGTCATCTGAGGGATCCGTGCACGCTCCTCTTTACCCATTGTTTTTGGGTTAAAACCATGGGTTATGGGTTATGGTTTTGAGTTCCCACCAAGGTACAATGTATCTAGACTTATGGGTATGGGTCAATACCATGGGTCATGGATAATATTCATATATGACTTATGCATGATGGCATGCAATGGGTATGTGTTGGGATATGAAAGTACTGAAGATATGAAAGTACTGTAAGCTGCAAAGTACTGGGAAAAGTCAAAGAGTCAAAGTACTGCTATAGACAAAGTCAAAGTAATCACCTAAAAGTTAAAGTACCTGCAAGAACAAAAGAACTGTTATTCGTTTATGGAAAGTATTGTATTCTATGTTTAGATTACTTGTCGGACAAGGTTATCAATTGTAAACCGACTAGGATATCCTTGAGCCTATAAAAGGACTCTTAGATTGGCATTAGATGTATGAGTCTATGAGTTTTAGAGTTTACTAATTCACAAGTTAATTAGTGTTTTAGAGAAAAGTTCGATTATCTTAGAGTTGTATAGAGTATCGCATAATAAGCTTGATTTAGAGTTTATAATAAAAGGTTATTCTTCTTAGCTTTATTAAGTAAATTCATACTTGATAAAGATTGCTCTGTTTCTTTGTTAATAACTTAGGATTTATCCGAGGTTATTAAACCTTAACAAGCTAGTTAAGATAGTTTGATTAAAGTATATCGATCCAACAGTATGGGTCATGGACTTTGGGTTTTACCCAACTATATTCAATGTATTTGGTCAATGGGTCAAATACTTAAGTTTCTACCCATTTATATTACCCATTATAATACATACTAGCTATGTATATATTTACTCAATATGTAAACACTAGTTGTTGTACATAAACTATTTAACTAAACTTGTTTATTGGTTTGTTGGGGGTTTGATCATAATGCAACATAACAAACATGTACGAACCTGTGTTGTAGCATACAAGGACTTGAGTCGTCGAGAGGTGTTGAGATTATGTTGAGACAAAATATAATTACAAGTAACTTATACATTTTACGCTATGTATTACAAGTTACATGTTTGTCATCAACAAAACAAATGAGAATGTATAGATTAAATATCGTAATATTTGCACTAACAATCTCCCCTTTTTTGATGATGACAAAATATATGCAAACGTAATAGATAGGTAAAATGTCAAAGTTACTTGTGTCCGTACTTCCTATACATTACCTTCTTCGTTTACACTCTTCTCCCCTTTTGTCGAAACAAAAAGGGTGTGCCCTTTCTCCCAAGAATGGCGAGTTTGCATCATCCTTAGTGAAGTTAAAATAAAAACACCTTATTGCTCCAATTGGCACACCACGCCAATACCTCCAACACTAAACACGAATGACGAAGCTTATCAACTCATGACCTTGAGCTTGCACGTCTTCAAAACAGTACTGCTAAACCTTTTTGGGATAATTTTGGTCAAAACAGGTTTAATCATTCACCAAGAAGGCAAAATAATTTTGGGCATAGACATAGAAGATGTCACTTTGGAAGTATGGGTCAGAAACTATGTTTTGTGTGTTTTAGTTCTACTCATCTAATTAAAGATTGTGAACATCATTCAGAATACCTTAGAAAATTTCCAAAGAACAGGATCGCCAATCGAAAACCTAGAGAGCACAAACCAGTTTGGAATAATTCAAATAGGGTCAATCACATAAATTTCTCACCGGATCATAGATACCCACACCAGCGAAAACCTTTTTCAAAACCTTCAAGATCTCACAAGACTTTTAAAGTATCGTTAACTCGCCCAAGACTTTCTCAAAGTAATCGTCAGACAAAACAAGGTAATCGATCACACTACTTGGTATAGGAATCCTAGGAAATCTCACTATTAGCCTAGAAGGTATTACAATTCACATAGGAGATTTAGATCACAGGAACCAAGTGTTAAAACAGAATGGGTTAAGAGGGAAAGTACTGCAGAGGGACAGACAGTACTTTCAACCAAAAGTGAATCAGATGTTTTCGTGATGCAAGACAAAGAGATTTGTGTTGAAAAACCAGAAAGTTTTGAAAATCCACATGCTAAAAATCAAAAGACAATTCTGGATAACCATTTGAAAGATAGTGGACATTACATACTCAAAGAATTTGAGTTTGTAACTCCAATGGGAACACAAGTCAAGAATGGCTTGGGTTCCTAAAAATCAAGAACTCTTTTCTTTATTAGACAAGGCAACCCGTAAGAGGAGCTTAAAGATCATTTTATTGTTGATAGTGGTTGTTCATTAGCATGACAGAGACAAGGAGGTTCTGTCAGATGTTTTGGAGTATATTAGTTAGTAAGCTACATTTAAGGGGAGGACTATTTAGTATTTGTATAGTCCTGTGTAATGCTTGAGGGGAGGATAGTTATGTATACTTAGTTAATACTGTAGAAATTGGAAAAGTATGCTTTTCGCTAAAGTAATCGGAAAGTAATCGCTTGAAAGCACGCTTGGGAAAGTACCGCTTACGTGGAAGTACCTTTGTCTTATTAATGTAATCGCTCCAACGGTTATCTTGAGGGGTAATTTAATGCTAACGGTAACAATGTTATTTTAAGCCGTGATTTTTCAAATCTCACCTATAAATACCTACTTTCCGATTTTCCCTCTCATATTGATACATTAGAATCTTTTCCATCTTTCTCTCATCATATTCATATTCTTCGTGATCAATTCTTTTTTCTTACATAATCAACAATGGCTTAATCGTCCCTAATGTTTCTAAGCATAACATGGTTGCTAATTTGGATAAGACTGACGCGAATATACTCTTTCATGATATAATTGATTATCTTATTGGTTCGCCTATCAGTTATGCTCTTTTAGTGGAGCCGGATATTATTGAGCCCTGGATTCAAGAATTTTGGGCTAATGCTAGAAATAACATGGAGAATGACGAATATTATATTAGATCAACAGCTTGCCTTTGGAAGGACTATTAAGATTATCAAGACTCCATCCAGAAGATTTATTGTTCAATGATGCTGATGGGGCTTTAAGGTTTGATAAGCAGTTGATATGGGATACTTTTCGACATATTGGCTATGAAGGATCTTTGAATGAACAAACGTTTAGAAAACAATTATTTTGTCCGCATTGGAAATTTTTGGTTCATGTGTTGCTCCATTGCATAAGTGCTAAGAGTACCTCTTGGGAGCAGTTTGGGTCAAATATAGCATCCGCTATGGTTCGTTAGCTACAGATAGAGTTTTTAACTTCTCAAGGCTAACTTGGATGGAATGCTATCACATATTTCACATGGATCTACTTGGTGATGTACCCAAGGTTTATACTGTGTTTTCTTAAACAAGCAACTTTCGATGTGCCAAAACCTACAACTTTATTGTCAGTATTGTTCAACAATCCAAGATTTTTACTTTTATGGCAAAAGGAGTGTTTTATTCAAGGGTCAAGATACTCCTTTAACAACTTCCATTATGGATGTTGTTCAGTGCCGTTAGAGCCGACAATCGGTGATGATACCGGTATGACCGCAGTGTACCGCTCCGCAAGTACCGCTTCTTCACAAGCTACATCAAAAGAAGGTAATCGCAACTCTACAAGGTACCGCTTCCTAGTACTTGAATTTCAAGAACATGTTGCGCTTTCACCTTCTCCATCTCCACAAGGGTCTGCCTCGCTTTCAACCGCAGGATCATCCACCTATTCAAGGAGAGGATTCACATACCATACCTCCCGATGAAATCACATTGGATAATTATGTTTTGACAAGGGAGTTGGTCAAGTTGAAAAGACTACGTGTTCAAGCCAAACAGATAAAGAAATTAAACCGAAGTTTCAAGGCTAAAGACTTTTGTGTGGCCATTAGTTCAAGAATTTGAATCCTGGGTTAAATCCAAGAAAAAGGCGAAAAGCGGTTTAGGAAAACAAACGCCACCAGTTCATCAACAATCTTCTGTCAACTTGGGGAGGAATTTAGAAAAAGATAATTTGAAAGAAGATGTTGACAAGAAGAAACAACCCGAAAGCTTGATGAACAAGAGGAACAAGTTCAAGGTATGAACAACAAAGTCTTGAACAAGTTCAAGGTCTTGAACAACAAAGTAACAACAAGTTCAAGGTGCTTGCCGAACAACAAGGCTTGAACAACAAAGTACTCTTGCTTCAACAAAGAAAGTACTTTTTCACAAGAAGTGATAACTCCAAGAGTTTTGAATTTTGAAGAAGAAGCCGGTCCTTCTATAACCTGTATACAAGAAGAGGAGGAAGCTATTCTCAAACCAATTCATTCTGCAAGTGATGATGAGTTCATTGCTACAATTTTTCAAGAATTATCACAACCTAGAGGTGGTGTTACTATTAGAGAAGTGCAAGAAGATGAACAACAAAGAACTTCTCAACCTGCAATTGATCCTAAGGATAAAGGGAAAGGTGTTTTAGTAGAAGTAAAGAAGAAGAAACTTTCTTTGGCAGAAATTAGAGAAATTGAAGTTGCTAGGAATGAAGTTGCTGCTAGAAAACTTCAAGAAGAGATAAATGCTAAAGATAGAGCGTTTCAAGAAGTCAAGAAGCTCAAAGTAGAAGCGGCTAAAAAGTTGCAAGAGCAATTAGATGTCAAACCGATGAACCATTACAATCACCTACTCCTGTTAGATATATGCCTAGAAGACCTAATTTAGCTAAGGACATGAATGCTATGATGGCATATTTAAAAGGTCGAGGGTATAAAGGATTGCAGAAGTTGAATTATGTTGATATGAAAAGACTCTATGATCTGAGACGAAGCTTATAAGAAGAGTGTTGCGATATCAAGGATTTTAGAGAAGAAGCTTTTTGACCTGAAGCTGAAAGGAAGAAGAGCTTAAAAGAAAAAGGAAAACTGAGTTATAGATAGACAGCTTTCAAAGAAAGAAAGAGTTGAATTAAGATCCGAGTCTAAAGATGCATTAAGAAATTATCTCTGAGTGGTAGATTTTGATTATTCAAAAGAAGATGCTGACATGAAGATGAACAGATCTCAGATTAGTGCTTTTGATATTGTCAAATCCAAAGAAGGAGATTATATGATTTTTCATAAGGAAGATGAAAGCTTCAAAGTTTTCAATAGGTTATGGGATTTGTTACATATTATAGATAGAGTGGATTTATTCTATCTATATAATGTGGTAAAAGCTTATGTTGGAGATATTCCATCGAAGGAATTGGTCCGATTTTGCTTGGAGATCTTATAACTATGTGGGAATCGAAGAGGAAAGCAATCGATGATATATGGAAAAATCAAGAAAAACGGGAAATTGTTTCTTGGAGATTCTTTGAAGAATCTGGAGTTCATGTTTTGGAGCTAGAGAATGGTAAAATGATACACATGTTTGTAAACAGAAGATATCCTCTCACAGTTGAGCTCATGAGATGAATGCTAAAGCATGGATTGGAAGTAGAAGAGGATAATGAAACTGCTTGCATGGTTATCAATTTATTTATCAACCGGACTACTATTGTGAAGAAGATGAGTAAACTGGTATGAGTTTTATTAAATAACTTATTTTTGATAAATCAAGACTTTATTCAAAGTATCTGGCCGATCAAACAAGACTTTCATCAAAGTATCGCAGGACTTTAAAACCGCTTAAGTGATTTTTGAAAGAAATCTTTTGTTAAAATATCAAATATTTTTAAACAAAGGTTAAGTGAATTAAATGGATTTTGAGATGGAAACATCAATAGGTAATCAATCCACCATGGTTACAAAAGGATTGACTAATCCATGAGCAAACGGCTCTCGTAAAGATATATCAAATCCGTTTTTAGTTGACAACTTGCTAATAAGTTGTATGGTAATCAACTCACCATATCACTTAATGTGAAGAGTTGGCTAGCCCACAAGAAAATGGCTTGTGGTAAAGGCCGTGGAAAAACCATTATTGGTAATTAGTTCACCATTAGATAAAAGAACTAACTAGTCCGTAAGGGTACGCTTTTGGTAAAGACAAATCAAATCTTGATAGCGATGATTTGCTAAAATCATATGGTTATCAATGTACCATGGTCTTAAACACCAAAACATTTGGCTACTCCAAAGATAATGGCTTTGGTAAAGAGATCTAAAACCATTAAATTTTCAATGATTCACCTCTCACATGAGTTAACACACCTGGAAGTGATGAGAATAGTATGCAACTTAAATCAATTAATGTACAAATTATCATATGTTGCTGTGTTGAAAAGATGGAGCTTTTGAATGCTGCCGAGAAAGAACAATTCTAAGAGATACTTTGACAAGCACAGACACTACAGAGATATATTGAAAAGACTAAGAAACAATCTGTCCTTAAAGATGAAGCAGTTAAAGATACATTCACAAAGGAACTTGAAGTCAAGCAAGTAGAATTCAAGTTAGGGTAGGATTGTTGGGATATGAAAGTACTTGAAGATATGAAAGTACCTGTAAGTCGCAGTAATCTTGGGAAAAGTCAAAGAGTCAAATCGCTAAAGACAAAGTCAAAGTAATCTTGCACCTAAAAGTCAAAGTATCTGCAAGAACAAAAGAACTGTTATTCGTTTATGGAAAGTATTGTATTCTATGTTTAGATTACTTGTCGTACAAGGTTATCAATTGTAAACCGACTAGGATATCCTTGAGCCTATAAAAGGACTCCTAGATTGGCATTAGATGTATGAGTCTATGAGTTTTAGAGTTTACGAATTCACAAGTTAATTAGTGTTTTAGAGAAAAGTTCGATTATCTTAGAGTTGTATTAGAGTATATGCATAATAAGCAGATTTAGAGTTTATAATAAAAGGTTATTCTTCTTAGCTTTATTAAGTAAATTCCGCGTACTTGATAAAGATTGCTCAGTGTTTCTTTGTTAATAACTTAGGATTTATCCGAGGTTATTAAACCTTAACAAGCTAGTTAAGATAGTTTGATTAAAGTATATCGATCCAACAGTATGGGTCATGGACTTTGGGTTTTACCCAACTATATTCAATGTATTTGGTCAATGGGTCAAATACTTAAGTTTCTACCCATTTATATTACCCATTATAATACATACTAGCTATGTATATATTTACCCAATATGTAAACACTAGTTGTTGTACATAAACTATTTAACTAAACTTGTTTATTGGTTTGTTGGGGGTTTGATCATAATGCAACATAACAAACATGTATGAACCTGTGTTGTAGCATACAAGGACTTGAGTCGTCGAGAGGTGTTGAGATTATGTTGAGACAAGATCTAACTACAAGTAACTTATACATTTTACGTTATGTATTACAAGTTACATGTTTGTCATCAACAAAACAAATGAGAATGTATAGATTAAATATCGTAATATTTGCACTAACACTCTCCACCATGGGAGTGTCAACAGGGTCACTAGAATCAAATCCAAATTTCTTTAGTATTTCATTAGCATATTTTGATTGATTTATGAAAATGCCTCCGGGACTTTGAGAAATTTGTAAACCTAAGAAAAATGACATTTGTCCCATCATTGACATTTGAAATTTAGAACTCATCTCTTTAGAAAAACGGTCACATTTAGTTAGGTCGGTCGAGGCAAAGATAATATCATCAACATATATTTGAACATGAATTAAATGTTTGCCTGACTTTCGAGTGAACAGTGTGGGATCAACAACGCCTTTGTAGAATCCTTTAGCCAGAAGAAACTTTGACAAAGTGTCGTACCATGCCCTTGGAGCTACTTCATGCCATAAAGAGCCTTTTTCAGACGGTAGACATAGTTAGGACATTCAGGATCCACAAAGCCTTCCGGTTGACTTACGTAGACCACTTCTTTGAGATCTCCATTAAGAAACGCAGTCTTTACATCCATTTGGTAAACTACCATATTCTTGCTGGCAGCATTAGCAAGGAAGATTCTGATAGGCTCAATTCGTGCAACTGGAGCAAATGATTCCTCAAAGTCAATACCCTCCTCTTGTCGATACCCTTTAGCAACGAGTCTAGCTTTATTCTTCAGAACGTCACCATGTTCATCAAGTTTCACCTTGAAGATCCACTTGAGAGTGATAATCATAGCACAATCTGAAGGAGGTACTAATTCCCATACATCAAGACGATCAAACTCATGAATTTCATCATGCATAGCTCCAAACCAGCTGTCTTCAGACATCGTTGTTTTGACATATTTTGGTTCGATCTTTGATAGTAGAGAGTTAAAGAAGCACCATAAGGCATCAGTGGCAAGTTGCTTTCTAGTAGATAGCGGACGAGAAGGGTTCCCAATGATATTGTCCAATGGATGATCATGTGTCCATTTTCTGAGATGTTCATGTGGTTGTTGATAAGGTACTGATGTAGCAGAGTTAGGATCCCATGGTGAAGATGTTTCATGAGTGGGTTTAGGGGCAAATATATTTTCAAAAGCAGCATCTTCAGGAGTAGCAAAGGGGTTATCTCCAAAAGGTTACATTTTTGTAAGATACTTAAATTGGGGGAAGATGATTCTAGTTTTTGTTGGGGTTATTGATATAGTGTAAAGTTATGAGGAAATTTTTTGATGGAACTAGTTTCATTTCTTGCTTTATGGGGGCGTTTGGCATTGGGGTTTGAGAGTTATGGTTTTGCATCTGGTAACGCTGTGATTTTGCATTCTTGCAATGGTTGTATCTCTGTACTAATGCGAGTCTTGATAAGTACGAGTATTACAAATACAATCCTTCCACACAACTCGTTTAATCTTACGAGTTTTATGAAATTGACTTTCGATCCTACAAAATCACCTCACCATAAAGTTGTGATTGCTGGAAGCGATGGAGTTAGCTATTCATCACTTCAGATAGCAACTTATTCTAGAGAAGAAACAGGCAATTGGAGTGTTTGTGGTGATCAGTTTACTGTAGATTTTTTTGAAGGTTTTGGTAATGGAGTATATTGGAATGGTGCCTTTCATTGGATAATTTTTTTCATAGATGAAAAGCCTTTTCATTTCAAGATCCGGTTTTGACAACCATAAAAACCCTCGAAGCATTGGAAAGGAAGGTTAGTCGTGAATGCAAGTTATTTGAGTCGGGTGGTTGTATGTTTTGTCTTTCTAAGGATTGTACTAATTTGCAACTGTTACATGTTTACGTGATGAGGAATGGGGATTCTAAATGGTCTTTGGAGTACTTTGTTAATCTTGATGACATTATGAGGCCCTCAAACATGGATTATTACATCTGATGTTTGGAGTATAGTTTTGGGAGAAAGAGGAGAGGATTCGTTCATGGTGATTTAAAGTACGTGGAAAGGCATTGCAATACAATTTTGTGTTAAAGATTGTCCGTACGCTCTGTGATTTGCGATCAGCTAGGACCTTCACTAGAGGCTTTGAGCTCATTGCATCTTTTGCTGGCGTGTGATTATGTCTTTCTATTTCAGGTCTGATTTTCCTGTCACTACATTGGTTATATGCTCAAGTTCGTTCTGCATGACTATTTTGGTATCAACTCTACTTGTTTTGTTATATTGTTAATGCTGCAATTGCTCTGTCACGATGTTTTGGATGTGCGCTGTATGAAGTGTTACGGTTGATCTTCTATTGGACAAGTTTTTCTTACATACGTGTATGGAAGTTATGAACTCACCGAGTACTAAGCTTACTGATTTACATGCATTTCAGGTCGTTAATATGAAAGTACATGCAATTGAGGAAAAAGACCGTCATTTGTTAATTAGCCTATGTAAGTGAGGGTGCAGATATTGGAAATAAAAATGTCTATGAGAAGTTGTAACTAAGAGTAAGATTGTTACTACTCGTTTGGTTTCTGACTTTCTGTACATTGAACATGTAATAACGGTCAGCTCTATTTATGTTAGTTTTTCCGTAAAGTATTGTTCATCATCCTTTTAGCTTGAATTTATTATATGACATTCTCTAGTTGTAACCGCTAGTAATTGTAAACCCCTGACGGCGCGTTTGGTTTGTGGGGTTTTGATGGCTTTGGGGTTGAAATGCAATTCCATAATGTGTTTGGTAGCAAAATGAGGATTTCTATCCCATATGATTTCTAGAATTCCATCATTACTGGGATTGTAAAGGTGTATAATCGAAAAAAAACCCCTTAAACAGATGAAAAAAGCTTTTTCATTGCTTTGCTCTTTGCATAAATATCGCTGCTGCAGATGAAGAAATCCTTGATTTTTATTTCATCCAACAGTTAAAACCCAGAATTTTGCCTCAAACCTCCTGAGATTTTTCCCATGGTCTTTTTGACAGTGCCTATTATAAACTCTCCACTATTATCGTGCTTTTTTTTTCATCACCATTTTAATCGCCTTAAAAGAAACTCCTAACTCGGGTGTCCATTCGTCTCCGTCCCATCATTCGTAACGTATTCTTATTTATCACCAGTCTATTCAAACTTCTATAAAGTCAGGCACGACTATAGTGAGTGGTCTATGATTGTCCCATATCTTATGCTCCCAGTTGTATAACAGTGAATTGGGTTATAGTCTGCATATTCTTTTGATTTGTCAATCTAGTCTCCATATATGATTTGCAAGTGGAAATCTTGAAGTTTCCATGTTTACTTTCAAACAATGTGCACCCTTTATCTATTGGTAACTCAATTAAACATATTCTGTGTTTCTTTGTGAGTCTCGCACAAATGCTTCCATTAATAAGAGTCTGAGTGTGACTTCTTCTTTGCCATTCTAGTGGTTGCTGGTCTGCTTAAAAAATAAGGCTATGGAAGCTGTTAACACGAGCGCAATGGAATAATTGTGAACCAGTTATGCACTTATGCAGTTGCTGTCCCATATCCACTTAACAAATCAATCCTAATGAAATTGTCATGTGTCATGGAGCTACCCTTTTTGTAGTCTCGTTCAATCATGATGAAATGGTCATGTGTCATGGAGCTACCCTTTTTGTAATCTCGTGTTGTGTGGATGGTTAGACATTTGTTTTTGAAACTATAGTCAGTGTTATGGTTTGGAAGTCCTGTATCTGGTCTAACAGAAGCGAAATCTATATTTAAAGTACATTTTTTTAATGACTGTGAAGTAAGTGAGAGTGTAGAAATTTTGTGGATTAATTTATAATTAATATTTAAATAATTTATATATACATTGCCCTTTATAAGTATTAATATTTTAGTAAAACAACATTTCCGATTTGATTTTATAAGTTATTACAAGATTACCTGCATATAGCGGCGACGGTGTATAGTAGTGTTAATTTTTGTGTGTAATTCTTTTTATGTGTATATGGGTGTGGAGTCGTTGAAAGTGAGCAAAGTTAGTGGTTTAAATTGTTATAAAGTATTTAAATATTTAATAGACCGTATTGTCATTTTATAAGTGTATTTTATGTAGGAGTTTAGGGATAATATATTTTGTATATCACTGATAATCAATAGAATTGTACATAAATAGTTGTGTAGCCCTAACAAATAATAATTGGGCTTAGCCCATACACATAATACATGGGCCATCTAATCATACGACTAACATTTTAGTCTAACAACATTACTCATTAAGTTTTTAAATTTTAAGCAAACATGTATTTCCTGTATACGTAGTATAAATATGAAGGAATAGTGAGTATGGCATATTAGGAATTTTATAGTTCTCAGAAATTTTAAGTAAATGTGATTTTTCTTCATAGCAAAGATAAAAATATAGATATGTCTTTTTATTTTTTATTTATTTATTTTTTTTTTACCATAAACGGATGATGTTTTCCATATTCAAATTGCTCGAGTTTTCGAGTCAAATGCACATGGTCAAACCGAGATATCCCGCAACTCTTACCGATTTTACTTTTTACAGTCCATCATGTGCAATACAGTTTGGTAAAAACTATGGAAACAGGTTAGCGAAAAAGTACCTCTTTACTTTTTTATGGGTTTCAAATGCAAGCCCAAATGAGTGTTTAGAGACAAAAATTGGGCCGCTTATTAGCCTTTCAGGCCCATGGATCTCAAAATGAAACACCCAGCCGTCTTTCATCTTCTTGAATGAATCAAACACAAACACAAGCATATAATCTTTGTTGTTGCAGAATCTACTAAAAAGAAGCAAAATTTAATCAAGATTTCTCCTAATACGAAATGGGTTTCAGGCGCCTTCTTTTAGAGGTTTGTTTTCTGTTATTTTTATATATAAATTTGTTACATTTTGCTGTCAGATTTGTATAATTTGTGATTGTTATTGTTATATGAACCTTAATTTAGATACCCTTTTGGTTATATAATGATTTAGTGTTTAAAAACATGAAAAGTTTTATTTTGAGTGGGTGTGAGAGCAAGGGTTTAAGAATGGTTTAGTCAGTGTTAGTTATGAAGATGATTATTGATGGAAGTAGTTTCATTTCTTTCTTTATGTGGTGTGTTTGGCATTTGGGTTTGAGCGTGATTGTTACGATATGGAATAGTTAGGTGTAACAAAAATGCGAGGTAAGAGATAGCATTTGGAGTTTGGAATAGTGTTATATAGTTGGAATCAGTTAGATCTAAATGCTAGAAACTGATAGTTTAAGTGAAATGACACATTTAAATGATAGTTGCAAGGTAAAAGTATGTTTGTGACGCAAGTAGTAATTTGTTTGGTTTTATTATCCGATGGTTTTTCATGATTATATTATGTGAGTAAGAATTTAGCAGTCACTACGCAAATATAAATGGTTGTTGTTCTGAAGTAGTTCTACAATGTGAAAAGTATGTGCCATAATGTCGAAAATAGAAATTTCTGTAATCAAGTAACTTTTCTCTCTTACTTTATCTGATAATAGCCGTGTAATGCTTTGTTTTTGTTATAGGTGTCGAGGCAGCACTCACGGATGAGGCCAGCTAAAAACATGTTTTCATGCTCTTATCACACTTCACTTAAGTTAGGAGGCAATGCAGGTTCACATTACCCTATCTGTTGAATTACTTGCGTATTAAACTCTAATTTGTCTTTATTTTTGTATAACAAGATAGATTTTGGATTCTAGACTTAAGGGGTGTTTGTTTTATTTACTCGGCTTATGAGCTTATGTAAATGTGAATTTGGATAAACTGATAAGTTCACTTTCTTCGGCTTGTGAGCCTATTCAAAGTGGTTAAATAAGGTGTTCCCTTCAGCCAGTAAAAGCAGGCTAATGAGCTTTTCGAAATCTAATAACCTCATAAGCCAGGTAAAAAGCTAACTCAAACACCCCCTTTGTTTTTGATGCCATTCCGTGACATGGAGCTTATTGATATTCATTCTTTGTTCTATTATCGTTAATCACATAGAGTAAGATATTCTTCACCAAAATAATGACTCGGGTATCCACTTAGTTGTCTCTGGCTCTCTGCTTGCATTTGATTGCCCTATGGGTTACACCTGGTTTTAAGAATGTTATTTTCATTCCATAGTCCATACACACATTTTAGCATCCTATACTTGATCTCTTAAACTTCTTAATTAGAAACTATATTAATGAACCTTGACCCCGCTTTGACTAGATGAAAAATAGTGTAAATGATGTCGGGGCAAGCTTGTTTACTTAAATGGATATTGACGTTTGGGTAAAGAAGTCTGTATGGATACTAGCTCTGTCTAGAATAAATTCTAAACAAAAAGTTTATGTTTTTTAAGTTTGCTGAATGGGAGATCTTCTTGAAGGTGCTAATGACATCAAAGGGTACTGAGGACAAATATTAGATCTTAACAGGGAATACAAACAGCTAGAATAAGTCCCTATCTGTTTAAACAAAACAAACAATAATGTAGGACCTTAAACTAGTTAAGTTACAAACAGACACTATCTTTTGATTATTAGTTAAATGTTCATGATAACCGCTAACAATCACAAAATAGGTGAATTATCTTGACCAAAATCAATGGTATCACCGTAATAATACTTTGTAGGTGGCTTTATGATAAGAATGAAAAGCAAAGAACGTACACCTTGTATAACAAATAAATTTCATTAGGCTTTGTCAGGTGGCTTTATTACAATTTAGACCTTTCAAGACACCAAATCTGAAAATTATTAAACCTGTATACAGGAATCACTAGTAAAAGTGTCTTCCCAAGCTCTTTCAACAGTCAAGAACGCAGCTTTCAACATCCAACATCCTCAATAATATTGTCAAAGGCATTATACTCTACAGATGCGAGTACCATTGAAGCTGGGCCCACCGGTAGTATACCTATCTTGAATGCGTACTAGTTTCAGAATTTGTTCTTGAAGAAAATGGTGTAATTGTTTAGAGTCATTTATTTATTGCAGAGGCTGCTAAGGAATTGCATGATAAACTGCTCAAATCCGTGGTAGATCAAAGAACTGCACCTCCAAACAATTGGTTGTGGAGCCTTATAGAAAAATGTGAAAACCGTGAAGACATAAAACTTCTCTTTAAAGTCCTGGAGAATCTTCGGAAATTTGTTAGTTAATTTTGCTTGTTGTTAAATCTGTAGTGTTTATCATATAACCATCTAATATATTCTAACATCAATTGCAGAGGTTATCAAATCTTCGAATTTTTGAAAACTTTAACGACAATCTTTGCCGGGAAGTATCAAAGGCTTGTGTACGAGTAAAAGCTATTGATTTTGGTATGAGATATATTCTTTTTTCATTTTGTTTTGTACAGACCGTTTAGCATTTTTAGTTTATGGTCTCCCTTTTACGATGCGAGGAGGGTGAATAAGGTGTTAATTTAGGTCCCCTTCTTGCGACCTGATAAAAATATTCAAAAAAGGATGAATGATAGATATAAATTATTGACTTTTCCTTTCATAATCCCGTTTTCTAATTTGCAAGTCCTTTCTTCAACCCGAATAATTGGGACCCGCAAAGTGAAAACGTTAAACTTTCAAAGCCATATGGCCTAATCATCTTTCATGTCTGCAACAGGCAAAAAGACTTTGTGGAAACACAATGTGTACGGATTAACTCCTACTGTTGCATCTGCTCACAATATATTGGTATTATATCTCTTTTTAAATCTTTATGAATTTTCCTGTTCTTTTTTATGAATGCTTAACATCTTAAAGACTGGATTTCATGTTGTTGCAGTTGTATGCTAAACAAAACAATGATGTTAATCTCATGGTGGATGTAATGAAACTCTTGAAATCAAATGATGTGCCTCTGCAGCCTGGTACTGCAGATATCATTTTTAGGTATGGAAATCAACGCCATTTATGCTTTATATCATGTGAAAAACTGGAAGTTTTTAGTTTGTGGATCCTATTTACTTGACATGAGCAAAATTAAAACCGGACCCATTTATTACATGGAGAATGGAGGGAAACAATCGGTCATTTTTCATTTCCAATTTGTGGTTATCATATGGACGGTGTGCTAAGAAACAAACTGTGGTTGTGGGCCCTTTTATTAGATGTGACTAAATCCAAAGTGAAGACCGCAATTAGATGGTATAGACCTTATAATGCAATAGAAGCATTGGAGGTGCCAAAATGTGTGGTCCTGGTAGGTTGGGTAATTGGTCAAACAAGTTGGATTGTGTTGACTCGCCTAACACTGTTTTTTTTTTCTTCCATTTTCTCAAAAACTATGTTTTTTTAATATTTTTGATAAAGCAATTTAGGATGTTGTAAGCATTTGAATACACTTTGGACCATAGATGCCTCGATCGAGTTTCACTTTGGTACAGGAACGCAGTTCGCTATGTGCCGCCAAATTCGGTATGCGGGGTAGGTTCATTTCCGACCGCCTCCCGTACGACATTAAATATATATAGTATTAAACAGTTAATTGTTTCTGGACTATTACTATTCACTTAAGTTTTATTTGAAGATAGAAATTAATTTTAATGTGAAAACTTGATATACTAACGATAGAAACTAATAATAATGTGAAAAGTTGACAACCAAAAATCGCGATTGTGAGAGTTTACGGATCGGTATCATACACGTTTTGATACAGTTGTATCGGGATCGCGGATCCTGGCTTCTGTAGGTAATTTGGTAACTATGCTTTGGATGACCCATTTTGCTCGTTGGAAAACAATATAACCAAATACACCCATTATTTGGTGTGGGTCAAAAATTGGCTCTTATTCTTGGTTTTTTAACTAATAATTATATTTATTTCTTTAATGTTGCTGTCAATATGCTTCGTTTTTGTCATTTCACTTCTCCATTGGATCTCTGGCCCCTGGGTGTGAGAAGTGAAGATGTTATTGTTAGTCCCGCTAACTCTGACACGAGTAGAAATGCAGATTGACCCACAAAACACAGAATGGTGAAATATGGCTTAATGAGTGGCACTTGATATATTTTTCCATTCTCTTATCTACGCATGGCACATCTTTCTTGCAGCATTTGCCACGACACAGACCGCTGGGATTTGATTAATAAGTATGCAATGCGGTTTGTCAAGGGCGGTGTAAAATTGCGAAGAACGTCATTTGATACGTGGATGACATTTGCTGCCAAACTAGGTGCCCATTTGCATTCCTTTGATTGTTATTTTTATTATTTTCTTCAACTGTCGCAATAAATAAATATTTGGCAATCTACTGCATCTAATATTTGATCGTATTTACTTGAAAGCTTACTTAAAAGTACTAAAACCGATATTATTAATGATTTTACCCTTATGGTGTAAGCCCAGTGTCTTTGATGCGTTTTCTGTATTGTTTTGTTTAATAGGAGATGTTGATAATCTATGGAAAATTGAGAAGTTGAGATCGGGATTAATGAAAACCCACACTATTGGTAGCGGGCTTTCATGTGCCAAGGTAATAATCATTTAGATCATGTCATCCTCTTTTGAATGTTATCTATATTTACAGATGTTTTCTATTAATTATTCTACCTCTAAAGTGTATGATATCTACTTTCTTCACAGGGGCTTCTGCTTGAACGTAAACCTGAAGAAGCAGCTGCAATAATTCAAGTCGTTACCCAGGTATGTAGGTTTTGATATATGCCCAAACAATTCTGTTTAATGCGTCTTTTGCATTATTATTAATCTTGTCGCATTTATATGTTACCATACTTGATTACAGACATTACCAGAGGCAAAAAGGCCTGATATAATGGCAGAACTTGAGAAGTTGGTTAGCGAATGGCCATTGGAAGTTATAAAGTGTAGAAAAGATGAGGACAAAACGGTAATTCAACACCATTATTTTTTAAACATTTTTCATATATTTTTTTTTTAACTCTTTCTTTTCCAGGCCTTGGCTTCTGGTTTGCAAGAAGATATTCCTACGATGATCGATAGTCTTTCAGGCTTGGGTGTAAAGACAAACGTTAAATTGGGCGATTTGACCAAAACGGCCTTATGAGAGCTGAAATTTGATGTTTCTAAGGTAACTTGATTGAAGAGTAACCGTTGTATAAGTTAAATTTGATGTTTCTGAAGAATTTTAGAAATTCGATATGAAAGGCAGGTTCGAATCTCTGCTTTTTGTTATATTGTGTTCAAGAACCTTTATCGACAAGGGGTTGTTTCAAGTTTTATTAAAGGAGTAGCTATCACAAGCTTTTGCTAGTTTTGTTCTAGATTTAGAAAAGAGCTAGTGTTTAAACAACTGATAAACTAAACTTATGGTCAATTGTATAATGTTTCTTTTCTTAATAGTTTAATCTTTGAATAAAACAAAATTACTAACTACATGGTTGTATTCTCCTAATCATATCTAAACTAGAAGACTAGAAAAAATAGCTATTTTATTAGAGTTGTCCATTACTTAATTTTATTGCAATGACTTAATGTAAGTATACCTGTCAAAAATCTTACAAGAGAAATGATACATGGACTTAAACTTAGGCCTAAACTTAGACCTAAAACCACTTGTCATCATTCTTATGGGTTCTAAAAGATGTGGTCCCTGTCTGCAGCCATCAAGATGCTGACATTTTAGTTTTAGGTCTAAGTTTAGGTCCATGTATCATTTCTCGACGTGCCCGTTTCTGCTGACTCGCTGCCCGTTGTTGTTGGCCATTCTTCCAACAACACATCGATCGCGAAGGAAGAATCCCAATTCTCAGAGCCCGATGGGCCGGGAGAAGGGTCCGGAAGAGAA
This sequence comes from Chrysanthemum makinoi, assembly GCA_910596185.1. Lineage (NCBI taxonomy): Eukaryota > Viridiplantae > Streptophyta > Magnoliopsida > Asterales > Asteraceae > Chrysanthemum > Chrysanthemum makinoi. The sequence continues at coordinate 146,287,539 of OU343225.1, forward strand.
AGACTTACTTCTTGGCTACCAAAAAAGAAAACAACGGTCCCCGAGATCTTACAAAGATTGAATACCTTATATGATTACTAGGATGCATTTACCTATCTGTCAAATCCGACAAAGATTACATGCTTGATATAATCAGAAGGTTACAAGAATCTATCTGTCAAAATCTTACAAAGATTTTGTACTTGATATATTTATGCTAATACAACTAGCTGATTGATTTTTATTCTACCTAAGGTTGCTTTATTTCCATAAATATAATGTTATCTATACTATATACTATTTATTTAAACATTTGCCTAGGGGTGAGCAAAAAAACCGAAAAGACCGAATAAACCGAAAACCGAAACCGAACCAAACCGAAAATAACCGAACCGAACTAATAACCGAACCGAATTTGCTAAAACCGAACCAAACCGAATTACTAATTCGGTTCTCGGTTTGGGTATGGGTTTGGCAGTTTGAACCGAAAACCGAATTCATATAAATATTTATATTTTTTATATATTTATATATATATTTATATATTTTAAGTATATTTATATATAAATAAATACTATTAAAAGGTTATCATAATATAATAAAATACTTTTTATGCTTGAAATATATTTTTTTTACTAAATATCTATCTAATTATTAATTTTTTTTTAAAATAGTGTAATTCGGGTCAACCCGAAAACCAAACCGAATTAGAATTCAACCGAACCGAACCGAAAACCGAATTTGAATTTGGTTCGGTTCGGTTCTCGGATTGACCTAAAAAAATATTTTAACCGAATTAACCTAACCGAACAACCCGATGACCGAACCGATCAACACCCCTACATTTGCCCATCAATTTATTTTGTAAATCTAATTCTAAATATTGTTGCTTTCAGCACTTTACATTGAATAGGTTAATTGACCATAAAATTTTTAAAATATAAGATGTGTGAACCAATCATATCATTTATTGTTTATAACTTTATATCAGTGAAATAACATACACTATATAAAACCGGATATAAAACAAACTACTATGTAAAATAGTGAAAAAGAACATACTTATACACAATTTTAACTGATTATTTCAAGCCCCCAACAAATTTAACCAAACTACTATAACAAAACATAACAAACTTAACCAAAAATATCACTAACATAACTTTTGGCAACATTGTTGCAAAGGATTTGCAACACTTTCTGGTTACCCAGGCCAACACACCGCGGTGTCTTGAACTGGTTCAATGCGGACCCTTGCCCGACATAGTGATCAAGAATCTTCTGGAACGTCCCCCTACGTAGAACCCGAAGCTCTAGAGGCCCGATGGCTTTGACCTTTCGTGAGCTCACATAGCCCGCGTCAACAAACGACTTATCTAGACAATTACAACATTCTTTCAAAATTGTATCACTTGCCTCCCTATTAATTTCCCAAAAGATCACATAATGGCCCGGATCCGTACTCATGTCAACATGGCTCGTGAAGTCAAGGAGTTCGAGTTTTTCGGCAGTAAGAAGTTTTCCAGCTGTTTCAACTGATAGTTGTAAATCTTTTTCGGTGTTTTTGTCGATGTTGATAGTAAGCATAAGGTTTCTTCTACATACGAATTGGAGTTCTGGGGTTGAGTTATGAAACCTGATAACCTTAACCACATCACCTAACCTGTAACGATACAAACCTGCAAAATTTGTGACCACAACCTCGTACTCTTCACCGATTTCTACATCGGTCAACCCAACCGGTTCAACTCGATCCTGACTATCAAAATCAATGTCTTTCAACGGTAAAAATTCGAAATACCCGATATTCGGAAGCACAGCAAAAGTTGTCATTTCGGGTGGCAAATTTGGGTTGACATTTGCTCCTATCCACCCTTCTGATGACCCATAATCCGCACTTAACAAAGGTACTCCACCGGCATAAATCCGTAATTTTTTCAAATACGGCTCCATTGAACCGGTCATGATCCCGTAAATGTACTTACACTTAGGGAAAAGTTGTGGGATCAACCCATTCCAGTCGGTTAATCCCAAACACTTTTCCTGAATTATGTCAGCCAGTTCAGGGTTCGGGGTCAGAACCTTAGCCATAGCGGTTCTGATTGATGGGACCGTAATCCTGGCTGACAAAGCACCGGTTCTAAGGTCAGAACATAGTTCCTCCCAAACCAGCTCAAATGTCCTAAATGAATGAACAATGCTATGAGCAAATGTGGACGATATGATCTGGATTTCTTCGTGGAAAATGAGTCCACAAAGGAGATGACAATATAAAGATTGGTGAAAATCGGGTGCAAATATGACTTCGTCCGGGCTACAACATGGGGTTTGCATCGCTTGCATCGTTTTCTTGAACTGCGCACTACGATATACATTTGTTGTCGCGGTCCCGGCTAGTAAACCACCTTTTGTTATTTGTTGTTTGCTTCCAAATATGAAACTTAAGGCTTTTCCTTTTCCAATAGGAAATGCCCTGAAAGTAATTAACCAATTAGTCAATTTCCGTCACTGCTTCGTTATTTCATCAACCAGTAAACCAGTTTTTAAGCAAATAGACTGTTTTGAATTAGCAACTTCGTTATTTCATCCTAATGTTCAAATAACTTTTTTAAAAGTGAAAGATAAGCAGTAATGATTAGCATTTTTTTTTTGTTGGAATACCTGTTTCTAAAGGCAAAAGAAGTACGGTAAATCTGCATTGTGTTATCGGTCAATTCATCATTATACGGTACAAATTTAGGCTTCCCTTGAGTAGTCCCCGAGCTACAAACAAACATAAATTTTCAAAAAACCACCAAAAATCCCGAAAACAATATTTAGTAACCAAAATGTACCTTAATGTAATAGTAGTGATCGGTTTTCCGGTAAGCACAGGATAGGAAGCACCATCAGCAATTTTTTGGATATAAGGGTCAAGATCTTTGTGAGTAACAAGAGGAACACAAGTGCTATAAGTTTGTGGATCAAATTTGCCACCAAGGTTCCATTGTTTCAAGTATTCTGCTTCACAATTTTCTTTCAAGATTCTTTCTAATGTTTCGAGTTGAACTCTCTTTGCATCTTTGGTTAATGATTCAAATTCTTCAATCACTTTTTCTGAATCAAATTTGCTGCTCTCCATTTTCTCGAGCCTGCAATGAGTCTAGAAACAAATAGTGACGGATTCAGGATTTTTTCGCCTTTGACAAAAGCTAAACTACAAGCGGGTCGTCGTAAAGGGACTAACATAAAATTATAAATAAAAGTTCATAGTAAGTTTAACTAAACAGAAATAACAGAAATAACAGAAATGTAAATAAAATGGAGAGATGCCTAACATTATTTACCAAATTAAATGTATTTTATATATGTCACTTTCTAATAATGTAATTTTGACAGTTAAGTCAACTATACATTACGAATGTTATTTAAACTTATGTGGGGCAAATTTTGTACAAGAAAAGGACATGCAGGAATAGGACATATATTGCTCTAGACTTCTGGAGCATGCATTTTTAGTGCGGTTAAACTTTAAAGAGAAATGATACATGGACCTAAACTTACACCTAAACTTAAGTGTCAGCATTTTGATGGCTGCAGACAAGGACCTACTTATTTTATAACTCATCAAAATGATGCCAAGTGATTTTAAGTCTATGTTTAGGTCCATGTATCATTTCTCAACTTTAAAACAACGGTAAAGCTATGTTCCAAGAGTACAAGATGACAAAATTATGTGACATATCATATAGAATAGAAAGTAAAGTAACGCCCAATGCCATCTTCCACGGGTTATGGGTACCCAATACCGTTTCCGGTGTATGGGGGAGGTTAAGATGTAGACAGCCTTACCCCTACCTAAGGTAGAGAGGCTGCTTCCAGTTCTACCAAAGGTAGAAAGGACCTCCGGCCTTTTGTAGGGAGTGAGATTATGATAGAACTAAAACAGTTCTACATATCATATAGAATGCAAGAACTAAAACACAAGTGATATTATGATAGAAAAAACACAAATTATTTGAAATTATTTGTATACCATATATATTAAATTAGTTCACAATTGACAAAAGAGGTTGGTTTAGTCGTATAGACTTGAACCCCCAATTAAGGATAGCGACCTATAAATATTTTAGACCTTTGGTACATAAATTTTCCAGTTGTTTATTTGATTATAAGAAAATATAATTTTAGAGTAATGCCAAAATCGTATAAATTGTCTCTAGCTAAAATTGAATGACTTTATTTATTTTTTGTTTTTTTTGTTTTTTGAAGTAGATACAATGAACCTTATAACAAGATTGTTTGTTCATAGAATAACGATAATCACAAGAAATTTTTGTAACATATTGTCTTTATAGACTAAAAAAAACACAGCTATAATTATTGAGTTACAAAATAAGGAATAAGATCTTTTGAAAGGTGTTCAAAAAAGTTATGTAGATTCAAAGAAGAGAATCGCAATGAATAATTCCAATCAAATAATTGGAGTACAATAGCAGATTATACGGCAGCTAGCAGAAATAATGATATAATTTGCACATTTTTGCACATTTTTTTTTCTTATTTCGGTAAAGATGTTAGAGTCTACGTTCAAACTTTTTCGTACTCAACTATGACATGACTGAGTATTTTTGTTGTTATTGTTGCAATAATGATATGACGACAATGAGTTAATTTCTGATAACTTAAAATATCTAACACACACACACTCCTTCAGAGAAGCAAAATCACATAGAACACACCGATGAAAAAAAAAAAAAAAAAACCCATGTAATAATAATTCCAAGAAACACGCAGTTGAGAGTGTTTTCAGATTTCCAATAAACTGTTTTGAATACGGAAAACTGAGCTATATATCTGCTTTAAACGGTTTGAGTTTGCGTGGCATGACTCAGCCTTCAGTGAATTAATGAGTCAAAAGATCGAAAAACACAACTAAAAATAGGAGGTTAGTATACATCTAACAGTTTCAGAGTATTTATCCAAATAAGTTTACATGTATAAAACTGCTTATTTATACCAATAAAAAACACTTTTACTTCTACTGAATAATAAGCACACACAAACATATAGTGTACTAAAATGAAACAGCTGTTTCAGAGCAAGAAACATATATACTCCGTATATTTCTAGAGAGAGAGAGAGAGATTCTAGTACCTTTGTGTCTTGATAAGTTTGTGTTTTGAGTGAGTAATGGAGTACAGGAGCAATGGAAGATTCGACTAAAACCTTGCTGATATATATAGGCAATTTCACTAGTGAACATCTTTGTTATCACTAGCCACAACTTTATAATGCCCACCAGCATTATTTATTGTTGTGTCTCCGACCAAATATAATACGTATAATATATCTTTCTATTTTGAGAACTTTTGGAAAATGCAATCTTTTATATTAAATGTTTTCTATATTATTAATAGTCAAGTTTTTATCTCCTAAAATGCACATACAACTATTTGAGTTGCTCAACAAAAATAATAATTTATTCTAAATGAAAATTTTATATTCAGTCATCGATGATGGAAGTAGATTTCGGAGGGGAATTGATACTCACACCACATTTTTTATGTATGCATCTCAATTTGTGTATTACAGTTTGTATTGTATAATACTGTAATGCACAAATTGAGGTGCATGCATAAAAAGATGTGATGTGAGTATCACCTCCCATTTCAGATTAGTGTTTAAATGGTTAGACTAGTGGTAATAAGGGGTAAACACGCGTCTTTCCCCTTATACCACACGTCTTAGCTTATTAGCAACACTCAAACATAACGCGTTTTAGGTGCTTCAGGGGAGAAGTTGGTCGTTATCAAGTTGTGGAAGTGGTGGTTGCGTGTGTGATATTTTGGTTTTTGTGAGTTATAATTTAAGTGATGTATGTTTTGATGGTGATGTTGGTTGAGTATTACACTCAGTCGTGGTGAAGACCGAGTTGTGGAAGTTGTTGTTGCATGTGTGATATTTTGGTTTTTTAAGGTATATTTGTGTTTTAGTGAGATACATTTTGATGGTCATGTTGGTTGTTGAAAAAAAAGCTCACATAACGCTAAATTGACGGTAATAACATTGATCACTATTACCACTAGCCGGACATCAAATTGATATTATGGCATGATAATATTAGTAATTAGGCTAGCACATTCTTCTCCCACTGATTAATTCCCATTTTCGTTTATTTAGTTAAATTGTTAGTCAAATCAAAACCCCGTTTTAGTGACAATAGAAAACTCAAGTTAGAATCCTCCACATAGCTCTTGGGACGACCTCGATTTTACCAAAATCTAGACTACTCACGACCGGGTACACTGCTCGTTAGTGCTCAACTAGATCATAGGTAAACAAGACTTATAAATATTAAAACGTGATCTAGGCAAAATTAGCATCAAGTTTTTGGCGCCTCTGCCGGGGAGCTATGCCATGATTTGTGTTAGCCTACTTCTTATTACTTTATGTGTTTATCTTCTTAGCCTTTCGATGATCCCTGTGTTTTGGTAGTTTTAAAACTAGGTAGTACTTAGAGTGCCAGTGCTGATTGACCCTTTATAGCTAGCATAATAAGTTGCGAGGGGTGTGTAAGAATTAACCATAGGACTACCATTCCCTTGTGTGAGAATTGGCCATAGGATTACCTACCTAATGGCGATACTTAAGAAATGCGAGAACCTTGAGTGGAGCAAGCCGGGTTTAGTGCTTAATGCACTAAGAATAGGTCTAGGAGGTAGTTGGTACTTAATGACTGAGAATAGATTACCGAAGAATGCTATGATTGGAATCTAGGATTATAGGCTAGGCGAATTGACCATAGGAGTCTAGCGACATTTACCCCCACATAAAGCGTTAGAAGACACTTTTAAGAAAACCAAATTATGGCATGATAATATTAGTAACTAGGCTAGCAGATTCTTCTCCCGCTGATTAATTCCAATTTTCGTTTATTTAGTGAAATTGTTATTCAAATCAAAACCCCGTTTTAGTGAAAATAGAAAACTTAATTTAGAATCCGCCACATAGCTCTTGGGACAACCTGGTTTTAGGCTACTCACGACCGGGTACACTGGCCGTTAGTGCTCACGTAGATCATAGGTAAACGAGACTTATAAATATTAAAACGTGATCTAGGAAAAATTAGCATCACCATTCAACACACAATATCGATACTCGCAGCACGTGTGGCACGCCATGAGGACTAGATTGATGTAGTACAAGATCATCTGGATGAGCTTCCACTAGAGAGGATGGAGGCTATGAAGCAGGACATTGAGGGACTGCAGGCTGGTGCATGAGTTACCCAGCAGGCAGTAAATGGTTTGGAGGTTTCGTTACACGAGACCCGGGTGCAAGTCGTGGTTTTACACGACGATTGGAGATTCCTTCACTATTGCTGATGTTGTTTAGCAGGATAGAGATGCACTTCGACACGATAGTGGATTACTGATTAGTGGCTCGCCTAGAGCAAAATGAGACCCGAGCAGATGAGCTTGAGAGGAACGTCAGAGCTATAGAGAGATGCTTGGGAGAACCTGGAAATAGTCATTAGATTAGCATCATTTGTAGCTTACTATTACTGTTGTAGCCTACTAAGCTGAGTAGTACTCGCTAGTAGCATTAATAATGACACTAGTACGCATTTGTTTTGTAAAACGATGTACCAAGTTATTAATTCTATTATGTTGGTTACGATTATGCTATGTTATGATGTTGATTTATGTTTTCCATGGTTGTTTATATTCTATATATGCGTTTCGTGACTTTATCTATGCGTGTCATGACTTTACCTATACGTGTGATGATCTTTATTTCATGTGGAATGATTAGGTGTAATTTTATACGTTTTAAGGGGTCATTTAGCGTCTAAATCCGTACATATTTGATCAATTACTATCGTAAATCATTTCTATTTGAGTTTTTGGCACTTGGGAAGCAAATGCTTGAAATTGAAATATTTATGGCTTGATTGGACAAGAAAACAAAGAAAACGACAAAGTCAAGAAAACGTCACAAAAAGGAGCTGTGACGACGTCAGGATTACCAAGTGACGCCGTCACTTGAAGAGCAACGAATATTACTAACATATAATTTTACCAAGTGACGCTTCAGACGATGGCGACGGTCTTGAGCTGACGGCATCAGGACCAGAAAAGTAAAGAGTGATGGTGCCACAACCTATAAGGTGACGACGTCACAACTAAGTCAGTGCAATAGACGAAACCCTAATGACGGCGAGCTAACGGCAGCACAACTATAAAGTGACACCGTCACAAGTGTAATCCTATATATATTTTCATATGTTTTTCATTGTATAAGGGGTACAACTTGGAGAACCTAGAGAGAGCATAAATTTCACAACTTTTGTAAGGGTTTTTAGCCCCCATAACTTCCATCTTTTATTGAAGATAAGTTATTTAATCCTTAATAATTACAATATGTCTATGTGTTGTGTGATTATTTGTTTATCTTCTCTTCAATCTAACATGCTAGGCTAAATTTAATAGTGTTTACTTAGTTTTGAATGAAACCTAGTTATTGATTATTGCTTGCCGTCTCTTGTTTTCATGAGTTGTTATTGCGTTAGGAATAGGGAATCTGGCTAGATCTTAGGATATTTGCTTGAACGTCTGACTAAAAGCCCCGCTACATAGTGTTAGCGTGTTGTTCATTGTATTTAATGTGTGATTTGCATTCGTTGACATCGATATAGACTCGACGAGAACAAAAAGTCATAGTGTTAGGGATTGACAACCCTTAGCGATTGATATTAAGGAATAGAATGCTCTAATTAGAACAAGGAAGTGACAATTCGACTAATCAATATGAGATAATTAGGGAGTAGTGAGATTCTAAGTAAATACGCTTTTACCTATCATACGAGTTCACCAATTTACTTTTCTGCACATTTAGTTTATTTAGTTTAATCAGTAGTTATAAAACCAAACTTTTCAAACCTGAGATTTTATTTTGCTTTCTAAAAAATAAAAAAATAATAATCCTTCAACCCATATACTTAATTCGTCATACACTTCGAGCCTACCCACACTATTCCCTTAAAGAATGATCAGTCCCCCTCGTGTCTTACCTATACTAAACTACAACGGTTAGGTACTTTTCCTAAGAGGATTATAAAACTTAGTGTGTTTACAATTATCCGCATCAAATTTTTGGCGCTGCTGCCGGGGAATACTCTAGGTTTCGATTTCTATCTCGTTTAGGTCTACTCACTAGATTCCTATCAAGTGAGATTTTTCTTTTTATTTTTAGCGTTCTTTAGTGTAAGATATAGGATTTCATAATCACATTAAACCATAATCATATGAGGCGTTAACAAGGTTTAGAGAGAGAAAGTTCTAGAGAGAGAAAGGGAAGAGAGTTGGGAACTATGTGAAACAAAGAAAAATAGTATTGAAGCTCCAACCCTCTACCTTGGGAGGTAGAGGGTATTTATAGTGTCTTACAAATAAGCGCCACCTACGAGCTGTGGATCAGGCATACAGTGGGTAAAGACCCGTCCGTCCTCCACGGTGTTACTTAACAAACTACTTACTAACATAACTTGACTACGACTACGAGCTTTCTATATAATACATATACTTGAGGTGACCGACTCTTTAACGACTGAATTTTCTAATTCCTAACAATCTCCCCCTAAGGGAGGTCACCTCAATTTACAATGAATACAAACAGATATTACATTAGATTGTTCTAGGATTCTTGATTAAGTTCTTTGCTCAGTAGCTCGTAGTCTTTGATTCTTCATGTTCCGTATGTTTGGATAATTTCAAGTGGAGGTCTTTAACTGATCCACGTGATGATGAGTTTTGAGTCAGCATTGAGATCATCAGCTAACATAAATCTCTGACTCATCCATTGTGGTGTTGGTATTATGTGATGTTTTGACATTTGGACCGACATGCTCACATTCTGGATCATAATATATTCTCATCAGAGTAGCGGAAGCTTTTACTGGTTCATGATATTTGCAGCAGCATAGCAGAAGCATGGAGTGAAAGTATCAGAGTCGTTGAAGCACTTATCATGATTTCTTTAGAGATGAATGTGTAGTGTGAGCATGTGGCTATGGATTGACCGCCGTTCGATCATTTGCAAACGTCGGGCGTACCTGCATACAACAGTTAGCAATAAAGTGCACGAAAGTGTCTTTGATCACTTTCGTTGAATTGAGGTACACGGCCCACGGTTCCCCGTTGATCAGTACAAGTAATGCCTGTGATCAGGTATAATTCCGAAGAATTTCCTTGACAGGGTTTTGCAGCTGCTCTAGCTGTTCTCAAACCGGAAAGTCTCAAAGAAGACAACATGGAGTGAGTGAACCAGCGAATTGAGATTCACTGATTGATGAAAAGAGATTTAAAAAACAATCGTGTATCGCTCAATAGAAATTGTTTTTGCAATACAACGAAGGTTTTAATGAAAATCAATTATCAATCATAAACACCTTTTATTTTGAAATATTAGTACACAGTCGATGTGCTAAAGAAAAGAGTTTTTAAGCACAACGACCGGTTTTTCAAAGGTATCCGTCAATCCATAACCTGAACCAGGATTGATTCAAAAGATTGAATCACCTCATTATTTCTGTTCAGTTGTCACATAGTTGATCTATTTGATAGATCTCACATGCCACCCACCAGGAGCTTGTTTGATGTTGGCTCCAGAAGGCTTTCCATCTTCATTGTGAGTATGTTAGCATATCACTCAGATGTTCTGGCAATACCACAAGGATAATGCGTAGGACTCATAAGATATAATCTCTCTTTCCACATTGTGTGAAACATAGAATCTTCATTGACAGTGTCCTAAAGAGATTTATTTGACGATCTCGTGGCTCTAGACTCAATTGTGCATATTTGGTTCCTATGCCGGAGACTAGGGAGAGGGTCTCCTTCTTCAATATCAACAATCTCTAAGAGAAAGTCGATAGATAGTGTCGGTTCCCCGTGAGAATGAAACAAGCCCTTTTAAGAGGAACTTGAGTGGCTTGGGAAGTTGAAGTGCAGTGCGTCACTGGGTCCATGACGTCTTGTCTTCAATACCGATGTTACTTTGGTAACCACCAGTAGCATATGAATTGAACCCGGTTTCTGCCCTAAGGTTGAATAAATGGAGGGCTATTTCTTTTCACCCTTTTTCACATTTAATTCTTTTTCATTCTTCAACCCCTTCAGTGCTTACCGAGACTTCATATCTAGAAACTTGTTGGGTTTATTCCAGTACTAGCTCAGTCTCAGTCCGCACTCTTCCCATATCTCACTTTTCTCCTTTTTTCATCATACCTAAGGACTTCTACACTAACTAGTGGATTGTCCCTGGGTAGATCCCTCCGGTTCTGGCGGATCATGGAGCAAATATCTAACCTTATCATCCTTATGCCACCGTACATAAAGTAAATTTGGTCGGTCTATTTGGTATTGTTCATTTGCAATTGGAACCAATTGAAAACCATTTGAAAATCAATCCACATACTTGTGATATATTATCAAAGCATTTTGTACCTGAATTGTTTTTGATATTTTTAGAAAAAGAGCTCCCCCTCAACATGTGCCTCATGTATTTGAAATCGTTTTAGCACACGGAGGCAAGAGGAAGAATTAACTTCTTTGATTACCATTTTTTAAAAGATATCAACATCACTTCCCTGATTAAATCAAGTAGATAAAGCATATTGGGGAAGGATGAGGTTTTCAAAAGTTTGCTCCCCCTCAATAAGTGCCTCGAGGTTTGAAAGAGTTTTGCACATAATAGAGGGAACCTGCACTTAGAGACAAATCAATCACGTTTCAATTCTTTGTGGTTTAAAAAGATGCTCCCCCTCAACATGTGTATGGAAAATTTGAAATCGTTTGGCACATGTGGGGAGGAAAGCTTACTAAACACTTATAAAACCAATAATCAAGTTATTAGTTTAAATCCAATTTAAATCACAAATTCTCCCCCGATCAGACTTTCCAAATCCTTTGAGAGTTGTGATCTCTATTGATTTAAATTAAATTTTGAGAGCTTTTTGAGGAGAATAGTGACTTGCTTTTGAAAAGAACATTTTAACTGATAAGGATCAGATTTTCAGACTTTAAACTCCATTGTTTAAACATGCAAGAGTATCTTTTGAAAACATAACATTAGCAAAGGTTTTGAATCAATTGTATAAAACATTGTTCTTTTTGATTTTCCAAGAATAAACCTTGCTCATTTACGTGCCAATTGTTTGAAAAATAACCTTTCAAAATAACCTTTTTTAATTCGATTGAAATCATTCTCCCCCTCAATCAATGACACAAGTTGTTGATTGAGAGATAGAGATTTTGACAGATGATAAGCACAGATGATTTACAAGAATAATAGAGTACGAGGTATTTTCAAAGCAATTTAGTTTTCATTAGATGGCAAATATTTTTCAGAAGAATCATTAGACGGAAAAATATTTGGAAAGAGAAACATTTGTCTTTTTGATGACAAACATTTGTTTTAAGAATCAGAGCATGAGATTTGAAAAATAAGATAAAGCATGGCTCTGTTCTTTACTTTTTAAAACGGGTTACTGCCTGAAATGACAGTAAACCACCATTTTTCTCCGCCTCATTTTTTTTTAAACAAAATTATGTACATTCGAAGAACATCTAAAGACCTGTGACATTCTTTGAATGTCAACACAAAGTCCGTAGATGATATCGAATAAGGAAAAACATGACAAAATAACAATATTTTTGGAATTTTTCAAGATTTTCTAATTTTTATGGATTTTTGAGAATTTTATATTTTTATATTTTCTTTTGTGGGTTTTGAAATTTTGTATTTTGATTTTAGAATAAATATATACAAGAGATAGATGAATAAAGACCTTTACTCCTCGTCTTCCTCTTGAAGACGCTTGAGTGTGTCCGGTTGTAGACTCTTTAGACCAAGACGTGGAAGGATAAACTCAAAACGTTCTCTAGGAAGAGCTTTGGTGAAGATGTCTGCTAATTGGTATTCAGTCCTCACAAAATAGAGTTCCACCACACCTTTTTCCACTTGTTCCCGAATGAAATGATGTCGAATGTCGATGTGCTTGGCTCTTGAATGTTGAACGTTGTTGCAAGAGAGAGCAATGGAACTTTTATTATCACAGTACAGAGGTATTTTGTTGAATTCAAAGCCATAGTCAGATAATTGGGATCTCATCCATAGGATTTGAGCACAGCAAGATGACATGGCTATGTATTCAGCCTCTGTAGAGGAAATAGAAGTACTCATTTGTTTCTTTGAAGACCAGCTCACAAGCTTATCACCCAAAAACTGAGCACCTCCGGACGTACTTCGACGAGTATCTTGACATCCTGCATGATCTGCATCTGCATATGCTGTTAGTGACATACCGGTGTCCTTCGGGTACCAAAGTCCCATGTTGATGGTTCCTTGGAGATACCGAAAGACCCGTTTAACCGCTTCAAGGTGCTTTTTGGTAGGCTTAGCCTGGTATCTAGCACACATGCATACAACGAACAGAATATCAGGTCTACTGGCAGTGAGGTACATCAGGGATCCAATCATACTTCGATATTTTGTTTGATCTACCATGATCCCTGAGTGATCCTCATCCATTTTGGTACGTTCCACCATGGGAGTGTCAACGGTATCACAAGTGTCAAATCCAAATTTCTTTAAAATTTCATTTGCATATTTAGATTGATTAATGAAAATGCCTCCGGGACTTTGTGAAATTTGTAATCCCAAGAAAAATGACATTTGTCCCATCATTGACATTTGAAATTTGGAGCCCATCTCCTTAGAAAAACGGTCACATTCATTGGGGTCAGTCGAGGCAAAGATAATATCATCAACATAGATTTGAACGTGAATTAAATGTTTGCCTGACTTTTTGGTGAACAATGTCGGATCAACTGCTCCTTTGCTGAATCCAGTAGATAGAAGAAAGTTTGATAGCGTATCATACCATGCCCTTGGAGCTTGCTTCAAGCCGTAAAGAGCCTTCTTCAAGGGATAGACATGAGTAGGATGCTCTGGATTCACAAATCCTTCCGGTTGGCTGACGTATACGACTTCTTTAAGATCTCCGTTAAGAAAAGCCGTCTTTACATCCATCTGATAGACAATCATATTCTTACTTGCAGCATTAGCCAGGAAGATTCTGATTGCCTCGATGCGTGCCACTGGAGCAAATGATTCTTCAAAGTCAATACCCTCCTCTTGACGGTATCCTTTTGCAACCAATCGAGCCTTGTTCTTTAACACTTCACCATGCTCATCAAGCTTTACTTTGAAGATCCACTTTAGAGCAATGATCATAGCACAATCAGGATCAGGTACTAATTCCCATACATCTAGTCGATCAAACTCATGAATTTCTTCTTGCATGGCATTGAACCAGCTATCTTTTGGTTCGACCTTAGAGAGTACAGAGTTGAAGAAGCACCATAATGCATCGGTTCCAAGTTGTTTTCGTGTGGATACTGGACGAGAGGGGTTTCCAATGATGTTGTCCAATGGATGATCATGTGTCCATTTTCTAAGGTGTTCATGTGGTTGTTGTTGAGGAACTTAAATAGCAGAGTCGATGTCTCCTGATGAAGATGGTTCTGATGATGATTCAGGAGCAAATATGTTTTCAAATGGGGAATCTTCAGGAGTAGCAAAGGGATTAACTTCATCATGGGTTCCAGAAACAATTCCATGATGTACATTCGATGGTTGATGATTTGTTGATGAGACAGAGTGATCAGCAGCAGGCGCTTCTTGACTTAATGATATTGAAACTGAAGGGTTGACTTCATTGACAGGGATAGGAGCAGCCTCTGTTGATGGAATTGACATTTCATTAGCATTTGGCTCATAGTGTTCATCAAACATTGGATCAACCAATTTCTGTAAATCATCTTCTAAAGGAGGTACATAAGGAGTTGCTGGCGAAGAATCGTATACAAGATTAGAACTGATGGGACAAATTGATGATGCGGGTCCAGAACTGGGTTGTCCTGGAGCCATTGGACCGGTCAGCTCATCGAACGTAACGTGAATTGTTTCCATGATATTTCGGGTTCTTTTGTTGTAGATTCGGTATCCTTTTCTGTTTGGTGCATATCCTACAAATACTCCAATGTCTGCTTTAGCTTTAAGTTTGCCTAAGTCTTGGCCCTCATTAGTTGGATAACACAATGCACCAAACACACGAAGGAATGATAGATTAGGTTTTCTATTATGGACAAGTTCATATGGAGTTTTTCCATGAGCAGTGTGAATTAGGGATCGATTTTGTGTGTAGCATGCAGTGGCAATGGCTTCATCCCAGAGAAACATTGGAACCTTTGAGTAAATCAGCATTGTTCTTGCGGCTTCCACAAGAGTCCGATTTCGTCTTTCAACTACACCGTTCTGTTGAGGAGTTCGTGGAACACTTCTTTGATGACTGATTCCAACACTTTCATAAAACTCACTAAGTTGTTTATTAACAAACTCAGTTCCATTGTCTGTTCGGATGATTCTGACAATTTTGTTAAGTCGAACCTGCAGCTGTTTGATAAGTTTGATGATGATATCTGGAGTTTCATCCTTTGTCCTTAAGAACTTAACCCAAGTGAATCGAGAGTAATCATCAACCACAACTAACACATATTTCTTCCCAAAGATATTCTGCACTCTCATGGGTCCACATAAATCCATGTGAATTGTATGAAGAACTTCTGTAACTGAGTTTGTAGGTTTGGGTTTGTGGGCATACTTCTTGCTTTTTCCCAATTGGCATGCTGAACAAAGATGATCCTTTTCATACTTTAGACTAGGTAAACCTACAACTAAGTCCTTTCTAGAGAGATCATTGATGGTGCCGAAGTTCAAGTGATTGAGACGAAGATGCCATAACCATGACTTTGTTTTCGAAGCCTTTGACAACAAGCAAATTGGAGAAGACTTCATCATATCTTCGATAGAGATGGTGTATAGATTTGAACCACGTGTTCCTCTTAAAAGTTCTTTACCATCAAGTTCTCTAACGAAACAAGTATGTTTTCTGAAGGCCACTTCTAGATCAGAATCACAGAATTGACCGACAGAGAATAAGTTATGACCAAGACCTTCTACGTAATATACCCTGGAGATAACACTATCACCGACAACATAATCTCCATAACTCATAATTGCACCGAAATGATCGTTCCCGAATCTAACAGTCTCGATGAATTTGCTCACGAAGTTCATGAGCCGAGACCGGTCTCCAGTCATATGCTTGGAACAGCCTGAGTCCAGGTACCACAGAACGATTTGAACGATCTGCAATTGAACACATACAAGAATGGATAACTGGATAATTGGGATCCCCATGCAAGAATGGGTTCCATTTGGTTAGTAACAGTGATTGGAACACCCACATCAGAAATAGAAACACCCACATCAGAAATAGAAGCAATGGAATCATTAGGGATAGATGCAGTGCTAGTGTCCGTATAAGACCTATTCAAAGTATGTTCACTTCTTAAGGGAATAGTTCTACCAGTAGGCATCCACTTCCTAATGGGCATTGATCTAGATAATTTAGGGCACATCTCATTAAGATTGAATTTTCGCCCAGTAGGTATCCACTGATAACCTATGTTGCTAAATTTCCTCCCTGTGGGTTTCCAATGTTTCCTAACCTTCTTCCGCCATTGCTTTCTAGCCTTTTTAGCTCGATTTTTAACATTAACAATTTTAACTGGGCATTTGACAGCATTAGACAAAACATTCACACCACATTCATGATTAGTAACAAAAATCAAGCAGTCATCATTACATGGTTTACAGATAGTAGAAGAATTCGAATTAATTACAGTACGCCTATGGCTAATACTAGAATCAACACAATTCGTTTTATTCAACTCAAACATAAAGTTCCTAGGGTGGTCTGCTACTCTCTTCCAATGCACATTCTTAGCTTGCGAGGTCCTATCTTGCTTGGTATTGCCTGGAGGCTTTGACCCGCTTGCTTTAATGTCACTGATTACTCCTGTAGAGGGAATTATGGGAACATTAGTTGGTTGATCTACTTTTTGCATTTCTGAACTAGACGTGCAGGGATCTGAACTACTTGAAGGCACATTAGTGTTCACTTTCTTAAAACTGGGCATAGAATGGTTTATATGCTTGGCACTAGGCATAGAACAAGGCATCACAGCTTTACCTTTCGCACCTAAGGATTTAGGACATGTTGCTATTAAACATTCTAGCAGCTCCTGAGATCGTTTGGCCTGAATGCAAGCAAACCTAATTTCTCTATCAAGAGGCTTATTTATGAAATCCTCTTCCACAATCTCATGGAGACATTCTAGACTATCCTTAAGGTGAGCAAAGTAGTTATGAAACACAAGTTCATTATTCCTAAGATGAGGAGGAATGTATTTAACAGTCATAGTATATTTGCAGTCTGAGGATGACTTTGATGCAACATTCTCATTAAAGACAAGTGGCAGTTTCCCTTTTTCCTGACTCCTCAGATTCTCAATTTCCTTTTGTAAAGACATTATTTTTTCGTTGTTCTTGTCACGAGTGACTTTCATTGAATCATATAACTCTTTAAAGTGCAGTTTAACTTTTTCATTTTCTTCCAGAAAACTCTCGTTTTCTTTTTGCAAAACATTAACCAAGTTTTGAAGATGAAAAGTTTGAGAATACTGAGAATCTAAAGGAGGAGGCATTTGGGATCCTGTCACATTGTTCTTTTCACCCTTTAATTGAGAAATTTGGGCTTTCAACTTTCTGATCGTGTTACAATGAGCTTGAATCTGTTCGTCACGTTTGTTTATCTGAAAAACTGCATCAAACTCTGGAACATCTGAGGATGTCTTGATATTTGAGGTTTTAACATTTTCTTTAAGATGTTTATATTTTAGTTGCAAATCAAAATGTTCAACTTCTAGTTTACAAAGATGTTTTACCAAATTATCGTGATCATCGTGATCAATTTTCTCATTTAGTTCTGAGTTTTTGTTTTCAAGCTCAATGACACGATCATGGGAAACTTTCAATGCAATAGATAATTCATGAAATCGAGAAGCAGTAATAGAGTGCTTAGTAACAGTATAAAACACATCTTGAGCAACACAACTCGAAATCAAATTCTCATTTAAGATATGCAAGTTCTTCCTTTCAACTTCATTATATTTGAGTTCCTGTTCATAATCATTGACCTCAACAATCATAGCATCAAATTCCTTTTCCATTTCTTTAATATCTGAATTTATTCCCTTTTGAAGACTTTCAAATTGACCTTTTAATTGTTTAAAGAAAGGCATAACCTCAGTTAAATAACATTCTTTAGTTTGCTCAAAACCCCTTTCCCCCTCAGTTATCCCTGTAGGTGTGATTCTCTTCTTACACGTTTTCTCAAAATCAACAAACAGCTGATAAACAACATACAGGCTGATTAAGGTTTTGCTATTAGTGGCAATAGATCTAGGAACTAAATGCATTGGTGTATTTGGAGGATACACAGTAGCTGCAGGCATTTTCCTAAGGGGAGTGTTAGTTTCAACAAGTACATTAACTTTTTGTTTATCCATATCTTTCTTCCAAAAAATCTGTTCTGGGGTTAATTGAGTTTGAGGCTTAAACATATTAAGGGAGATCCAATTTTCCTTAGTGTAATCATGGGGTTTGATCGTTATGTTTTTCTCTTTACATGCAAGATCGTTAAGCTTCTTATCCATTTTCTCCCTAGATGCATCATCTAATTTTCTATCCTCTTCAGTGCTTCCAATACATGATGGTGTTTGCCTAGATTTAAGAATCTCATTACCATCATACAGTACATTATGAGCAGTTCTAGCCTTTTTAATGACCTCTGGATTTGGTTCCTCAACAAGGGGAATGCTATGCTTATGGCTTAAGACTCTATGCTTAGTGATCAAGTGAGCAGTGTGAATGGTATTTCCTTGTACGTACAACTTATTTTCAAGCTTGTTTTTCAAAGTTTTTAGATTGGAAAAATCATTCAAAAGTTTTGATTCCTTTGCATTGAATTCTTGCTTAAGCATTTTAACATTTTCTTGAAGTTCGTGTTTTTGCTTAGCAGTTTTAGAAAGCTTTTCTTGTAAGGAGTTTAACTCTTGTTTTAATACTTCTTCTCTAAAATTACTTTTTCTAATAATTGTACGCATTTGGTCATCCATTTCCTGCTCACGAGTGGTCAACTCAAATTTATCACGTTGTTCATAAATAGCAACTTTTTCTTTATAGGCATTCAGTTTAGAGGTAACAGAATCATCAGGGGCACATGCAGTGTATTCATCAAAAACATAGTCATCATTGACTGCAGAAGATGCATTACTTGGTACAACCTCACTTTTACTTTGCTTCACATATTGATCATATGGGACAATATTGCTATTACCCTCATCGTCAATATCTGATTCATAAGTTTCAAGAGATTGTACTTTATTATGCATCTTTTGCTCATCAACATCATCATATACTTTTAATACCTCTGAAATGATTTTTGTCTTTGGATGGACCAGCTTGTTGTGGTGGAGAGACCTTTGGAGAGACCATAGGTGAGATGCTAGCCATGAAGATTGTTTGGGCAGTAGGTTCATCATCGACGTCAGAGTCAAATGCATTACAGTCAGCTACTTGAAAGGCATTTTGATGATTATGACCTATCTCCTGAATTGGGTGTTCATCAACATCAGCATCATAGGTTCGGGCATTTCCCTCAGTAAGAAACAACAACTCCTCTTCATCCAAAGCGGCTCCATTATCCTGAGCTTGCACAAGCAACATCTTGTCTCTGAAGTATTCTGCATTATGTGGACGTTTTGGAGATGTGTAGTTCCTAGCAATATGTCCCTCACCACCACAGTTGTAGCACTTAATTGGCTTTGCTTGACCTTGATTTCCATTCCTTCCCCGATTCTGATTTCCAACATAACCTCCACCTACTCCACCTCTTCCCTGTTCATATTGCCTTCCTTGAACTGGTTGCACCATAACTTTTCCATCTCTGACAACAACATGATTGTGAAGGTTGGATGCAGTTCTGATCTCATTGTTAGTGTGAAGAATGTTGGTATGTGGACTAAGAGTCAAGTTTTGTTTAACCATAAGGGCCAGTTGATTGATGAAGTGTCCCATGACTGCATCAACATCAGCTTGTTTGAACATTGGATCGGGAATGAGTTTGTGATTACCATTACCCGTGGGTATAACTTGAGAAGCTTTGGTGGTAATTCCAACATTTGTGTAAAAGGCTGTTGAATCATTTAAAGAACTTGTTTCTCCCTGATTGGTTTTGAACTGTTCAAGAATCCTTTTTTCAAACATAGCATGTCTCTCATTTTGAAGAAGAAAGGCATACAGTTGCTCATAGTTTGTATTCTTCAATCCTTTGGTTAGCTTCACAGCGGTGACAAATTTGTGCCATTCGGGATTCATGTTGTTCACAAACTTTGAGTTCAATTGAATGTTAGGCATGGTCATTTTGATGTTCCTCATGTCATTCACAAGCTTATGGAATCTCACGTAGTACTCATAGACACTCTCATCTGGTTTCATCTTGAAGTGCTCAAACTCATCATACAGTTGTGATTCTCTGTCTTCCTTGGTTAATTCAAAACCTGAGAGAAGCATCTTGACATTATCCCAAACTGCCTTGGCTTCAGTGTTGTGACTGATAAGCTTGTAGATATCTTTTGGAAGACCCTGAAGTATAATGTTAGAAGCCCTAATATCAGCATCGAATCTCTTTTTCTCCTTATCATTGAGTTCATCATACGTCTTTGGTCTGTCTAATCCATAGATCATTGTTCCATCTGCAGCTGTATCAATTAAGTCTCTTGTAGTCTCAATCTGATAAGGTCCTTCATCGATTGACTTGAGAATGTTGACCCCATTTTCTTTTCCCAAATAGTACAATCGGATTCGTTGAGCCCATGAGTCATAATCAGTTCCGTCAAGCATAGGTGGACGAGTATCTGATCCAGCTGCTTGAACGTCCTCAGAAACAGAAGAAACAATAGTTGGTACGATGTTTGACATGATTACAAGTTCTACGGGATTTTACTATTCTTTGATTAAACCGGGAAATTGATTCTTTCACAGGATTTTACTAAACCAAAAGAACAACCGTAAAGATGTAGTACGAAGAAGTAACAAGTCTCAATAGACAAGTATCTAAACAGTCAACTCGCTTAGTTATCAACTCGCTAAACGGACAACTCGCTTAAAGAAACAAGTCGCTTAATGAACCAACTCGCTTAATAGCCAAGTCGCATATAGAGAAAACTCGCTTAATAGCCAAGTCGCAAACAGAGACAACTCGCTTAATAGCCAAGTCGCAAACAGAGACAACTCGCTTAAAGAAACAAGTCGCTTGAAGTAACTCGCTAGCTGTACAACTCGCTTAATAGCCAAGTCGCTTTAGAACTCAAGTTGCTTAAAGAAACAACTCGCTTAGAACCCAAGTCGCACAAGGAGTCAACTCGCTAAATAGCCAAGTCGCATATACCAACTCGCTTCCAATAACAAAGCAACTCGCTTCGAAGAAACACAACTCCGAGACTCAACTCGCATCGTACAACTTTCAAAAACAACCACTTTATCAATCAAAAACAACCACACCACAATGATTTAAGCCTTCCAATTCAAAACCTAAACACATATGATGATCCTAAACACAAAAGTACAAACAAAATTCAAACTTTAACACTAGAATTTGTCCAAATGATTCAAACTCTCCTAAACACTTATAACCCCAAAAACCTTATGAAATCCACCAAAACAAAGAGCATGAAAGACGAGTGATCAAACCATGGCTCTTGATACCAATTGTAAGATATAGGATTTCATAATCACATTAAACCATAATCATATGAGGCGTTAACAAGGTTTAGAGAGAGAAAGGGAAGAGAGTTGGGAACTATGTGAAACAAAGAAAAATGGTATTGAAGCTCCAACCCTCTACCATGGGAGGTAGAGGGTATTTATAGTATCTTACAAATAAGCGCCACCTACGGGCTGTGGATCAGGCATACAGTGGGTAAAGACCCGTCCGTCCTCCACGGTGTTACTTAACAAACTACTTACTAACATAACTTGACTACGACTACGAGCTTTCTATCGAATACATATACTTGAGGTGACCGACTCTTTAACGACTGAATTTTCTAATTCCTAACATTTAGTCTATCTTTTCTTTGTTACTTTTGTTCGTAAAACCCTTTTCATTTGTCACTATGGCAGATGAATTCCCATTTGAATCGTTAACAGTAGAGGAACAATTATATTACACGAATATATTTGCTTCTTGTTGTTCCAATAAATATTTTAGTGATCATAGAGATATCTAAGTGGAGATGGGGGTAAAGTTAGACGGGTTTGGTAAAATCTATGCATGTGTAACTTCTATTAAACAATCATTGTTAGGATAAAATCCTTTTAGTGAAAACCTTTGGAATAACTTTGGAGAAAGCCTCCTAACTGTGAACCATAAGTTGCATGACATGATAGGTTTGTATACATTACAACTTAATGAAACAAATGAGGATGATTTATCCGACTATAGGCACCATGAACAAAAAGACCTAGTTTTTAAGAACATAGACTTCGAATCGGACCAAGATTGTGAGATGGTTAGAGTTGAGCTACCTAGTTACATGTGTGGGATAAATTTTACCAAAACATATGACACGCATGAGGAATCCTTTAGGCAATCGGAACATAGTGATCAAGTTATGAGAACGATTCTTACGAATCAGACCAAGAATATGGATAGAGAAGATACTTAGGTGTGTGATTGGGTTAGATCCTACCAAAATACATGATGAACATATAAATGATCTTGATAAGATAGAGAATGAGGTGAAAACTCCAATCCCACAAGTTCTACCATCATTTGAGGAAAACACACCTGCCCGTTACTTACCCAGAAGAAGTAGAAGAGACTATAGGAACCTCAATGGAGGTAGAACCTTTGGACCAAACACAAATAGAGGAAATAGGTTTGCATACTTGTAGTCATAACCTCTCTCCTAGTTCTAAGGAAGTTTTTAGTTTTGATGAACCGGAGCCTCATCGAAAACTGTTACCCAATTTTCCATCCATACATGTGAATTTTGAAATTGAAATAGGCCCTGGTTCACCCATCAAAACATATAGTCCGGGTAGTTTTACAATGAAGGTAGTAGACTCTAAGCCTTGTAGAGAGGAAGCTAATATAAGAGTGAAATCTAACTTTGCATACTTACATCAACCATTTATGATTAATCACGAAAACATTATGGTATTAAACCTGGTTTATTAGGTCAAGATAGATTCCTAACTAGGAGTCTCTCAAAGTTGATAGAAGATGATCCTTTTTTAGGAGAAAACTTTGATTTACCTATTAGCCCAAATGAATTAGGTAAGGTTAAGATGAAAGAAGCGCACCCCTATAAGCATATAATTCAACCACCAATCTCTATCATAAGGCTTTGTTCCACCGAAACGGTGTGTATCGCTACTATCACCCACACTTAATCCTAAGTGTAGGGAAAACCTCCCCTTTATCTGTTAATAAGGATAGAGTGAGGATTGTGACTCGAACAAAAACAAGCACTTCTTGGGAGGCAACCCATTTTTTTAATTGTTTAATGTTTTATTTTATTTTTGTTTGTGTCATATATGTTTAATTATAATTGTTTAATATTCATTTTTCGAATAATTGTGAAAATGCTTTATTTTGTTTTTAACCTTGTCTTAATTGCATATAAAGGTATATTACAAAAAAAAAGTGTAGGGAAGTTCATATTTTGTTTGAAAGAACAAAATTCGAACACGAAAAATTTACAATTCATGATTAACATAAACTCTATCTTAATTGTGTGTTTGTTAGAGTCACGTGATTGTATCGAGGCAGAATGAATGTTTTGCAGAAAATTTCAGGTTTTAAAAGTTAGATTTTTCCATAAAATTTCCAGAAAACAAAATGAAAGAATTTGTCAGGTCATACCTGACGACGTCACCTTTACAAAGTGATGACGTTAGGCACTGAAGCAAACACATTTTTTTCAGATTTTTGTTTTCAGTTAAAACTTAATTTTTGAAAATTTCCAGAATTTTTAAATGTTCATATCTTTGTAAACATTTATTTTTCAAGCATTATATGTTATTCTCTTTCTAGTTTAGTTTTTATTATATAGTGTTTACCGAGTTAATCAGGGGAGTACTAGTTTCTTTCACGTCTTTTTATTTTTCCCTTTATCATATTTTGGTTCTTTTTAAGAACATTGGGTAAATGTTCAATTTAAGTGTAGGGAGGATGTGGAAAACTAGAAGGGGGGGGGGGGTGAATAGTTTTGCCAATTAAAACTTCCTTTTAAACTATTAAATCGACTTATGTCAATCTATTTGGATGTGTGTGTTGGATGTTGATAAACAAACATATATAAGTATGTAATGAAAAGATAAGAGTAAGAAGCACAAAACCACAACGCGAGTATTTATAGTGGTTCGGCTACAAGGACACCTTCCTTGCCCTACTCCACTCCCTGAGTCACCTACTCGAGAGTTCGTAAACACTACACCAATCTCCTTATGGCGGAGAAGCCTTCACAACGTCGCCTACCCTTTTTCCGGTGCTAGGCTAACCACCGGATTCTTTCACTCCAAGGTGAACCACACCTACACAACGTCGCCTACCCTTTATCAGGTACTAGGCTAAGTACCTAGTTCTTTCACACCAAGGTGAACCACACCTACACAACGTCGCCTACCCTTTATTAGGTACTAGGCTAAGCACCTAGTTCCATTGCAATGGAGGAACTACTACCCAACACTACACCAACGACTAATCCCAAAGGAGATCAACTCCTTTTTACAACATCATCAAGGATATCAATATCCTTGGATTTAGTACTAATCTATCTTGTACATCGAAACACACCATATCAAATGTACATCTAAGGCACCTTTCACTAATGCCTTTAACTAGATCTTCAAGACACCCTTCACTAGTGTCTTGTGTCTTGACTTCTAAGCACCCTTCACTAATGCTTCTAGTCTTGACTTCTAAGCACTTATCACAAGTGCTTATGATATGGACGATCGATACCCTTCACTAATATCTTCGTCTTGACACTTGAGACACCATTGACAAATGTCTTCAACACTTCTTAGAAAAGAAAAACAAACATCAATAAGAATTCTTCAGTAGTCTTGATGGTGAGGAAGCATGGCAACTCATGGACTTGAGCTTGCTCGACTTCAAAGGTGGTGATCTTGCCTTTAAGAGGAACCCAGAAGATAACACAAAAACAAAACTACAAACATAGATCTCTTGGATCTGAGGTTAGAGAGTTTTTAACTCAAGGGGAAAGTGTGTTAGAAAGTGGTGAGAAACAATGAAGAAATGGCTCACTATTTATATAGGAAAAATTCTACTGTTCCCCGGATCCCACGGATCCCTTCCACAAGGGATCCGTCTAGCGTAAAGCTAGGGATCCGTGGGACGCTCTGTTAGGAATTAGAAAATTCCATAGTGAAGAGTCGGTCACCCCAAATATTATCTAGCATAAGTTAGCTCGTAGACTTGTCGTTATTTACGTTACTTAGTAGCTTATTAGTTAGTTTGTAGCGTATAATAGTGTAGTGTAACACCGTGGAGGAAGGACGGGTCTTTACCCACTGTATGCCTGATCCACAGTCCAATAGGAGGCGTATTGTTTGTAAGTATAAATACCCCTTCCATCCATGGAAGGGGTGTGGCTTGGCAATCTAACCTTTCATTTTTTATAAAAGCAACTCTCTACCAAGAACACCATCTCTCTACTTTCTCTCTCTAAAATGTCTAACATGTATTTTGATCATCCAAGACCACCCGAATCATCAAACACAATAATATATTCGGTCCTACAATTGGTACCAGAGCCAAGGTTGTTGTGTTGTGTTGATTTATTGTGGTTCTTGATACTTGTTTAAGCTGTTTTACACCATTTTTTGGATTCGAATAATGTTTTTATAGTATTTTGGTACTACAATTTTCAACAGTTCTTCATAAGGTTGTTTTGGTCTAAAAATGTCTAGTGTTTCATGTTCTCATCTTTACATTTCTGTCTTGTGTCCAGTGTTGTCCATGCCATGTTTTTGTCCATGTCAGTTTGCTTATGACTTATACCAAATCTGTGAATATAACTTGTGGTCAAACAGTTTTTTTAACAGTCAAACTGGGTCAAAAATGGGTCAAAGATGCAATTTTTATCACTGTTTTCTGGGTTTCTTTGAATGTGGACTGTTTTTGGTCGGAATACTCACTGGAAAAAAATCAGATGGTCAAATGTTCTTCTTAGCGAGTTGTCTACGTGTCTACCTGTCCATGTATAATGTATTTGAGCATAGCGACTTGCTTTGAAAAATTATAGCGATTTGTGCTTTCATACTTAGCGACTTGCACTCTTCTTTAAGAGTAGCAATTTGTTTATAGCTAGCGACTTGTAATTCCTAGCGAGTTGTGCTTCATATAGCGACTTCGGTTTGTTTGACTTTTGAGTCAAACTGAAAAAGTAAGCAACTTGAGACTGTAAAGGTTATGCTAGCGACTTGACTTTTGGTTAGCGACTTCTTGACAGAAAAGATGAAGTAAGAAATGACCATGACTCACTCAACCACAATCAACCAAATACCAACTCATCACAAGTCCAAACCAATGACAAAAGGACCATGTCGACTGTTAAGTGAGATAAGCTGACTTAAATTCAACCTCAATCAAACCCTTCTCTATTATAATCCCTCAACCAAATCCAACAATAACACTCTAACCTAGATTCAAAACTGAGAAGAAAGAATTATTACAGGATCTCAGTCACACTTTCGTTCTATTAAGCCTATTAAAGACATCAAACGAAAGTATTAACCATCATTGATCTAAGTAACAAAGACATCTTTTGAAGACTATGCTTCTTGGTCATGTTAGAACTTCAAGAGAAAAGAAAATAACAATAATATGTTATTCTTTTTCTTCTCATTCGTTGGTTAATGGAAACTAAAACAAGAGTAAACTATTCGACCTACCTGTGACTTCTTAGTCAAACTTGAAACCTCTTCAAGCATCTACCATCCCTGTGACATCTAGACACCCAAAGGCCATCCTTGTGGCAATATCTTAAGAACCATTCGAGCTATCATACTATGAGATTGGAGATTTGTAGGGTTCGGATTTTATGGCTGACTTGATGTTGTGGTTTTCTTTTGCTATGAGAGAATATTTGGTAATAGGAGGCCTTAAGATGAGAACTGGATTTTTTTATCGGTTATGTGAGATAGAGAAAAAAAGAGGCGGACATGGTTAATATGTGAGATTAGGGTATCACTATTGTCTTTATAGTCACGCTTTATTAGGGTTAAGATCTTTTGATTTCAGTGTGTCTTGGGCCTTTAAGGTGTGGTAACATACTTGGGCCAAAAAGTTTAATTGGGCCTCTGGTGGTGAAGTAATTTGGATTGGATAAATACTGTAATGTGATATTAACTCGTGTGTCTTATCCGAATGTATTTGATATGTGATAACATGTGGACTTATGATTGTGTGGACTTATGTGAGTTTTTGCTAATTTTGGAATGTCTTGGTAAAAAGTGTTGGGCCGAAAAACTTCGTGATTATATCCGTATTTGTTACTAAATATCAAATCATCGGGTTTATCAAATTTTTGTGAGTCGAGATTATTTTTTGGTGAGATTTGTCATATGGACCGGGTAATATAATTGGAATTATGGACAAGGGCCTTCTAAAGCTTGAATGGATCGGGTTCAATGTTGTGGTTAGGCTTCTCAAAATTAGATCGTATATATGAGCTTTGATCTTATGAGATTCGGATTTTATGTGATTTGATCATGAGCTTGATGATGAGATTTGGGTATGTGGGTTAACACTTTGGTTTATACATTTTCATGGAATATATTGTGGTACGGCTTGAATTGATATTTGATCAAGGTTGACTACGGGGTTGTTTTTTCGGTATTTCTTATTTGGATTTGAAGTGACGTTTTCCGGACTCGGTTACTTATTTTCTTCTTCCTTCTTTCTACCCTTCTGCGAAGATGACTTGTTTGGGCATTATAGAGTGTGATAAAGACTTGGCTATTTAGGTACGGTTGTGATTCTTTCTCAAGTTAACCCACAACGTAACTTTCACTTCGGTGTCTCACGCAGTTGAGGATACATCAAGAGGTTTTGTACATTGGGTACACCGTTTCTTTTTCATGAGGATTAGTACAAGTATAAGTAACAAATCTGGGGAATTTTACTTCATGATCAAGTTTGGCATATCAGGTTTACTTCACCATGTTGTCACTGCAATGGACGACAGATTGCGTGAATGATGTGTTTACCAATGTGTTTACTGGATGGTTGATGTTACTGTTGATGTTGGGATAATGAACCGTTGATGAACCGCTGCATGTTCCCCTAAAACAGATATTCACTGAAACCAAAGTTGTCTTAACTCATTCAAGCTGACATTGTTTACGGTTTTGTCTTGATTTTGTAAAATCCCGCGAAAGAATCTATTTCTCAGTTTAAATCATAGACTTGTAAAATCTCGTGACAATGGAAACATCCTGGTAATTGTAAAGTGCATTTCCGGAGCTATCTTACGGTTTATTCCTGGTTTTGTAAAATCCCGCGAAAGAATCTATTTCTCGGTTTAAACGATGGAATTGTAAAATCCCGTAATGATGGAACCATCTTGGAGAAGAGAAAGTGTAATTCTGGATCTTCTTGATGCTGGTGCTACGGTTTCTGCTTCGAAGAAGGGATAAAAGGGTGTACTTCATGAATTGGGTATGTGTTTGGGTTGTCTTCATGGCAGTTTGGTTATTACATGGTTTTACGGGGTTATGCTCATTAGACCATGGTCGGGATGAAACCATTATCAAAGTTCGTTTAAATGTCAAAGAAGGCTAGATTTGAGCAGTTAACCAGAAGATGTGACAACGGGGTTAATTCACTATTATTTATTTGAGGTTGAAGTGAATTATCACGGGCGAGTGTACTTAGTATCTGAAGATATCGGGGATGGTTGGATGAAGATTCTTCATGATCCTTGTTCGATGCTTATTATCAAAAACAAAGACTTGGAAATCTAGTTATTGTTGGGTGTCTTTTACTTTTTCTTTTACCACTTGGGGGAATTGGGCTCATACCACCACAAAATAACTATCACTTTAAGGAGTTACGTTGTACTGCTCAGTTTCACATTCAATTGTGGATTTTCAAGAGGTAATGTACGTCATATACTTGATGGTTGGATGGTTGAAGAGTATAGAGTACATAGAGAGTACTTAGAGATGCTAATGGAAATCGGCACCGCTCTTTGTTACATATGCGCAAGTTTAAGTCACGAGTTCGGGTTAGCTTACTTCAGGGTCAAATTCATCATATTGGGTTATCTCAATCAGCTGTCACTACAAAAAGCCTACTGAATGATAATGGTGATGATTACATGTTTTGCTAAGAGATTTGAAAAGAGAGAGATTATGACGTCTGTTCACATCAGTTCAGGCCTCGTTCTCTAAAGAAAATAAAAGTGTACGCTTCAGTGCGCTTTATCTTCTGAAGAAGAGAAATCTTCTCATTTATGACCATTCTCATCAACATGCTTCATACTTTTTCCATGCGCTTCAGTCATCAAGTGAACCGGGCTACTGTTGATTGTTTTCTTATTCCACTTTCTCAACTATAATGACGATGGCGACATCCTGTGCTAATTTTACGGGGGAGAAGTGTGAATAGACTACATTTGTTGAAGATATTCACTTGTTTAATCAAGAATGGCATCTCCGTATGCAATTCTTGAGGGGGAGAAGAAGTGTGAATCTCTGCATGGTTGATTGCTTTATGAGAATAAATGGTCAAATGGCTCCAAACTCATGTAAGAACCGAGCTTCTTCTTATCGGGTCATCTTCACATGGAGTTTTTTTTAAGAGCCGTTGGTTGACATCTTCACTCGGATTGATGAGTTTATCGACAAAGTGCTTCCGGTTAATGCTTCACGTATACATCAACATGATGATTCCGAACAATCTCTTTGTTCTTGTTTGATGTGATTGGTAGTTTGGTGTTACCATCTTGTGTGTTCGTTGAGGCCTGATTGCTGATTTCCTTGATGAACATCTTTCTGTTCTTGTTTGATAGGGAGGGATTTTAGTTAAGGGGATTTGCAAGATGTAAGTTAATTGGGATGCTTTTTGGTGTGAGTTGAAGATGTTAACTATCTATTCCCCAACTGGACAATCTTGAAGAAGGTCGAGTCTACAGTCGGTTCTACATTTTCTGCTATATGTTAGAAGACTAAAGACGTGTTGCATTTGATTATTTAAAGACTTCTTCTTAATCTGGGCATTTATCAAACAGATTGTCAGTTTAGGGGAAAGCACTGATTGGGGAAGAGTAAAAAGTCAGATTTATTCCCCAATTAGATTTGCTCACATTGTTTCTTCAGCAAGTTGATTCTCATAGATACATCTGAGCTAATGATGTTCTTCTCAAATGATTTCTAGTACATGGGCTTAAAATATGTTGTTGATTCTGAAGTATCAAAACCAGCAAGGGGGAAGGAGACACGTGTCGAAACGCGAGGAAACTTGATGAACTTAATTCTTCTAAGTGATTGAAGATATCTCGGGAAAACATATGTCATGACCGCATAGAAACTCAAGGTTTACTCATCAAGGCGTTTAGTGTTCTTATTCCAACTACGTGGGGGAAGAGATGAAAGAGTTAGTTTCTGATGATAAAAAGAGGTACACAAGTGTGTGATGATTTCGATGTTATCTCAATCATCAGGGGAGAGAGGATTGTGTACATTGGGGACGCTCAGCTGTTTCACTTGAGTGCTTAATCAGTGATTCAGAGATCACTTATTCCGGAGTTGACATCCGCAGAGATTGTCATCCGCAGAGATAATCAGTGACTTGGCCTGCTTCTTCAATGTTATCAGTTATTCCTTCCTTGTGTATTGGTATACTTCAGATACTTGAGCTTCATACACGATCATCAGGGAAGAAAAATGTGAACATGAGGAGGTGTTTTCATTCCCCTCATGATGTGTATTCGGGAGAGCTCTTGGGTATTGGTGTACTTCGGGTTCTTGAGCTTCATACACGATCATCCGGGAAGAAAAATGTGAACATGGGAAGGTGTTTTCATTCCCCTCATGATGTGTATTCTGGAGAGTTCGTGAGCATTATACAAAGAGGCTGACTACATCATTTCATCTACTTGGGGGAATTGTTCTCTTGACACCTTTTGGAATGGATCGCTTTAGACTTCAGTGGAAAAGGAAATTTGAGAAGATTATTTAAATGTGGGATGATACGTTGCTGTTGTTCTATTGGATGATATAGCCTCGAACGAAGAATCACGGTGATTATTCTTAAAAGGAGCAGCTGGATCAATGATAATGGTGTGCTTCTTTGTGCACCTGGCTAAAGCAAGCTTGAAATAGAGCTTCGAATCTGCTCAACATAAGGATTTTCGGTTTGGGGGGAAGCTGCCAAAGTCTCTCTTTCTCAAAGGCTCATGTTCTGTCTTCTATTCTGGAGCCTCCATTTGCTTTGGTGGTGAATGTTTAAGAGATGATGACTTCTATCTTCTACAACGGGGCTGCTTGATATCCTTATCTCGGTACTCGTATCATCATTTTCTTTTACTATATCATCTTCTCTATCCTTGTATATATTTATTAAAAACCATATACAAATATATAAAACCAACAAAAGAAAATAGAAAAATATAAAACCTTCAAAAAATCCATAAAAATCAGAAAATTTCAAAAATACCAAAAATATGTTTTCACATGACATGTCTTCTGGTATCGATAACATCTACGGTCTTAGAAATGTCATTCAATAATGGCACGGGACCATAGATGAAGTTCGAGCAGGAGGTGTAAATATTATTTTTCAAAACATGTCAAAAAATTATGGCTTACATTTATTTCAGACTGTAACCCGCGCTTCAAATATGGCTTGCAGTTATTTCAGACTGTGACCGGCGCTTAAAACTATGGCTTGCTATTATTTCAGATAGCAACCCGATATTCAAAAGAAAGGAAACTGCTGCGCTAAACGATTTTCACAAAATTCGTGCACTTATCCTAAAAACAAATTTGAGGAAAGTATGTCGAAGGACTGCTGTTCCTACACAAATGTTTTTCCGTCTAAAATTCTTCAGAAAAATATTTGTTGTATTTCAAAATGGTGGAAAATGAGTTGCTTGAAAAATCAATCAAAATCAGAGTTTTCGTATAATTTGAAAACTCAATCAATGACTTCAGCGCTTTTAAATCTTTTATAAAATGAGTCATTGATTGAGGGGGAGAATGTTTTCAAATCTATATCATCTAACAGACTTATCTAATTATCCTACATGCTTAATTGAAAATGAAGTTAACCTACGTTGAAGGACTAGGTGCCTAGGATATGATTATTAGGATTAGATGATTAGAGTTTGATAAACACATTATTCCCATGCCATATATGAATTGATTGATATGTTGAATTGACTTTTATTAGTCGATTGTTGTTTGGGTGTTGTCGACCACCATATATCTGTATGTGTGTTCACAAACGTATGCAGGTATCTTGGTATAAGAATGTTCCCGATCAGGATCCCACATAATATGATGTTTGGATGCCGAAAGGAAAGGGTAACTATATCTTGGGTTGACAAATGAAGAAACGGAGCTTAATTGGACTTCTATGAAGATTTGGCATATATGCAACGTAAGAGGTCTCAATGCGTCAGCAGATGGTTTTCTTCATCAGCAAATGAAGAAACGGAGCTTAATTTGACCTCAGTTGGCATTAAAATGCAACGTAAGAAGTCTCACTGCGTCTGCAGACGGTTTTTCTTCCAAGCCCTACAACAACAACATAAGCTTCTCAACCACCTAACGTATCTTTGTGCAGGAAACCATTCTTAAACAATTTTGAAAAATAATTTTGATTAAATTGTTTTGAAAATGGAAAATATTGTTTTGAAAATATATTGGACTAAATTTTGAAAATCACCGGGCTTCATTTTATCAAAACTTAAGTCACTCAATTATCGACTTCGGTCATCGATTGAGGGGGAGAGTGATTTAATTTAAAGTATTTTCAAACAATATATCTTCAAAAGAGTCCGTTTGTATGAAATCATGTGGTGATCTAAAGATTTAATGTTATGTCATGGTATGATTTTTCTTTTGAATCAAGGTCTTTCAAAATGAAATTGTTTATGTTCT
Organism: Chrysanthemum makinoi; assembly: GCA_910596185.1. Classification (NCBI taxonomy): domain Eukaryota; kingdom Viridiplantae; phylum Streptophyta; class Magnoliopsida; order Asterales; family Asteraceae; genus Chrysanthemum; species Chrysanthemum makinoi. The sequence continues at coordinate 146,320,734 of OU343225.1, forward strand.
TGTTTGATTGTGAAATTGTTTTGTTTTACTTAAAAGATCTCTTAAAAACAATCATACCTGATACTAACAATCTTTAATGTCTTAAAATGGTCCTTATCTGTCATTTTTCAAAAATCAAATCTTGCCACGTCTTTCCACCAAAATTTTCTAACTGATTTAAATCTTTTGGGATCACAAATCTCAAGAGGTTTGAAAATTTTGATCTGGGGAGAGATCGTGATTTAAATCTCAAATCTGTTTTAATGGAATCGGTTTTAGTCCTTTATAGGCACTCCTGCCTCCATGTGCCAAACGATTTCAAATACACAATGCACATGTTGAGGAGGAGGATTTATCCAAAAACCATATGAGTATTTAAATAAGGCCACATTTTCTCCCATGTTTTCTAAATCGTATTAAATCACTTGGGATCCAAAATCTCAAAGGGTTTGATATTTTTTATCGGGGGAGAATTTGTGATTTAATAATGAAATTTGATAAAAGGTGATCGTTTTTTGTTGATTCAAATGTGCAGGTTGCTCTCTCATATGTGCTACACGCTTTCGAATCTCGAAGCACATATTGAGGGGGAGCAAACAAACTATCGAGGTACGGAAGCTTTTTAAAGTGATTTATAAAGTACCTTGATTGAGTTTTTAAATGGTTTCTAATGGAGCTTTGATTGTGGATGTGCTTCAAATTATCTATGTGATAAAATGATTTCAAATATCCTATGCACATATTGAGGGGAGAATTTACCAAAGAAAATCAAATGGCTTTTTCTATGAAAATTGTGATCAAAGAAAATATTTCATGTGCTAAACAATTTCTAAATCATATGCACACAGGAGGGTTTTCTAAATGATCAAAACTATTAAGGTACAAAATGGTGATTGTTTTTGATCAATTGGTTTTAAGGAAGAATGAACTTACCAAAAGACCGACCTTTTACTTTATGTATGGAGTTATAAGGATGGTTAGGTTAGGTATTTGTTGATCGAGGATCTACCCAGGGAAATCCACTAGAAAGTGTAGAAGTCCTTAGGTATGATGAAAAAAAGAGAAAAGTGAGATATGGGAAGAGTGCGGACTAGACAGAGCTAGAATGGAATAAACCCAACAAGGTTCTAGTTATGAAGTCTCGTAAGACTGAAGGGGTTGAAGAATGAAAAAGAATTGAATGTAAAAAGGGTGAAAAGAAATAGCCTCCAATAATTCAACCTTAGGGCAGAACCGGGTTCAATACATATGCTACTGGTGGTTACTAAGGTAACACTGGTATTGAAGACAAGACGTCATGGACCCAGTGACGCACTGCACTAACCTTCCCAAGCTACTCAAGTTCCTCTTAAAAGGGCTTGTTTCATTCTCACGGGGAACCGACATTATCTATCGACTTTCTCTTAGAGATTGTTGATATTGAAGAAGGAGACCCTCTCCCTAGTCTCCGCATAGGAACCAAATGTGCACGATTGAGTCTAGAGCCAAGAGATCATCCACAATATCTCATTAGGACACTAAATTAATGAAGACTTGCTGTTTCACACTTTGTGAAAAGTAAGAATATATTAAGAGTCCTACGCATTATCCTTGTGGTATTGCCAGAACATCCGAGTGATATGTAAAAGTATTCACGATGAAGATGGAAATCTTTCTAGAGCCAACATCAAACAAGCTCTTGGTGGGTAACATGTGAGATCTTCTCGAAAGATCAAGCTTGTGACAACTGGATAGAAACAATGGGGAGATTCAATCTTGAATCAACCTTGGTCCAGGAATGGAATTGACGAATACTTTTGGAAAAACCGTTCGATGTGCAAACCTTCTTTTCTCTAGCACGTCGAATGTGTATTCATGTTTTCAAACACAAAAAGTATCTCTGATTGAAAAAATACTTTTGGAAAAACCGTTCGATGTGCGAATCTCTTCTTTTCGCTAGCACATCGAATGTGTACTCTTTTAAATACAAAAGGTATTTTTGATTGAAAATTGATCTTTCTCATAAAACCTTCGTCGTATTGCAAAACTCTTTCTTCATGCAATACGCGATTGTTTTTCAAATCATTTTTCATCAATCAGTGAATCTCAATTCGCTGGTTCACTCACTCCGTGTTGTCTTCTTTGAGACGTTCCGGATTAAGAACGGCTAGAACAAATTTGCGAAACCCCTGTCAAGGAGATTCTTAGGAATCCTACCTGATCACAAAAGTAAAGATTTGTACTGATCAACGGGGAACCGTGGGCCGTGTACCTCAATTCAACGAAAATGATCAAAGACACTTTCGTGTGTTTTATTGCTAAATGTTGTTTGCAGGTATACTTGGACGGTTGCAGATGATCAGAATTGAGGAGTCAATCCAAAGCCGCATGCTCACAGCATCCACACTTAATTTGAAGAAATCATGACTGGTGCTAATCTACACAACCTGTCTCTGATATTTCTATACTATGTTCCTGCTGCGCTGCTGCAAATATCATGAGTCAGTAAAGCTTCCGCTACTCTGATGAAAAGATGTCATGATCCAAAAGTGTGAGCATGTCGGTTCGAAAGTCACAACGTCACATGATGGCAACACAATAAAGGGTGATCCAGAGATTTACTGTGGCTGATGATCTCAATGAAAGCTCGAAGATCATCAAAGATGTGGATCAGTTAAAGGCCTCCACTAAAAGTACAAATCAGTGTGGACTTTGAAGAATCACAACTAAAGCACAAAGATTGTTGAAATGAAGAATTGAAGTCTATGAGCCCAAGAACAAAGTCAAGAATAGAATGCTAGGATTTGTAATGTAAAACATGGGGTGACCTCCCTTAGGGGGAGATTGTTAGGAATTAGAAAATTCCATAGTGAAGAGTCGGTCACCCCAAATATTATCTAGCATAAGTTAGCTCGTAGACTTGTCATTATTTACGTTACTTAGTAGTTTATTAGTTAGTTTGTAGCGTAGAATAGTGTAGTGTAACACCGTGGAGGAAGGACGGGTCTTTACCCACTGTATGCCTGATCCACAGTCTGATAGGAGGACGTATTGTTTGTAAGTATAAATACCCCTTCCATCCATGGAAGGGGTGTGGCTTGTCAATCTAACCTTTTATTTTTTATAGAAGCAACTCTCTACCAAGAACACCATCTCTCTACTTTCTCTCTCTAAAATGTCTAACATGTATTTTGATCATCCAAGACCACCCGAATCATCATACACAATAATATATTCGATCCTACACGCTCCTCTTTACCCATGGGTATTTTGGTTATGGGTCATGGGTCACGGGTTGATCCATGGGTCTTTAGCTAGATACAATGTATCTCTTGAGTGCAATGCACTTAGTCACATGGGTATGGGTCAAAACCATGGGTTATGGATATTATCCATATATGATATAAGCATGATGTCATGCAATGGGTTATGGGTCAAGCTCCATGGGTCATGGGCTTTGGGTTGTACCCAACTACATTCAATGTATTTGCCCAATGGGTTATGATACTTAAGTTTCTACCCATTTATATTACCCAATATACTACATACTAGTTATGTGTATATTTTACTCAAATATGTAAACACTAGTTGTTGTACATATGTAATATTAAATCATAAAATCACTTATACTTGTTTTAGTGTTTTATGTGAAAATGTGAATACGTTAGAAACTATTAGTTCAAACCATTTACGTATTTTATTTGTTTCGTTAAAATGATTTTACGTTTGTTATTGACAAAACATTAGAAGATCGTAAAATATAAATAAACTTTTTTACGGCTTATTTGTATTTACAATCTCCCCATTTTTGTTGATGACAAAACATAAAATTATTTTAAGTAAAAGCTAAAATTCGTAAAAGTTTGGATTTGTAGTTTTTACTTTCTTCTCCCCCTTTTTGTCGAAACAAAAAGAGCTTCGAAAGGAAACTAACACATTGCTTTAGGAAAAACATGTGAAAGAAATAAAAAGAAATAGAGATCAAGTAACGGGAAAGGAGCTCGTCTTTACTCCCCCTTGACGAGCCCATCCCTATGTAAGGGCGTCAAGAAAGTAATACTAATCTAGTTTGTTTGCATGTAAGTTTGCAAAAGATTTCGTCTAAGTGACGAATGTGCTCCCCCTTGATGATTGCAATTTTGCAAAGGGATGTCAAGAAATGTAATCCTAATATTGCAAGTAATTTGTAATGTATTGCTTTGACACAAAGCTCCCCCTAGCTTTAGGGTGTCAAAGTTTTTAAGTGTAGATTGAATAACTACAAAAAAAGGGTTAGAAAGCAAGTATAATTCACAATTTCCTGCAAATGTGGTCCAAGTTAGTAGAAAAATAGTTTACTCAGATCACGGATCCCACGGTTCCCTCCAAGTAGGGATCCGTCTAGGAAAATTAGAGGGATCCGTCTGGCTGATGAATAAATTCAGCAAATGGTGGTATAACAAATAATTTTATCACAAAAGTGAGATATGAATACAACGTAATCATATACTCAGAAATATAGCAAGTAGCATGTAATTTCATTTAATAAAACTAGAGTTATGATATACATGACTCTAAAGACTAAGAAAATAAAAAAGTACATGACTAGGAATTTCTAGACCAACTATCGCTTGATGCTAGGACACCACTAAAATCTTCTAGCTCAAGTTTTGTTTAGGTTTAATCTAGTCAAAATGTTCGAGGAGATAATAGAACATGAAACGTTGGTCTTCTCGTACTTCATGTATCAAACTTTCAACATGTTGACAATGATAACAATCTTTGTCATGGCTAGGTAGTGGCGGTGGAAGAAGTGAAATGGCTTGATGCGAAGGATCAAGTGAAGCGACTTGTGGAGCTTCAAACGACGGAGGGATTGGTGGAGGAGCATTTGAGAATGGCTCGACCAAGAATGATGGTGGTGGTAGAGAAGTGTCAACTTCCATATGGTCGGGTGGTTGACTTTGATGATTTCTCATAATCCAAATGGGATTATATGATGGAAACGGCGAAAAGAAAGCCGGAGCTAGTGTTGACTCAACACCTTGATTTTGTATCATTATTCCTCCTAATGAGGAGAATGTTGTCGGTGGAGGAGGATGAGACGGCCTAGGAGGCAAATCCTCTAAATTATAGAGGTGTGGTGATGATAGTGGAGATGTAAAAGAGAGAGCTCTAGGAACCAATGGTGATGGTTTAGTGGAGATGATATTGTTTGGCCTAGGAGGTATGGTGTTGTTTGGCATAGGTAATTTTGTGGGTACTATCCTTCTAGGAATTGGTTTGATTGGTTGAGAAGAGATCCTTGCATTTGTTGGCTTGACCGGAGATGATTCGGTTGAAGAAATTTCGTGTACAACACAAGCAATTTTTTTGGGTGGTTCTTTGGTGGATAAGTTACTACTTGGAGTTTTCCTCATGATGAGATGATTTCAAGAAGTTTGTAAAGGTTTCTTAAGTGCTGAAAATTAGGATGAAGGTGATGACTATGGAAGTCTTATCAATGTGGTTTATAAAGCAAGTGATTTGGCAAGTGCATTTAAGCCTTAAGCCACTAAAATTCATTGGAATGTGATGATTAACATGCACAAGAGTCAACTTCAGAGTTTTTACTGATCTAGGAACTTATTTAAGATGAGATGGAGTGTTTGAGTTAGAAAGACGAATTGAAATGATTGTTTTAGCAAGGTTTGACATAATCTGTCATCCGGATCCCACGGTTCCCTCCTCAAAGGGATCCGTCTAGGCTAATCCTAGGGATCCGGCTCTCAGCAGCTGTGAAATAGTAGAAATGATGTTTCTAAGGTCTAACATCAATATCATCTTGAGTGTTTCAGTCCTTCTAAGTGTCTTAAATGAAGGGGTGCTTAAGTACTTGAAAGTAATGAGTGATGTAGCTAATGATTGCCTTTTATGGAAGGAATTGGAACTTTCATGAGTACCAATGAATGAACAAGGATGACACTAAAGATGAGAGTGTCAATTGAAGCTAAATGATCCTAGAGATCAGATAGTGACTTAGGTTAATCCTTTTGGAGAATATCCTAAAGACTTAAGATGGAAAAACTAGAATTTGATCAATTTCGACCAATTTTGACGTAAGGATGATTATGATCAATTTTGCTATAAGAGGTTTCCAACGTTTAGATATGAGGGATCATGTGAATGATGTGTGAGCTTGAGAGCGGAAGAGTAATAGATTAAAGTAAAAAGATAGATCTACAAGCGTCTTTGAGTGTGATCTAGGTGAGTTATGTGTGAGTAGGAAAGATCTACTTAACTTAATAAGGACTTAATTTGCCTTAAGACACTATGTTTAGCTTAGTGTGAGGTGTTCTAAGGATATGTTTGAAATACAATGCTTGCAATTGCATTTTCTGTTTGCCGGATCCCGCGGTTCCCTAAATGTAGGGATCCGTCTAGCACAAATTTTGGGATCCGTCCATCTGCTCAGCAAAACCTTTACTAAAGGTATGCAATGATCTTGACTATGCATTATATTCCAAGGTTAGTTTAAAGGGGTTCTAACACTAAGATATCAAATGTAAGATGTTTTATTTCATGAAGGAAATAGGATTACATTGATAAAGCACGAGTACAAGAGGATTGATCCTATTTGAAATACTACTAGGTTCCTTGAGTGTTTTCGCTAGGAGGATCATCACGTGGTTGATGAGTGTTGGTGGAATCAAGAATGAAGAAAGTCTTCATGAGAGATATGTTTAGCGGTTCCATCATCTTGTTCACGAGTACGTACAACGGACTCTGAAATTGAGGATGAAAGTGCATAATGTTATGATAGAGGCGCATCAAGAACATTCCATAAGGGATGAGTTTGTTCTTGGAGCCTTGAAGATTTACAATTCGCCTTGCGAAGAAGTAGGCGAGATTGTATGGTTGTTGTGTTAGCAAACAATACATTATGTGAGCACAACAAGCGGGAAGGATTTCTCGATTTCCCCTAAGACTCAAAACATTTTCACGTAGGATGAGTGCAAGGGGCTTGTACTCTTCTCGGATGTCCCGTGTAAAGATAATGTTTGGATCGAAGTAATATGGTCGAGTTTTGCATATTATGCGATGTAAATCTTCCGGGGAGGGTATGTGTGAACAATATGGACTATTTTCTTCTCGAAAGTTGAAGAGAGAATCAAGAGACCAATCTTCGGTGAAGGCACATTGTCCATGATTTGGAATTCGGAGGATGTGAGCAAAATGCCCAAGGGTTAAAGTAAATTTTTGGTTTTTGATATAAAACCAAAGAGATAGAGAGCGATCCTCGTTACGAACGAGTTCAACTTGACGGAAGAATTCCATTATGAACCTTGGACATATCTTCTCGTTGATTTCAAGAAGACATTCTAGTCCTATGGCTCGGAAGGAGGTATTGATACCTTCTTCGAATTGTAGAGAGGTGTCTACAATACGTCCTTCGTGGAAGTGACAGTTTTCGAGGTTATTTAACCCACGGACATGAATGCCAAGTGTGTTGGGTTCAAGGGAGATGTTCGAAGTGTAGACGCTAGTGAGTGAAAAATCAAACTCATATTCATGCGTCATAGTTGAACCTATAGAAGTGATGAGTTAATAGAAAGTGATGTTTGTGGTCAACCAATGATTATCTACCGTTTTTACTAGATTTTTATTAACAATGGTTTTTTTTTTTTTTTTTTTTTTTAAACAACAATGACACTTAGCTCACTTATGGTTTTGACATTCTAGTGGAATATTGCTTTTAGAAAGAAAGTGGTTTTTATTTTGCATGAAAACTGTTTTCCAGTAGGACGGATCCCACGGTTCCTTTTCAAAAGGGATCCGGCTAGTATGTCTTCCGGGATCCGTAGATCTGTAGTTACAGAAACATATTTTATGATGAAAAGCATAGGTTTTTAGATCTCATAGTTTTATACCAAGATATGTGTTTTAACCTACATTTTCTTTTACATGCATACATGACTTCTAATGTATCACGAGAGAAAGAAATAAAACAAAGAGAAATGATAAACACATTATGATAATAATAACCTAGATAAGCTAGATTATTAGTAATATTTCATTTCAATGCTAAGAATGATACAAAGGATTCGGTATATAACCCCAATATAGATTAACAACACAAAGTATATGTCTCCGTATGTGAACTTCATCATAGGGAACACAAGTGCGATGAGTGTTAAGGCGATGAGCACGAGGGCGATGTAAACCATGTTGAAGACGATCCTTCTTGGTTTCGGTTGGGATGAAATGGAGAGGAAGATAAAGTTTTGAATGAGAGGAAATTTTTGAAATTGGAAGATTTGAAAAAAATGGGTTTGATAAAGTGGGCGTCGAGTGGTTTATTTATGGGGAAGGAGAATTTTGAAATTTGTGTTTTGTTTTATTATTGGATTAAAAGAAATAAAACAAAAGTTTTATATACCACGACTTTAGACGAGAAAAATAACATGTATGTGAGAAAAAGGCTTCCTAATGAAGCTTCATGTAATACATGTAGATGCACAAAAAATAATCATATAAGTACCTAAATAGGCATACTTAATTATCAAGCAAATGTCATTTTAGAGATAAAAAGGAAATCATACCTCCAGCGCACTTAGGAATGTCTTTACAAATGACACAACAAATGTCACTTAGACGATTCCGGCTCCTTTGTGTTTAAGATACCTTCTTAAGGAAGGTATTCTTGTTACCAAGCAATTCCTATAGCTTGGTGGGTATGAGCTTTGACTAATCAACATGACATAGAAAATTAGTGCATTTAAAATAGGAAATAACTAATAAGAAATGTTGTCATCTAATCAACATCCAAACAAAGAGTTTTAAAAGACATGGTGTTTGTTTTTATGAAAAACCTTCTTTGTAGTTTTCAATTAACTATGGATCGTATCAAGTTTTTAAAGTACAATATACTTCAAGAAACTTGGTAACGAAGCTCTGATGCCAATTGTGGAAAACTAGAAGGGGGGGTTGAATAGTTTTGCTAATTAAAACTTCCTTTTAAACTATTTAGATCGACTTATGTCAATCTATTTGGATGTTGATAAACAAACATATATAAGTATGTAATGAAAAGATAAGAGTAAGAAGCACAAAACCACAACGCGAGTATTTATAGTGGTTCGGCTACAAGGACACCTTCCTTGCCCTAATCCACTCCCCGAGTCACCTACTCGAGAGTTCGTAAACACTACACCAATCTCCTTATGGCAGAGAAGCCTTCACAACGCCGCCACCCTTTTTCCAGTGCTAGGCTAACCACCGGTTCTTTCACCCAAGGTGAACCACACCTACACAACGTCGCCTACCCTTTATCAGGTACTAGGCTAAGTACCTAATTCTTTCACACCAAGGTGAACCACACCTACACAACGTCGCCTACCCTTTATTAGGTCTAGGCTAAGCACCTAGTTCCATTGCAATAGAGGAACTACTACCCAACACTACACCAACGACTAATCCCAAAGGAGATCAACTCCTTTTTACAACATCATCAAGGATATCAATATCCTTGGATCTAGTACTAATCTATCTTGTACATCGAAACACACCATATCGAATGTACATCTAAGGCACCTTTCACTAATGCCTTTAACTAGATCTTCAAGACACCCTTCACTAGTATCTTGTGTCTTGACTTCTAAGCACCCTTCACTAATGCTTCTAGTCTTGACTTCTAAGCACTTATCACAAGTGCTTATGATATGGACGATAGATACCATTCACTAATATCTTCGTCTTGACACTTGAGACACCATTCACAAATGTCTTCAACACTTCTTAGAAAAGAAAAACAATCATCAACAAGAAGACTTCAGTAGTCTTGATGATGAGGAAGCATGGCAACTCATGGACTTGAGCTTGCTCGACTTCAAAGGCGGTGATCTTGCTTTAAGAGGAACCTAGAAGATCACACAAAAACAAAAATACAAACATAGATCTCTTGGATCTGAGGTTAGAGAGTTTTTAACTCAATGGGAAAGTGTGTTAGAAAGTCGTGAGAAACAATGAAGAAATGGCTCACTATTTATAGAGGAAAAATTCTATCGTTCTCGGATCCCACGGATCCTTCTACAAAGGATCCGTCTAGCGTAAAGCTAGGGATCCGTGAGACGCTCCTCTTTAACCATGGGTATTTTGGTTATGGGTCATGGGTCATTGGTTGATCCATGGGTCTTTAGCTAGATACAATGTATCTCTTGAGTGCAATGCACTTAGTCACATGGGTATGGGTCAAAACCATGGGTTATGGATATTATCCATATATGATATAAGCATGATGTCATGCAATGGGTTATGGGTCAAGCTCCATGGGTCATGGGCTTTGGGTTGTACCCAACTACATTCAATGTATTTGCCCAATGGGTTATGATACTTAAGTTTCTACCCATTTATATTACACAATATAGTACATACTAGTTATGTGTATATTTTACTCAAATATGTAAACACTAGTTGTTGTACATATGTAATATTAAATCATAAAATCACTTATACTTGTTTTAGTGTTTTATGTGAAAATGTGAATACATTAGAAACTATTAGTTCAAACCATTTACGTATTTTATTTGTTTCGTTAAAATGATTTTACGTTTGTTATTGACAAAACATTAGAAGATTGTAAAATATAAATAAACGTTTTTATGGCTTATTTGTATTAACAGAGGGTATAAAGGGACACCTTAAAAACTAGTCATACATTTGTTATTTGTCTTGTTCTTTAATAATTGTGTGATAAACCAAAAGAAATACTTATAAGGGTAATTTTAGCACCAAATTAAAATTTTTTTTATGACATTTATGAGTGGAACTTTAGTCTTAATAAGGATTTTCATGGATAGGAGTTATATAGCTAGCACAAAAACCCTACCACTAAAATTCTACCACAAAAATATGAGGTTCGCCTTAAAATATTTAGGATAAAGCATTCACCTTTAATGCTTATGAGTGTACCGGTAGTATACAGATTTTAGGATATGATTTAGTTATATATCCCGAGGTCGCTAGTAAAATTACATTCGTGTAATTAGGATTTACTAAAGGATAAGAGGCGGTGACATAAAATAAGGTTATATTTATAGCATCATTATCCATTGTATATTGCGTGTTTTATATCATTTTATATAAGATTTGATACTTAATTGCTTAAATGTTTCAATCTCAGTTATTATCAAGCAATTGATGAAAGTTAGCAATAATGGACGTGTTTTGAAGCAAAATGGATCAAATTCGAGAAAGTCTGTTAGTGCAAATATTACGATATTTAAGCTAGATGGTTTCTTCGGTTTTAATGATAACAAACATGTAACTTATTAATACATAACGTAAAGTGCACAAGTTACTTGTAAACCCAGATTATCAATGCATGCATGCATCAACATCTCTCGATGGCTCAAATCTGAATCACTTAAGGTATGAATAAACAACTTACCAACTTAGTTAAGTGATCAAAGAAGTTAATTTTGTAAAACTCACATTTTCACAAATATGACAAAACCTTTTTACACAAATAACTTATACAAATTAATTTTGTAATTAAAAGAAATGTTTTATTAAAAAGAAAATAGTTGAATTCAAATTGTCCCTTCCAAATCAGATCAATTTTCACCAGATAAATATTTCACCATTAAAGGACAAAAATAGGAGCGTCTACTAGCGACGGTCCCTTATATATATGGGACCATATTTCGCTCCCGTGGTGCCTATAAATACTGCACTATTCCTTTCAGAATAATTAACCCTCTTTAGCACAAAACTTTTTGTTCTTTCTCAATCCCTTACTCCACCTTCTTTGATCACATTAACTAGTTTGAATCTTGTTTAAATGTGATTCTTTCTTTTTCACCTCAAGTGCAAGAGAAAAAATTTCATTATCATCTAGATACGAATTTATGTAGTCAAGTTAGTCCACGTGTAACATTGGTTACATATAGATCAAGTCCATATCTTTCAATCATGTTTAATAGGTAGATCCAGATGATGTGTAAGTCCGTAAAGTATCGTGTGTAAATTCGAATGATGTGTAAGTCCATGAGGTGTTGTGTGATGATCGGGTAGATTGTGTTGATCGTGTAAATCATGTTGATCGTGTTGATCATGTAGATAGTGTAGATCGAGTGGATCGCATTGATCGTGTGATCATGTAGATTGGGTAGATCGTGTGTGGATTGGTTCTAGCCAAGATTAGAACTCGACATTTTTCTTTGTGTCAGAAATTGGTGTAAAAAATAGTGTATGGTTTTCTACGCCTAAAGGGAGCTTGTTGATTAGTGAAGTAACTCTTGAGTTGGGTACTCGGGGAGTGGAGTAGAGTGAAGAGGAGCTTCATAACCAAACCACTATAAATCACCGTGTCTGGTTTACGCTTTCTTTTACCATTTGCTTTACGTTTATACTTGTCTTCATTGTTGATTATTATGTTTATGTGATTGATTGTGTATATTGTGTGGATAATATGTGTGTCTTGGATTGGTAAATATATTTGTGATTATGTTTGTGACATAATTTACAATATATATAGTTTTTATAAATAACATAATCACTATTCATATTTAGCCACGCTTGATCAGAAATTTGATAGGAAAGTTTTTAAATAGAAACGTATTCACCCCCCCCCCTATGTTTCTACAAAGTCCTCTAAACAAACAAGAATACGCCGTATCATTCTACGCATATACGCCGTATATCAAGACTTGTACAATTATCAATACCATTACCTAACTTTGAAGAATACACCATATCCAAATACTGGATATGCCGTATATGAAACTATGGTCAACAAGAAGAATGAGCTTGTTTTAGTCCAGATACGCTGTATGACATTATGAAGATATGCCGTATTCATCTCAAAGACTTCACCAGATATCCAAGATAATGAAGACCTGATATGCTGTATTCATCTTTATGATATGCCGTATCAAGAAGGCGGTGTACGAATATTCTGGAATATAATAATCTTGGACCCCACGCGAAGTTACCTTGATACGCCGTATTGAATAAATCTGATACGCCGTATCGATCGTATTCTAAAGGTATAAATAAAAAACCTAAAGTCCGGTTTTCAGAGAGCTTTTAACCACGAAGTATGAAACCAGAAGACTAAAGAAGACCAAGAAGGTTCTGCCAGTGCCATAATTCCATAGGAGAATTCTCTTAATTGTTTTACTACTCTATAATCGTTCGATTAGCGTATTTTTCCTTTACGATTTATACTTGAATCTTTCAAAACATAATTGCGTGTATGATTACTGAGATTATGGGCTAATACATGTAGGTATTAGCCAAGTTTATGATTATTTGATGTTTTGATTTGTTTATTTGGATTGCTTACTCATTCGTTGTGCATTGATTATGTTTATCACTTGATTCATGTTTATGCGTATGTGATTATTCATTCAACTAATTCTTGTTTATTCAATAATTCCTAAACTCACCTTAGGTGTAAAGAGGATGATAGGCATTATTTCAGGAAGATCACATATTAATTGGCTTTATAACTAGATCAATAGTGCTATGACCATTAGGCTACTAGTAATGAAATTAAGGCATAAATGTGTAATGTAAGACATCGTTGTTTGCCTTGGTAGTGATATCGTAAGAAGATAAATATAATCAACAAGTTATACTTTATGCGGGTTTCGGTTAATTGTTACATGATTAATCTGTTTAAAACCTAGGGTTTAGGAAGAAGTACCGCATAGCTTACATTAGAAAACCACCAATGAAGTGAGTATCATCATTATAACAACTGGACAAATTTGGCCTTTTATATGATTAACTTGGCTAATACGTTTTCCTTACTATCGACTTGACCTCTTCTTTATAATATGTGTTTCTGCTTGTGTATGTTATATGTCTCATTTACAGTTTTATTAAATCTAAACTTCGTGCCGGTCTTTCAGGCTGAAAAACCCTTTTGCCGTATTAGAATTAGATTTAATTAGATAATTCAAAATACTGATAGATTTAAGTGTTAACATTCCACTCTTAGTGATCGACACCCTACTTACCAACTAACCTACCATCGATCGAGTAACTGCTTGTTAGTGTTTGTTATAGGTAAAGTTGGCATAAAATATTTAGTAAAACTTCTTACCTACCGGTCGTCTAAGAAATTAAATTAGTGGGAACCAGTCGTCTAAAAAACAAAGACACGTGTCATTGTTTTAGAGGAGTCGCCCAAGACCCACCTGAGACGAAAGACGTCCTAAAACATTTTGAAACACATAAGGTAATCACAAATGTACCTTGAGGCATTTGTGGAATTTCCTTTATTTATATTGTATTGTCACAATATTCTAATCAATCAATTTTTTACATTAACTGACGAACATAAGAGGACAAATAAAAGATATGTTGAAAGAAGAATTGATACTCACACCACACTTTTTAATTAATGTACTATAATTTGTGCATTATGCTTCATGCATAATAATCAGAATTAATTTCATGATGATAATAAAAACACGTGAAGATATCACCTCCCATGTTGAAAACTTGAAATCATTATCAATGACCTATGCTTTTAATCATTAGAAAAATTTCCTGTCAATATAACGTTCATATTTTTTATGACACCAAAATTATCATTTCCACTTTCTTTATCGAAGAAAATTTTTGGAAATCTTTTGATCTAAAATTACGTGGTTAAGCTTTAAACATGTATCTCGTTTAGTATAATTTCTTTAGATTTCAGTAGCTTTGAAAGATATAATAAGCCAATGATCATCTGAAAATTTTCATTTATGTTATTTTTATATCGAGTTAAATATGTTAAATCAGTTTAGACACTGATTCACGTGGTTAGTGTAGCTGTATTGCATCTTTTGGATGTCGGGCCCTCTTTTGTTGTCTACTTATAAAAACATCATTTGTTTAAGGTAAAATAAAAATAAAAAAACATGGCATTTTTTCCTTACTCTCGTTTCTGTTAACGTGATACGGTGTGTGTAATTCAGTCAAGTTAGAAGGGCTTTCGGTGCAAGATTATAAATGAATCAAGTTTGAGTCGCCTACTCATTGTACATGGGTCACTAACGATATATCATATCTCTGAAACCAATTGTTATAGTAGTTGTTTAGTCAAAACAAATGCATTTGCACTTTAAAAAGACTAACAATAAAGAGAGTTTCGATCAAGCATATTATCAAATAAGTCGACTATTAACTTTAAAGTCTTTCTTTTTAACTTTTTACCTAAATTATTTTATTTGTTTTATATAATATTTGATGCAAATATATGAATGGATTGGATTTGAAATATATTTTCGTTAGTATAATTTTCATAAAGTATTACATAACACAAATTAATTAATTTAAAATCAAAGTTGAATGAAAAAGACTTTAAAAGTCAACAACAAACATTTATTTAGGGACGAAGGTAGTAATTAAGACTTTATTATTATTATTATTATTATTATTATTATTATTATTTATCTTAAATCATATTATACGTACCAGTTATAATACCCGTGGCTACATATGTATATATATTACTATATTTCCCAAATCGGCTAACATGCATTTGGTCAAAATCGGTCAAATCTATTTAAATCTATATTTATCAACGGCACAACTTCGTGATCTAGGTTTTTCAAATTCACAAAGAATTAACTTCGATTTTATTGATTTTGTTCTAATTTAAGCTAGTTTTTATAATTTAATCTTGCTAATATTCATTTCTTTAATAAATTCCTTTATAATTTAGGGTCATTTACGCTTATAAGGGGTCACCACACCGCATTGATTTATTAACCTTCACCCGCAAGTTAATGACAAAAAAATTATTCTCAGATGTAAGATTGAATATTGTGTATTTAAAAGTAATTGCATATAATTATATATTATAAGTTTCAAGACGAAGTTTACACATAAATCAAAATGTATTTTAACATTTTAGTTTAGTATATACACATATAAAAATTTGCCTATGAAAATTGTGATATAAGTAAAACTAATACTTATGCACGAGTTTTTCATTATACATTAATATCCATTTGAATTTGGTAAAATATTTGTAAAATTTTCTGTTAGGTAACTCAAGATTTAATTTTATTTAAATTAACAAAAGATAGTTGATATATTTAAATTTCATTACTGATATTACGTTGTACACATGATGCAAGTATAATAGCACATAATGAGCATTGATAACGTTAAAGTATATTCCTTAAAGTTTTTTAAAAATATTTTCTAGATGTACTTATATAAATAAATAAGAATTACGAAGTATCGTTATAAAGATAATCAATGATATTTATTTTTATATTAAAGAACCCGTGCTTAATTGATAATTATATTCCTGTTTTCAGAATTTAGCCTTATTTAAAATGTAAACTCGGCCCACATAAGTTAAACTTTTAAAATGAAATAAATGAAATTTTACTGAACGTGATATAAGAAAAAAAAAAATTGATACTTATAATCATGCAAATTTATATGTTGTATTTTAAAACAATATATACATTGTATTTTTTAAAATATAAAGTATAAAGGGTATAAAGTATAAGATGTTATTTGTTTATAATCTAAAGTTATTAAAAAACATGGAGACTTATAATGTTACACTTAACTCTATGTAATTTTTAAAAATTCAACCACTAAAGTTTTATTAATTACCTACTTTTTTTTTAAGTTTTTGTTTTCACAAATTTGACACTTATATTTTTATGTGTTTTTTTTATCAACCAAATTTCTCCATGAAATTTATTAAAGTTTTATTAAAATCAATTTAATTTTGACTTTTACTAACCAATCACATCACACGATTTCATTTTATGTGGCGAAATCGAGCTATCTTATTGGCCCAATTGTTTTCAATAAGAATGAATTAACAAAATCAGTACGAAATGATCTAACTCATTTATTATATAAAAGACTAGAAGGAAAAGAGTCAAAGACTATAAATTAAAATAATTTGTTATATTATGTGGCATAATTATGATAAAGGGGGACCTACTTAAGATATGATTGTATATGAAATGGTTCTCCATTTGTGTTTCCTTGTTCGTTGGAAACTTGATCAAAGTTTTGACTACAACCTCAACCCATTCATTTAGTCAAGACTTTACTCCTGTACAAAACTAGTAATCAATCACCACTTACTGAACCTCTTGCTTGTTACGAGTATTATATTGAATTTATTGCCAATTCATTTTCCACTAAGAGCATTAAATAGTAACGCCCTCAACGGCGTTAACAACAAAAAATCCGATGCTATATATGCTAGCCATTGGCACCCAAATGTTATTTCTGTAAGCACCTTCACGCATATGTAGCATCACCACGCTATTTGTTTTTTTTTTTCTTTTTTTTTTTTCATTTATGACCCTAAATGGTTGTTTTTGTAAATTATTGGTGCGGATTTCGATTTTTATTGTTGCGGGATGCGGTGAAATGCTAAAGTTCGTGCCGACGCAGTCGCTGCTATTGACAAGTATTGCGTTATTTGCAGAATGCTCTAAGATAAATACCTAAGATCCACTATGTGTTGGAAAATATGCACTTCAAGGGATTAGTTCACACTTTGCAGTAAGAGGTTAGAGGTGACAACCCATACGCTCATTTAACACCCCGACTCTAATAGTGGTTTGTATTGATAGTGCTAGTGGAAAGTACCGATATGCAAGAGCCTAATGAAGCGGTACCCAATCGCTAGTGCTAAGTACCGGCGAGTGATCAGCCAGAATTCAAGCTGACCTATTCAAGTAAGTAAAGAATCGCGATAATGACCACGCTTAATTGGTCATGTAACCACTAACTATAATGGGATAATTATGAGGCAATTAATGGGCCGATTAATTCTCATAATTCCATTTGACTAGCTTCAGTAACCTCCTATAAATAGAGATCCGATTATGCATGATGGACAACACGTAAAACTAAAACACTTCTAAGCAAAAGGGTTATTGAATTGTGCCTAATTCTATAACTACATTTGGTCTTATCCCGAGTAGATATTCGTGTAACCTGCATTAGGTTGTAATAGTTTACTTTGGAAAGTGATCACACGATTCCAAGTGATATTCTGTGAAATCCACTAGTGAGTATTTGTTTGACTGCTTTCTCACGACCTTGACTTAATTCCCGTTTCCGGGAGCTATACCAACCAACAATCAAAGTAAACTATTTGTGATAATCAATGGTCACGCTTAAATGAAACACATGGCTTCAAACTTTGCTGCTTGATAAGTTTAAAGGGTGGACTTTAGGAGCGCGTGGCTAGATGCACTTTGTTGTCAAGCATGAGTGTGGTTTATGTGCTAACCACTCCTACCCCGATGATGGGGATGATGCTACTGCGGGAGCGGATCGTGAGAGAGGAGCAAATAGAGAATGATGACTACATCTGCAGAGGTCTAATACTCAATGGTATGTCCTGATTCTCTGTTGACATTTATCTAACTTTGAATCTTCCAAAGAACTGTGGATTCTTCGATGCCAATATATATGAGGATGCATCAAGTAAGAAGTTCCTTGTTAGTAATTTCACAAATTACAAAATGACTGATTCAAGACCAGCTATGGAACAATACAATGAACTTCTGGGTATACTTGGAAGGTTTACACAACATAATATGCACATGGATGAGTCTATTTCAGTCTCTTATGTTATTGATAAACTTCCTCCTTCTTGGAAAGATTTCAAGCATACCTTGAAACATAAGTAAGAGGAGTTAACTCGGGTTAAGGCAAATATCCTATGCATTGAGGAATCTCAAGGTGCGTGATAATGACAAGCCAAAGAGCAAAGAATGCATCGGTGCATCTGTTTGAATATGGTGGAGCATAACAACTCCACCTGGTACAATGACAACAAAGGAAAATGCAAATATCATGACAACACAAGTATGCATCCTAACAAGAAGGCAACACCTACTTGTTGGAAATGTGACAAATTTGGTCACATTAAAAGGGATTGCAAAGGTGTTAAAGTTGGTGGTAAAGCCAATGGATTAGGCACTAATGGTTCAGGAGTGGTGGTTCAACCAACTCACCGAAGTTCGTAATATGTTTAATAAGTCTTTTTATTATTTGTTACATATGTATCCAATCTTATTATGTGTAGGATGATGATGTTTGCGCGGTTAACTCGTTCAACAATTCATGTGTGCAAAGATAGCCGGTTCAAGACTTATGAGTCAATGAATGATGGTTATATTCTTCACATGAAATGAGTCAACAACCTTGGTGCATGGTCGTGGGTGTAGACCTTAGGTTTAGTTCTGAAAGATTGTAACTTTGTTTAATGTTATTCATGTTCCTAATATAAGGAAGAACTTGGTTTCAAGTAGTGTTTTGAATAATCATGGATATAAACAAGTTATTGAGTCTGATAAATTTGTGCTTTCTAAGCATGGTGTTTTTATTGGTTTTGGTTATTCATATAATCAAATGTTCAGCTTAATGTTTCCCATCGATAGTGTTTATTCACCTTTATGACCACTTATTGACCCGACCGACTCTACCCTTTGGCATGCAATACTTGGCCATGTACACTATAAAAGGATGCAAGATATGTCTAAGGATGGGTTGATCCAAAGATTTGACATTGACGATGAAAAGTGTAAAACTTGCATATGGACCAAGATAACCAAGAAACCTTTTCGTGGTATTAGTCGTGAGACTAAGGTCTTGATCTAATTCACAGGACTGGTGATTTGCATGCCACTCCTTCTTAGGGAATAAGAAGCACATTTATTATGATGCTTCTAGATTTTGTTATGTCTATCTGCTACATACCAAGGATGAAGCATTAGATAAATTCAAAGTGTTTAAAACTGAAGTTGAATTACAACTTGGGTCCTCGATCAAAAGATTAAGGACCGATAGGGAGGTGAGTACATGGATACTCAGATTTTCAGTCTGGTATAATCCATGAAACATCGCTCTTATACTCCTCAAAGAAAATGGCATTTCAAAGGAAACAGGGTGTCAAGGAGATGGTTGATTCCATGTTGTCCTATTCAGACTCGAAGCCAAGGGTTCTAGGGTGAAGCTATGTTAACAGCTTGCTATTTATTAAATAAGGTTCCCAACAGAAGGAACAAGGTTACCCCTTATGAACTCTCGACTAAAAGGAAACCCAACCTGAATCTATTCTGGTATGGGTCGCTAAGACTCCCGCACAAAGCTAAAGACTTAAAGGGTAAAAGAGGCATCGACAAGATCTTTTTGATATGCCGAAAGCATTCCAAGGCTTTTAGGTTCTATGTTATTGAACCTAATGAATATGTTTCACTTAACTCTATAATTGAATCAAGGGATGCAAACTTTGATGAGAATATATTCTCATTAGTCCCTAGACCAAGTATGAGGATTCCTAATGGAACTATGACATCGTGTATCGTGAGGTCCCTCGATGATGAACCATCGCGGTCCTCATGAGGTGGTGTGGTTCAACAACTCTAACCTCGCTGTGAAGAGCAAAAGAATCTGACTCCAAAGTCATTTGGACCTCGAAGTTTCAACTATACTTAGTTGAAGGAACCTGGATGAGGTCTCGCACAATACCTATTGCTTCATTGTTGAGGATGATCCCAAGACATTTGAAGAAGCAATGAAGTCCCGTGATATTGCTTTCTTCGGTTAAGCAATCGATGAGATGGATTCCATCATGAGCAACAACACTGGGTGTTGGTTAATCTACCACCCGTTGCAAACCTCTGGTTGCAAATGAATTTTCAAAGGAAAATGAAGGTAGATGGAACTATTGAAAAGTTCACTAGTCATTCAGTATTTTTAAAAAAGTCGTGGATAGACTATTTTGATACTTATGCCCCGTCAGACGTTAATTATAAGATCGCTGATTGCTTTGGCATCTATTCACAATCTGTTATTCATCGATGGATGTGAAACAGCTTTTGAATGGAGAACTAGATGAGAAGGTTTATATGAACCAACCTCGTGGCTTCATCTTGCCCGGCAATGAAAACAAGATGTAAACCGATTAAGTCTCTTTATGGACTTAAGCAGGCACATAAGCAATGGCATCAAAAATTTGATGAAGTGGTTTTGTCTAGTGGTTATGTTCTTAACCAGCCTGACAAATGTGTATATAGCAAATTTGATGAATCTAGTAAAGGAGTCATCATTTGTCTATATGTTGATGACATGCCGATCTTTGGCATCGCACTAAAATCAGTTGACCTCGACAAAGAAATTTTTGTCATCAAGGTTCTCCATGAAGGACATGGGGAGGCCGATGTTATCCTTGGTAAAGGATTAAAACATGAAAGTAATAGAATTTATATCTCTCGCCTCATTATATTGAGAAAGTCGAGGAAATTAATTACTTTGATTGTACTATGCTAGTACACCTATGGATACTTGTGAGAAGCTGATGCCTAATAATGGCAAAGTTGTATATCAACTTGAGTATTCTAGGTAATTGGTCACCGATGTATGCCATGACTTGTACAAGACCCGATATTGGTTTTGCAGTGGGAAAATTGAAAGGTATACTAGTAATCCTAGTGCTCATCATCAAGCATGGCTCAAAGGGTAATTGAAGTATTTGAAGAGAACTATGGATTATAGTCTCTCATATACTAGTTACCCATCGCTGTTGGAAGGATACTCTGATGCAAGTTGGATAACACGAAGACAATTCGCCTACCAGGACGGGTATTCCTACTTGGTGGAGGTGCAATTTCTTGGGCATCCAAGAAGCAAACTTGCATCACCAGTTCAACAATGGAATCTAAATTTGTGGCCTTAGCTGCTGCTGGGAAAGAAGCTGAATGGTTGAAAAAGTTGCTTCTTGAGATCCCATTGTGGCCTAAACCTATAGCACCTATTTCTATCCGTTGTGATAGTGCAGCTACATTGGCTAAGGCATATAGGCAGATGTACAATGGTAAGTCAAGACACTTAGGTGTTAGACATAGCATGATTCGTGAGCTTATCATGAATGGGGTGGTATCTATAGAGTTTGTTAGATCTCAACAGAACTTAGTTGATCACTTGACGAAGGGTTTGGCTAGAGACTCGGTTATAAAGTCTACTAAAGGGATGGGTTTAAGTCCAACTTAGTCGAATGCTAGGGACTCCAACTCCCTCCTAAGGAAACTTAGGAGCTGAGTTCAATGTGGAAAGCTGAACATTCTTGACCGAGCACATGTTTTATTTACATCCCAAGGTTGTGCTCAGAACCTGCTGAAAGGAGGATGAAGTCTTTACTTCATAATGGTTAATTTTCTTTGTAAAAGTGCTTGGCAGGAGTATGAATAAAGAGGAACCACCTATGTAAATGTTGAAGTTTTGCCGCCGCAGAAGCTTTTGGACTTTTTAGCTTTTACAACATTTATGAATTTGGATATGGACACATGGCTTGTATAGTGTCGAGCCGATAAGTGTTTGAAAACTTGTGTGTATTTTATCTTCGGGTATTCAAATGGGTTGAAGGGTTCAATTCTTAGAACACCTCGATTCTCGAATATTTGAACGTGTAATTTACTAAGATGGAAATTCAATCCTCAGGACATTTTCGTTTATGCACATGTTTTGTATAATGTTTGTTTTCATGCAAAGGAAGTGAACTAAATTTGGGGAGGATTGTTGGAAAACTTAGTGCACTTGTAGGATTAGTTCACACCTGGTAATGGGTTAGGAGGTACGGAGTGTACACCCATAAGGTCCATGAACACCCTGACTCTAATAGTGGTTTGTATTGGTAGTGCTAGTGGAAAGTACTGATATGCAGTGTTTCCATCAAGCAAGAGTTTCCACTGAAGCAGTGTACCCCTGCTAGTGCTATGAAAGTAGATGAAAGCGCTTGTAACGAGCTTTGATCTATTCAAGTGGCAGCTATTAACCGCATAATGACCACGCTTAATTGGTCATGTAACCACTAACGGCTATAATGGGGATAATTATGAGGCAATTAATGGGCCGATTAATTCTCATAATTCCATTTGACTAGCTCAGAGTAACCTCCTATAAATAGGAGATCTGATTATGCATGATGGACACACAGAAAACGAAAAACACTTCTAAGCAAAGGGGTTATTGAATTGTGCCTAATTCTATAACTACATTTGGTCTTATCCCAAGTAGATATTCGTGTAACCCAGGCATTAGGGTCGAATAGTTTACTTTAGAAAGTGATCGCACGATTTCAAGTGATATCCGTTAACCACCTAGTGGTATTTGTTTCTGCTGATTTGATATCTGTTTCTGCTGACCTTGATTATCTTAACCGTACAATAAGAGATATGATTGTTCTAACTTTATAGAGTGAAATCTATTTTAGCATAATTTGTATCGAGTAACTACTGTTTTCTAGCTCATTCTTTATTAGATTTTGCTAACTATGTTGGTCAAGACTAACCTTCATTAGGTATGCTTAATTGCATGTGTTGAGATTACATATTGATTATCATAGATTCACAGACATCTTTCGGCGTATGATCATATACTCCATTTATAGATGAGCAGGAGTCGTTTGTCTATGTGGCACCATCACCACGAGTAGTTACCTCAACACTGACCAAAATAGCACCATCCGGTAGTGCAGACTACGAGGTGCAAAGACATCGTATCGGATCTTTTATAATGTGATACTAACTTAAGTACAAACTTAAATCACATTCCATGAAAACATATGAACGTGTTATAAATAGTTTATAGCAACAATACTTAAAGGCAGTTTAATACATAAAGACGAAAAATAATTTTCTAACGTTTAAAATTCTTATTTGAATATATTCAAAGAATTTGACAAGAATTGCTTACGGAATATCAAACCTAGTTGAATGACAACGTGTGGTAATCCTTTCTCAAACTTAAACACGAACCTTCGTTGTGTTTAAGTACAGACTTTCCTTACTCGCTAAATATTCAACGACCAAGTCTGGTTTGAGGAGTAATTGCTCTCTTGAAAGTGTTGTCACTTTAATTGCAAGAGATATTTTTACTCCATTACAAACATTCCCTTTTATAAAAGTGAATTAGAGTTTCAAAGGATTCTTACTTTACACGTGTTAAACATCTAATGGGTGAACGAGATTACATAAATGCTTATAAACGCGTACAAGGTTATAACATGTTTTAGGAAACAGTTAAGTAAACTGTTTGTACTTTTATACCAGCTTTGAAAGTTAGTCATTTCCAAAAAGATTTTATTTTATTTTTTATTTCTTTTTATTTAATTTTTTAGATAAAAAGTTGTTATACCCGGTAAATTTATTACTCTATTAGACATATGCTTTAATGTAATCCATTGACGCACGAAGGTCACTCGAAAGTAGCATAGGCGTATGTAAGGGCGTTTCATATGTGCAACTGCACATTGCCTAAAAAGTTTAGGGGTCTCTAAGCGTATAACCAGTTGTGCCTTTGGGGCCTTTAAAATCACTTCCAACAAGAAACATCAGCGATGTATGACCAATTTTTCGATTCGGTTCGGTCAGTTTTTGATTGGTCCAGTCGATTTTGAGGTCGGCGATGCTCAGCCCTAAGATGACATAGTGACTCGTTTACATCTGTGGGAAAATGGTACTGTAAGTTTTAACTTTATCGACCAATGTTTATGAAGATCCGTTTCACAAAATGTCAAACTTATATTCCCACGTCTCTTCTTCTCGCTATAATATTTATTTTTTCCGAATGCACATTTGTTTACACTTTTATGTTCAGAAGAAAAACATGAAGAATTTTGTTAAATTCTCTGTGTTGTAATGAAACTTTATAATTTTACTGACATGTTTTCCTTTACATAACGAAATGATTATTTTCTTGTAATATCAACAAGAACTGTCAACAATAAACCAATAACACCGTTTGTAGTTCATTGCTTATTTTTTATATCGTACTCGATTGTTTTTTATGAATTCATATATCTTTAGAAAAGTTAAGTTTGTTCACATGTAGTAATGCTTTGCAAAAGTGTTGTTTTATATAAAAGATAAGACCTAGGATAACGATATTGCCATTGTGCCAAAATGCATATTGACGAAACATATGATGGTCCCTCACACAGAGAAAAGATAGAGGCTGAAAAGGGTAAATTGGCCCCATCAGAATTGTTACTTTCTAATTTCTTATCCTTGTTTTACTTTTAAAAGTAACAAAACTTTTTTACGTAACTTAGGAGCTACTCCATATCGATTCCATTAGACCGAGTCAAGCTCGTGTTACTCGAGTAGAGACGTAGAGTTTGAATTACCAAGATACTCGTCTCATAAAAGCTTATAACGGTTGACTTATCGAGCTTATGTATAACATTTTATCATCTTTTTTATATGTGTGTTTACACACTTTTCGTATAAGATATGTGATACTCGATTTCAACAATATCGAGCCAAGTTCAAAAGTATCGAGTCGAGTGGTTGTAGTTTTCATTAAATTTGTTATCACTATTATGTTATTATAATACCGATAACTAAGTCGAATCGAGCTCGAGAATATCTAATACTTGACCGAACTCGATATTGAAAGTCCATACTAGGTCGAGTTCGAGTTCTCATATTAAGTCATGTTCCGATCGAGCTTGATTGTGTTAGAATTGGCTCGCCTGTATTCAAAAACGGAAAATACATATAAGACGTAAACATATTTGAGTTGTAAGAGTTTACAAAACTAATGTGAGAATCTTTTTTTTGTTTATGAATTTGCTTTGTTAGATGACTTAACTCAACCAAGGGAATTAGAGCATTCATAATGCTTCCAATGCAAAGAAGCTATCTAAAAGCTTTTTAAAATAAGGGTAAATTGTCTGAAAAAGCATCGAACTTGTCACCTTTTTCTTTTGTAGGCATCGAACATTTTTTTTCCCCTAAAGTAGCCCTAAACTTGCCTAATTTTCCTTTTGTAGCCTCTAATCAAAAATTAATTACATAAATTTACATAAATCATCCCTGTGGCTCTAAACAATTACACCGTTCATCCTTGATTCAATTACATAAAAGGTCCCTGTGGCACTAATAATTTACACATTTCGTCCTTGTAGCTATAAACTTAAACTAATCCAGGCGGTCACCATCCACCTCCTGCCACCACCATCCGCCGCCTGCCGCCACCATCCAAAACTTGTGTGCTCCCTGTCGTGGGTCTCTTTGATGGATGGCCTTCATCTCAGACTCTAAAGCCGACACTTGTGAAGTCAAGCCTTGGACAGAGGAATGAAACGATGGTGAAGATGGTTTCTGAGATGGAGCATGGTTTTGGTTTTGCGCTTTTAGAGTGGCTAGCTCTCGTTCAAGTAGGACTTGTTGGGTTTGAAGAGTAGCCACACATGATTTTACACTTTCCACATTAGAACTAATAGTATCATTTGCTATTAGTTCAAGAGGGGCCCCATTTTATTTGTCAAGGTTTCGTTTGCTATATAGTCATCACTGAACACGAGGCTTGCACCACATTCATGTACCTCAAAACCAGTCGTCATGGCAATGATAGACACATAAACTTTATCCCCAACGTTTAACATGTTTCCAATTGGCCAGTAGCTTAACCATAAACCAACTTCACCAAATTCAGGTTTACCAAAGACTTTAGGGTTGTACATCAAATCAACACCATTAACCGTGCTGATTTTAGCAAACCAAACCCAATCATCACCTTGTACGGTATATTTGAAAGTTTCGTTTAATCCTTTGAACCTCCTATTATTGGGAAACGAAGGCACGTCAAAGGACAAACATGATGATTGTGAAATATACTCAGGCGTCATGTTTGAATCCATTATATTTGGGAGAGATATGCTCATTATATCGAATTCATACAACATCGGCACACGAGTTTATAATGAATTTATCAATTCATATATAATCGGTTGCACATGGATGTGACGTGCTTGTGTGTGTGGTTATGCATATGTTTAATAAAGGAACAACAAACCAGGCACACCAATCTCTGGCCTATGGTGAGCTCATCATCACCAACCAGGCACATCTGCAGATTTTGATGATCTTTTAGCCACTTCATGTGTTCCAAGTCAATTTCATTAATTTTGGCTAGGGGGACCAATTTGAGAAAGCCCTCGATTTCTGATAAACTAATACAACCTTCATATCCAAACTCTTGCAACGTGAACTGTTGTAATTCAAAGCTTACTATCTCCAGTGACACACAGTAATATACATACAATTCTAAAAGTGTACTTGGGAGACATAAAAGCGAAGATTTTTTAGATGAGTGTAATAAGGCAGGTCTACAAACAGGCCATTGCCTAAATTCAAGTACTGCAAAGATGAGTCTTTAAGGTTTAGGATCTGCAGACATTCAAGAACCTAATGCAGAGGCAACAAGATTTATTTAGCACTTCAAGTCTGCACAAAATTAAATGGACAAGTAAAGAAAAGAGGATACTAGATTCCCTACCACAGGCGGGTCAAATACTTCCAACTTGCTACAGCTCATATCTATAGCCACCAAGTTTCTCATGAATAAGTAAGAGGGTGTGGTTCTCAAATAGAATCCAAACCAACACAGCCATCTTAGATCTTCTGAAAAGTTCTCATGGGGTCCAGTGAGTTCCACATAATTTAACTGGAGTAACTTGAGTCTATCCATTTTTGTAAGTGCATCCGTCTTGGGGTCTTTTGACTGAAACCACTAATTCTGCTAGTAAGTCTGTTAATTCTGCTAATTCCCAAGTTTAAAGTAACATCTAAGCCAGATCAATGACTATACCACAATAAGACTCTCAAAATAACTCACTCTTAACCTCTGTTACGCAGGCAAGTTTCTCATGAATAGTCATTGACCGCAGGTGCTGCAAAGAAGAGAGGTAATTGATTATAAGCTTCAATAAGAATCATTTTGACCTTAAAAATACCACATGCAATAAGATTTTGACCCGAAGTCAAGTTGGAAGGCGGTGGAGGTGGCTGTGGTGTCGGTGTGGTGGTGCTAGAGAGAGGGGGAGAGGGATAGGCAGTAAAAGGGATGTGAGAAAGAGTAGAAGATAGATTTTATGATATAAAGTTACACAAGGATGAACGATGTAATTGTTTAGAGCCACATGGATGATTTATGTAAATTTATGTAATTAATTTTTTATTAGAGGCTACAAAAGGAAAATTAGTCAAGTTTAGGGCTACTTTAGGAAGAAAAAAAAAGTTCGATGCCCACAAAAGGAAAAGGTGGCAAGTTCGATGCCTTTTCAGACAATTTGCCCTTAAAATAATTAATGCTAAATAAAAGCATCAAGTCTAATTTAGTAATTTCCACCCTTTTAACAATTAATCGGTATAATTGTTGAAGTTGTCTAATTTAGTCTAAGTTATCGGGGAAGAGATCTGAGAAGAGAAAATAAAATGAGAAGAGTGAGAAATATTCTGAGCCACACATTTCAAATTGAAAAAAGAAATTTAAGGGGTGGTGCATTTACTTTTGTAGGTGCATCTGAATTGTGTGGTTATGATTTCTTCTCATTATTCTCATTTGATCCTCACTCTAAGTTATCGTCAAATGTTGAGCCGTTTAACTTTTTTCAGTTCGTGTGTTAATGAAACTCAGATAAAAAGATGAAAATACGACAATCATTTTTTTCTCTTTTTCTTGACACGTTAGCAAAAACATGCTAATAACTGACAATGATCATGGCATGCATTTGTACCGGTTATTAGGATTACGGGTTGAAAAATGAAAAAAACTAATTAGAACGAACACCAAAAATGCGTTAATAATAAAAATGCAGTATTATTTTTGTAGCATTAACCCTAAAATCTACGATGAAACTTGGCCAAAAACGGTTCAATAAGGAATTACAATAGAGCATCTTCTAAAGCTGTATGTCAATCATCATCAGGTCTATTAGATCGGGTCTCTTAAAGCTGCTCCCAAGTGTGTGACATTTATTCATTGATTTCCATCGTTGGTACGTGTCTAGATGTTTTCCACAAAGTATAAAGGACGGAACCAATAAAGTTTAACTCAATATAAACATTCTTAAATCAAAAAGTGTACATGATGAGCACCCATGTGCTCAAGTAGCTCAACCAAAGTCCGAAACTTGTCTAAAAACTAAAAGGTGGTAGAAACGAAGGATGTGTACCCAAAATTCGAAAGCAAGGTTTTAACTTCTAAATTACAATCTATAATTATAGTGATGAGTATATATATATATATATATATATATATATATATATATATATATATATATATATATATATATATATATATATAGAGGGTAAAGTTAAAATAAAAAGACAAATATCCGTAAAAAGAATAATTTTTTTAAAGTTCTTAAAAATTCTAAAAAATCCCACAAGATCGGGTATGTTGGTGCATAAAACTTTTGTGAAAAAAGTTTTTTAATTTTGAGTTTTTATCGCTTTTTAATGCACAAAAACAAATTTTGATGCGCAAAAAAATTTTGATGCACAAAATTTTCAAACTTTTTAGTTTGATGCGCAATGTTATTTTGATGAAAAAGTTAAAAGAAGTTGGGTGCAAAACGTATTTTTGATGCACAAAAAGCGATTTAATGCAGACGTATTTTTCATAAATTTTTTCAAAAAGTATTCACTTTTAGAAAAACTTCTTTCACAACTTTTTCATGCACCAACATACCCGATCTTGTGGGATTTTTTTGGATTTTTTTAAGAACATTTAAATTTTCTTTTTATTCTTTTTACGTATATTTGTCTTTTTATTTGATCTTTACTCTATATATATATATATATATATATATATATATATATATATATATATATATATATAAGGTAAAGTTAAAATAAAAAGACAAATAACCGTAAAAAATAAAAATATTTGTTTTTTTTAAATTCTCCAAAATTCGAAAAAATTCCACAAGATCCGGTATGTTGGTGCATAAAACTTTTGTGAAAACATTTTTTATAATTTTGAGGTTTGATACGTTTTTTTTAATGCACAAAAAACGAATTTTGATGCGCAAAAAAATTTTGATGCACAAAATTTTCAACTTGTTTTAGTTAGATGAACAATGTTATTTTGATGAAAAAACTCAAAAGAAGTTGGGTGCAAAAACCTATTTTTAATGCACAAAAAAAGGATTTAATGCGCAAACGTATTTTTTCATAATTTTTTTGGGAAAAATATCCACTTTTAGAAAAAAGTTTTTCACAACTTTTTCATGCACCATCATACCCGATCTTGTGAATTTTTTTTGGAATTTTTCGAGAACTTTTTTTGAAAAAAAAATCTTTTTATCTTTTTACGGATATTTGTCTTTTTATTTGATCTTTATCCTTTTTATATATATATATATATATATATATATATATATATATATATATATAAATATATATATATATATTTGACTAAAATACACGGTTGGTCCCTAAACTTGTCAATCCACTTCTCGTTAGGACAAAACTGACCATTATCATCGCCGGAGGTCCAAAACATGGGCTTTATATGTCAAACTCATCCCTTGACCAATAATGCCGTTGTCAACGTTGTGTTGGTGAGGGCAAAACCGTTTTTCACTGTAGCGTACTAAATAGAAACCGTTGTACAGTGTTTGTAGCTAGTATATGTTTGTGTAACACGATTTGGTCGACATTTATTGATGGATCGATATACTCTGACCAAACTAACTATATAGCTTGTAAGGGCTTAGCAACCTCAGATAAATCCTAAGTTACTAACAATGAAACACTGAATTTACTCTATTAAGTATGCGGAAACTACTTCAATAAAGCTAAGAAGAATAACTTTAAACTTCAACGATTTTATTAATACTGTGAACCTGCTTGATACACAGATTCACTAACAACCCTAATAACTCTAATATCGAACTTGATAAACTCTAATATTGCGTATGCATTCGTACCTCTAATGCCAACCTAGGGGTCCTTTTATAGGCATAAGGAAAACCCTAGTCGGTTTACAGTTATAATCCTTGTACGACAAGTAATACTAAACTAAACTAAGAATATTCTAGAATTACAAAGCTTTCTATAAATGATATAGCAGTTCTTTGGCTTTGCAGTACTTTGATGTTGAGCAGTACTTTGACTTTCTTCATCACTTTGACTTTCTTCAGCACTTTGACTTTTATATCCCAACAATCCTCCCCTAACTTGAATTCTACTTGCTTGATTTCAAGTTCCTTTGTATCTGTATCTTTAACATCTTTGTCTTCAAGGAAAGATTGTTTATTTATCTTCAGTTTTATCTTGTACTCTCTGTGCTTGTATTATCATCATCAAAGTAGTCTTTATAAGCAATCCTTTTCAGCAACTATCAGCAATCTTTATCTTTTCAGCTACTCAGCAACATATGAGAAATTGTACATCAGATCATAAAGTTTCAGTCTATTCTCATAACTTCCAGGTGTGTAAACTCCTGTGAGAGGTGAATCATTGAAAATTTAATGGATTTTGATGTCTCTTTACTAAAGCCATTAACTCTGGAGTAGCCAATGTTTAGATGTGTAAAACCATGGTACATTGATAACCATATGAGTTTTAGCAAATCATCAGCTATCAACGGATTTGTTTTGTCTTTACCAAAAGCCGTACCCTTTTGGACTAGTTAGTTCTTGCAATCATGGTGAACTAATTACCATATAAATGGTTTTTCCACAGCCTTTACCACAAGCCATTTTCTTGTGGGCTAGCCAACTCTTCACTATTGCAGATATGGTGAGTTGATTACCATACAACTTATTAGCAAGTTGTCAACCATCAACGGATTTGAGATATCTTTACAAGAGCCGTTTGCTCATGGATTAGCTAGTCCTTTTGTTAAACATGGTGGACTGATAACCTTTTGTTGTAACCATCTCAAAAACCATTTGTTGCTGTTAACTTTTGTTTCAAAATATTTTGTACTTAACAAAAGTTTGCTTATTTTCCATTAAAAAGACTTTTTACTGGCTTTGTGCTGCAAGCAGTACTTTGGATAAAGTATTGTTTGTCCACCAGTACTTTAAATAAAGTACTGACTTTTCAAAATTGTATACAATTATGAATCATACCAGTATTTATGCATCGTCATCAGCCATAGTTTTCCATTTGATAAATAATTCGATGACCATAAGAGCTGTTTCATTCTCCTCTTCAACCTCCATACCATGATCTAGCATTCTTCTCATAAGATCTGTTGTAAGTGGGTATCTTCTTTCTGCTAACATATGAATCATGGTTCCATCTTCTAACTCCAAAACATGCACTCCTGATTCTTCAAAGAATCTCCAGCTAGTAATCTCCCAAACTTCTTGGTTTTGCCAGATTTCATTAGTGCTTGTCTCTTCTATCTCCCAGATGGTTATCAGATCTCCCAAAGAAGACTAAGCCAACTCTAGATGAAGGAATATGCTCAAAATACTCTTGCACTAGTTGATATAAGTGAAACAGATCATCTCTATCTATCATGTGCAGTATATCCCCATAGCAAATTAAATACTCTAAAGCTTTCATCTTCTCTATGGAACATCAGATAGTCTCCATCCTTTGATTTTATAACTTCAAAAGTAGATATCTTAGACTTCTTTGCTGCAACATCTTTGGACTTAGGATGCTCAAAATCTACAACTCTAAGATAATTCCTCAGCTCATCAACTGTATCTGTTCTCAACTCTATCTTCTTTGACGGCTGTTCATCACCAGTTGTTCTCTTTCTCTTTAAGCTCCTTTTCCTTGCATCCTCATTCTGTTTTTCATCATCCTTAAAAGAAATAATACTTTCAACTTGCTTTTGATATGCTTCTCTAACAACATCATACAAATCTTTCATCTCTAAATATTTCAGCTTATGTAATCCAGTATATCCTTGACCTTTCAAATATGCCATCATGGCATTTCTTTCCTTAGCAATACTAGGTGGTCTTTGTGGTATAACTGCTGGCTTTTCTGGTATAGCAGCTTCATCATTCAATTCAGCTTGTAGCTTCCTAGCAGCTTCTTCATTCTTAGCCACTTCAATAGCTCTTAATTCTGCCAAAGTAAGCTTCTTCTTCTTCTTTGTTTCTACCAGTTTACCTTTTCCTTTATCCTT
This sequence comes from Chrysanthemum makinoi, assembly GCA_910596185.1. Classification (NCBI taxonomy): domain Eukaryota; kingdom Viridiplantae; phylum Streptophyta; class Magnoliopsida; order Asterales; family Asteraceae; genus Chrysanthemum; species Chrysanthemum makinoi. The sequence continues at coordinate 146,353,596 of OU343225.1, forward strand.
TGGATCTAAAGAAGGTTGAGAAGCTTGAGGTTGTTCTTCAACTCTAGGAATACTAACACCTCTTGGTCTTGATAAGTTTTGCAATATCTGAGCAACAGTCTCATCATCACTAGCAGTACGCTCTACTTTAGGTGTATCAGCTTCCTCTTCTTGTAAGACTGTTGAAGGACCAGCTTCTTCTTCAAAATCTAGGGTCCTTGGTGTAATGAGCTCTTATCTATATGTTCCTTGAAGAGCAGCAGTACCTTGATCACCAGCACCTTGATCATCAGTACTTTGTACACCAGTACCTTGAGGCTCAGTATGCTCAGGTTCTTTAGCTTCATTCAAATTTTCTTGTTCCAATTTCCTCCCCAATTGGAATGAAGACTGCTTGTGAACCTTCTTGGCCTTTGAAGTCTTCTTAAACTTCTTTCCTTTCTTCTTCTGAGACTTAACCCACAATCTGTGATGTTGAACTAATGGCCAGACAAAGTTCTTCAATCTTCTAAACTTGTTGTTCAACTTCATCAGTTGTGCAGCTTGAGCTTCATAGTCTTTCTTTAACCTTAATAGCTCCCTTGTTAATGCATAGTTATCCAGAACTAGACCCTCAGAAGCCATATCTCCCTCATCTCCTCCAGATGTTTGAGACCCATCTGTGGAAGTATAATCATTAGGAGAGGATGGTGGGTTTATCTCTGGTTCTGAATCACCATGAGCAATATCTTGTTGAGATGCAGTACCTTGTGGTGAAGCAGTATGTTGAGAAGCAGTACCTTCCCTAGAAACAGAAGGCTCATGTTCTTCACTTTCAGCAGCTTCATCTCTAACTGCTTGCACTATCTCCATCATGTGAGCTGTTAATGGTGTATCCCTCCCAGAGAATTTGTCACTCTTCCTAGCCATGAAAGTGAACACCTTTGGTGGTTGCACAACAACTGGTAGCAAGCTGGAAGGTTTTGGTACATCCTGAAGCTGTTTTTTCAAGAAAACTTGAACAAGTCTTGGGTACATGAGGAAGGGTGAACCATTGGAGATATGAGATAGCATACCATCAAGAATCATTCTGGAAAAGTTAAATATGTAATTGGTAGCTAATCCTACTAAAGCAGATGCTATATTTGAACCAAATTGTTCCCATGAAGTACTCTTGGAACTTATGCAATGAAGTAATACATGAACAAGATACTTCTAGTGTGGACTAAACAAGGGTTTTCTAAAAGTTGTTTCAGTTAGAGACCCTTCATACCCAATATCCCTTAGTGTATCCCAAAGAAGTTGTTTGTCAAAACGAATAACTCCCTCTGCATCATTAAACAGTAAATCTTCCCTAATCGAAGCTTCAGTAACTCTAACTATCTTCCCAAAAACCTTAGCCTGAATGTAGGATTCATCATCTTCCGTATGAGATCTAGCAGTTTCCCAAAATTGTTGAATCCAGGGCTCAATGATGTCCGGTTCGACCAAAAGAGCATAATTGATTGATGATCCAGTGATAAAATCAATTATGTCATGAAAAAGAACATTGGATGGTGTTTTATCTAAATTAGCCACCATGTTATGGTTACTAACTGTGTTTCGATTTGCCATTGAAAGTTGTTATAAGAAAAATGGGTGCGATGAATAGTGAATGTGAATAAGAGAAGAGAGATATAGATGGATAAGTATAAAGTGAGAGGGAAAATCGGAGGGTAGTTATTTATAGGTAAGATTTGAAAAAATCACAGCCCAATTAATAAAGTTACCGTTGTTTGAATTTTACCCCATCTTTTGACCGTTGGAACAGTACGTTGACAAGACTAGCAGTGCTTTCCACGTATGTAGTACTTTCCAAAGCAGTACTTTCAGAGCAGTACTTTCAGATAAACAATAAGCAGTACTTTTCCATCCTCTTCTTCACAAACATTAAAAAGCATTGCATTGCCTCCCCTTAAAATATGCATAGGACTTAACTAACTAACTAATAAGTCCTCCCCTTAATTGTAGCTTAATAGTTAATCATACCAATACTCACCACCAAATGATTGAATCTTGAAACATCAAATCCTTTTGTGAGTAGATCAGCTACATTGTCATCTGTGTGGACCTTGACAACATTAATGAGCCTATGCTCATAACAATCTCTAATAAAGTGATGCCTAATCTGAATGTGCTTGGTCTTGGAATGGTAAACAGGATTCTTCACAATGCAGATTGTACTCTCATTATCAATGTGGATAGGAGTATTCTTAAAATTGAATCCATAATCCAAAAGTTGATTCTGCATCCACAGTACTTGTCCACAACAGCTCGCAGCAGCAACATATTCTGCTTCAGTGGATGATGTTGCTGCAATGGTTTGTTTCTTACATTGCCATGAAACTAATCTTCTTCCAAGATACTGGCATCCTCCAATGGTTGATCTTCTATCATAATTATCACCGTATAATCACTTCTGAAAAGCTTCCAAGTGAAAAGGTGAATCCTTTAGATACCACAACCCTAACTTAGGTTGTTGCTTCAAATAACTAAAAATCCTCTTGATTGCATTCATATGAGAGACCTTGGGTGAGACTTGATATCTTGCACATAAACAGATAGCAAACATGATATCAGGCCTAGATGCAGTTAAGTACATAAGACAGCCAATCATTGATCTGTAAAGCTTGACTTCTACAGCTTGTCCATCTTCATCCTTTCCCAATGAGTTGATAGCTTTTATGGGTGTGGTGACAGGATTCATAGCATCAAAGTTAAACTTCTTAAGAATTTCAGTGACATACTTGTCTTGACTAATGAAAATTCCAGCCTTTGATTGTTTAACTTGAAGCCCCAAAAAGAAAGTTAATTCACCCATGGAACTCATTTGAAATTCTTGTTGCATGAGCTTCTCAAATTCTTTCACCATAGACTGTTTTGTAGCTCCAAAGATGATATCATCTACATAGACTTGAACAAGCATGATATCCTTCTTGTCTCTCTTGATAAACAAAGTCTTATCAATTGCGCCTCTCCTATAACCATGTTGCAATAAGAAAGTGGAGAGTCTTTCATACCAAGCTCTAGGTGCTTGATGAAGGCCATACAGAGCCTTAACAACTTTGTAGACTTTGTTTGGATGTGTAGGATCTTCAAAACCAGGAGGTTGTTTGACATAGACCTCCTCTGTAATCTTGCCATAAAGAAAGGCACTCTTGACATCCATTTGATAAACAGGAAAACCCATATATGATGCAAAAGCCAGGAATAATCTAATGGCTTCAATCATTGCTACAGGAGCAAACACTTCATCATAGTCCACTCTTTCTTCTTGTCTATATCCTTGTTCAACTAATCTTGCTTTATTCTAGATGACATTCCCTCTTTCATCTCTCTTAACTCTGAAAACCCATCTTGTACCAATCACTTTCTTTCCATCTGGTAGATCACATAGTACCCAAACTTCTTGAAGTTTGAATTGAAGAAGTTCTTCTTGCATGGCTTCAACCCAACTCTCTTTAGTTAATGCTTGATCTATATTCTTGTTCTTCTTGAGAGATAAAACAAGTGAATAAACATGTTTGTTGATCCTTATGATTCAGCCTGTTTTTTTTATACACAAAGCTAAGTAAAGCATTATGTGGTTTAGAGAAACCTTTAGCCTTGGTCCTTGTGAGCACCCCTGATGTAGAAGGTCCAATGATTTGACCAGCAGGATGATCTTTATGAACTCTTAATGTAGGAGTCTGTGGAACTTCAAGATCATCATCCAAATTTGTGAAATCAGCTCCTTTATTGGAATTTGAGAAAATACCTTCATCTTCAAATTCATCATCAGTATCTTCTAACCCAGGCATGTTCGGATCATTCAAATCATCAGAAGTACTGTCAATTGGTGCAGCAGTACTTTGATCCAAAGTACTGTGATCCAAAGTACTGTGAGAGTAATCTGTAGACTTACCCTTCTTCTTTGTTTCTTCATAAGCTCTTCTTTGTTCATCCTCATAATATTGTGCTATTGTTTCTTGAAAAAGCATCCTATTAATTTCATCTTGAATAGCTTGATCTTCAGCAGACAAAGTGGATTTTGGTTCATCAGTACTTTTCTCCTTCTCAATAATTATGGGTTCTTCATCAGGAACAGCATCAGGTCGAATATTGACTCCATGAACAATGTATTGTAAATCTTCTTCTTTGTGAACAACTTGATTTTATTCTCTAACAGGAACATAATTCATAGGAGTTAAAACATCAAGATCAAACATCCAATCAGGACCTTTACCTTTTTTATTTTCTTGATCTTCTAAAAATTCAACATGAAGACAGTCTTGAACCTTTTTGGTAACCTTATTGTACACTCTAAATCCTTTGCTATTGGTACAGTATCCCAATAAGCATCCTTCATCTGACTTGCCATCAAAATTTCCCAAAGCATCAATAGTATTGAGAATATTCAGAGGACATCCAAAAGGTTTCATAAAACGTATGTTAGGTTTGTTTCCCATAAGCAACTCATAAGGTGTCTTCATCTGAGGTTTAGTAACTGATTTTCTATTCAAAACATAACAAGCAGTACTTACAGCTTCAGCCCAAAATTGAATAGGTAATTGTGAATCTGCAAGCATTGTTCTAGCTGCTTCTATCAAGGTTATGTTCTTTCTCTCTGCAACACCATTCTGTTGTGGAGTTCTAGCAATGCTAAACTCCCTCTTAACTCCTTTCTTGGCACAAAATTCATCCATAAACTTGTTTTTGAATTCAGTCCCATTATCACATCTAATACCTCTTACTTTGAGTCTCAATTGGTTTTCAAGGGCTATTATAAGATCATGAATAGCATCAAAGGTTTCATCTTTAAATCCAAAGAAAAAGACCCAACTGAATCTACTACAATCATCTGTTACAACTAAGCAGTACTTCTTTTTGTTTAAACTTGCAACAGAAACAGGACCAAATAGATCCATATGCAGCAACTCTAAAGGATCTCTAATTGTTCTTTCCTCAATCTTCTTGCATGATGCTTTATGTTGTTTACCCTTCTTGCACGCCAAACATGAGTGATCATTCTTGTATGTTTTAGAAGGTAAACCTCTAACTAAATTTCCTTTAACCAACTTGTTGATATTCTTGAAATTCACATAACCTAATCTTCTATGCCATTGATGTGCTTCTTCAAGTGTTGCCTTTTCTACTAAACATGTTGCTCTTTCAGAAGAGTTAAGACTCTTCATATCCAGACTGTACACATCATTGGTTCTTGGTACTTTCAGTATCACCAAGTTATCATCAGCAAGCTTGAACTCAGGGGAAAGAATAAGACATTATGTGTCAGTGAATAACACAGGGTGTTTCTTGTCACAGATCTGAGAGACTGACAAAAGGTTGAACTTGAGCTCCTTCACATAACGAACATTCTCAAAATCTATGCTTCCTGCCTTGATGGTTCCTTTGCTAGTAATTCTTCCTCCACTAGGATCATTCCCAAATGCAACTCTTCCTCCAAAATAAGATCTAAAATCTGACAGAATCTCTTTGTCTCCTGTCATGCTTCCAGAGCAACCACTATCAACAATTAAATGATCTTTAAGCTCCTCTTCTGGGTTGCCCTGCACAAAGATGAAAGAGTTAGTTAATTTTAGGAACCCAAGCCATTACTGACTTGTGTTCCCCTTGTGGAGTGACATACTTAAATTCCTTAAGTATGTAATCTCTCTTGTTTTAAGCACATGATCAATTATCTTTGGTTGTTCCAAAACTTGTGTTGGTTTTTCAACAAACTCTCTTTTCATCAAAATTCACTTTATTATTTTCAACAAAATTCTCTGTTTCACTCTTACTTGCTGAAAGTACTGTTTGTACCCCATCAGTACTTTCTTTCTTAACCCAGCTGGTTTTAAATTTTTGTGTAGATTTCTTTGATCCAGATACTCTTTTTGAGGTGTAACGCCTTCTAGATTGATAGTAATTCGATCTCCTAGGGCTTCCATTCCAAAAAGTGCTAGTAGTACCTTGATTGGGTGAAAACTTAGCAGTACTTTAAGAAGGTACTGCTTGAGAAACTTTTGGCTTATCAGTACCTTGAAAAGTGCTTGAAGGTACTGGTGATTTTGAAAAAGGTCTTTTCTGGTGAGGGTACTGATGAGTATGTAAATACTCATCATTTTTGGCTAAATCTGAACTGCAAAACGTTTAAAAATGCTCAGAAATGCATCAAAATACTGAAAATATTCCAAAATTGCATTTTATATGTTTCAGATGCAAAATGTTTAAATTCAAATGAAAAATGAGCTAAGTTTGCATAATTGGCAGTTTCAGTCCCCCAAGTTTCAAAAATTGTCAGAAATAGTCCCTGAGCACTTATTTCAAAAGAAAAATCACCAAAGGTCCTTTTAAAATCATAACTTGTCATAATTAATCCTTTGGTGAAAAATGTCAAAAGTTTTGAGAAATTACAAGTTTAGTCCTTTGAGTTTCAAAAATGACAAGTTTGGTCCCTGGAATATTGGAGATTGACAAGTTTGGCACTTGGATTATAATTTCAGAATGTACATAATTGGTCCCTAGAAAATCAGTAATGGCAGCTTTGGTCCCTTGCACTTTCAGAAATTGCAAATCAAGTCCTTGTATTAATAACCTTGTCAAAACCCATTTGGACCCCTGTCATTAGCCCTTGTGACCCCCTTCCATTTGAGCCCCCCTTTATAATATTAAACCCGGTCAACACCAATCAACCCACCCACTCCCGCCTTTTTCTTCTTCCTTCAACCACCATGTCTGCAAACCCAGGCACACCCATCCTTCCAGCTAAACTTCACCTTTCCTTGTTCCCCCCTTCTCACCAAACTCCAAGAAGCATTTAATGCTTCCCTTTCCCTTGCACTCAACCCCAACTGCTAAAACCATCTTTTGGCGCCAAAATTCAATCAAACGGCCAAGATCTTCTCAAGACATCCAAAGGTCCAAAATGGTAGTGGGATTCACTCAGAGGGCTAGTGGAAGCTTTTTGGTATAAAAAAGGAGGAAAGAGAAGCTTGAAAAAGTAGTTCTTAGTTTGTGAAATTTCCTTTATGTCGTTTTAATATCAATGTCTTAGAATAAGTCTCAAACTGTTATCTTTTGTTTCTATGTACTAAAACTCAAGTTGTTTTATCAATATAATCTCATTTCAAGTGTTAATTCAAGGCTTCATTTAAGTTTCATGTTTTTGTGTCCACTGTTGTATAATTCAGTTTCAAGTTCTTATATTTAAGCTTTTAGAAGCCTATTTTCCAGTTCAAATAAGCTTATATAAGCTACTTATAGCTTTTTGTAAGCTTATAAATCAATTTCAAGCAACTTTGGTAGTGGGTCAACAAAAGTCAAACTGAGAAGGAATTTGGTTAAGCTGTCTTGGAAATGGATAATGGTGATGCAGAGCATGGATTTGGGTTGATATTGAGTTATTTTATGGTTTAGAATAGGTTAGTGGATCCTGTGTTCTTTGACAAGCCATAGTGGCTAGGACCAATTGTAAGTCATTTTCAAGATTCTTTGCATAATCTGTATCTGTGGTTAAGATTGGTTTTTACCTGTTTGTTTAGTGGTAATTAGAGTAATTAAACTCAGTGTAAGTGATAATACATGCTAGTTCAGTGGTTAGCTCATCTAAATTGCAAATCAGTAAAAAAAAAGTGTTGTTTGGATGGTATAGCGACTGTGTTTGAGGCTTGTTCAGTGGTTGATACCTGTTGTTTTAGGCTTGTTGAGCTCCATTGTACTCATTCTAGTCATAACAATGCACCTGCATTAGCTCATAGTCAAAATCTCATTCATCTGTCTCAATTAGCTTAACTGTTGGAATTTTATAAAATCAAAAGCCTGTTTTGTGCTTAGATATCATAGAGATAGCTTGCTTTAGGTTTAATTCATTATAATACATCACATTCAGTCCACAAATTGGTCTCAAATCTCATAAAAGTCAAAATAACAAAACTGTTTCAAAAGTCAAATAGTGAAAAATCCAGTTTTCACCCAACTGGGATGATTTTTCATGGGTTCAGTTTTGGGCCAAATCAAGTGAAACTTGGGGTTTAAAAACTTCAACTGGTCTATTTTCTTAATATCATTTTTGTAGATTTTTGGTAATTTTTTAAAAGCCCCAAAACAGCTTGTCAATTAGGGCTCATTTGCCCTGTGCACTGACTCAGTTAATACTGAGTCTGCACAGGTTTTGAGCAGGGCTTGTAACAAGCTCATAAGAGCTTGTCCAAGGCTCATTTTTGGTTTACAAGTTCTTGGCCAGGTCTAGTTTAGGTTCCAACTTTTGGTTTTAAGTCTCAGCTTATTGGGTAGCTTATTCTTTAGCTTAAAAGTAGTGGTAAAAACTGTTTTTAGCACTTAACTCAAATCATCATAATCATAGCAGTTTGCATTTTAAAGGTTTAGGATAGTTGTAATTAGTTGCTTTTGAGTAATTTTAGCATATTATAGCTTCTGTGTTCATTTGGTACTTTCTAGTTTTCATTTGCTTATTCCAAGTGCTTATCTATAAGCCCTTGTCACTGCAGCTTCATATTCCTTCACACAGGCCACTATTTTTATATTTTTCTTAGATTCATAATATTAATTTAGACTTTTCCTGAATTTTTCATATTTTTCTAGCACTGTTTGCTATTTTTCTTCATTTAAAACAGTTTTTAGGCATTTTTAATTAGCTTTTAATACAATTAAATCAGAAAAGTTTCAAAAAAATAAGTTTTCATTTTTCCTAGGTTAATATAAATATAAAAAGTCAAAAAAATATTTTTCCAGATTTTTCATAGTTTAATTTGTAATTTTTAGCAATTTAATTAGTTTTAAATAGTTTTTAATTCATAGAAAATAGAAAAATAATCAGAAAAATACAAAATTAGTTTTTAAAATTCTCTTTAGTTATTTTAGATTTTTCTAAGTCATAATTTCATTTTTCTAGCTTTATTTCATATTTTCTTGTATTTTAGGGTATTATTTAATAAGTAAAAATAGTTTTTAATTAATAATAATTAAATAAATAGTTTTAAAAATAATTTTCTTTTTCTAAAAATTTTCTCTTATCATTAGGGTTGTAAAAATGTCATTTTCATATTTTTAGGATTTATATTGCTTCAGTTTCACATTTTTTTTTTGCACGTCACGTAGTTTTTAATTTAAATTTTATAAAAGAAAAAATCAAAAACATCATTTTGCAAATAGTGATAGCGTTTATTTAATATAATTTATCTTTTTAATTTTCTTTAATTTGCATTTAAGCCCCTGTAATTTATATAATTTTTCTTTAGGTATAATCAATCACAATCCTTTTCTCGTTCAAATTCTCTCGATCACTATTCGTTTGGTTATTCTCGCACAGCTCGTTGGGACATAACGACCTGGGGAAACACTGTACTCTCCTGGACTTCATTGCATTGGTGTCTGAACTGTTTTAAGTTTCTTACGGTTAGCCATTCACAAGTGGCTAGCTTGTGTGAGATAACTTGACGGTTTGCCACCAATCAAATTTTGGCGCCGCTGCCGGGGAGCTGTGCTAATTATCTTCCGTTTTGCAGATTAATGATTTGAATATTCACTCCTTGTTCATACCATATATATATATATCTATATTTTCTTATATAAAAATCCAAAAACCCAAAAACATCTTAAAACGTATAAAACACAAAAATATTTTTCCTTTTGTTTATATATATATATCAAAGATAAAAATACAAAAAGATTTGTCGTTTTCTTTGTTTAATAATAACAACATAAAAAATTACCACCGCAAACCAAGGCAGTGTACTACCTAACTTGGGGTACGACCATAATAAGTTCCCGAACCAAAGATTAAAACTTGCCTTTGTGTCCTTGTGAGTGGTGTACCTTTTTCAAAGAAGCCATTCATCTTGTGATTATTGGTTTAAGTTCACTGTTGTTTTGCCTCGATATTGTTTTAATTGGATTTGTTGTTATATCTACTTTTCAAAACCAGAAAACCCAAAAGATTCTTCTTACCCCATTTTCATAATTCACTTTCATAATTCCCTTCCTTAACTCTGAGATTTCTTAGAGTTAACTCTAGTGTATGCGCACTCGCTCTTCTAGGTCTGTAAGCCCATTTCGTGAGCTTGTCAGGATTCCAAGAAGGCGTGTCCGTAGACTTTCTGCCCCATCAGTCGGATCTGAGATCCGGACTGCTCACACTACTTCCGTTATCATGGCGGAAGAACGCCCTATGTGTGAGCTTCTCCAGGCACCCATCGACGGGTATGGAGATGCTATTGTTATCCCAGCCATTGTGGCTGAAAATTTTGAACTCAAAACCGGGTTACTGAATCTTGTAACCTCAAGTCACTTCTATGGTTTTGAGCGGGATGATCCTCATGCTCATATTCGATGGTTTAACAAGATTGCATCTACCATCAAGTACAAGAATGTCCCCACGTGATGTCAAGCTTCTTCTCGTTCCCATTTTCCTTGAGGGCAAGCCCGAATTTGGCTTGAAAAACAACCCCCTAAATCAATCGAAACATGGGAGGACCTGGTAAAGAAATTTGTGAACGAGTTCTATCCACCTTCTAAAACCACGAGTCTTAAAAACGAAATCATCAAGTTCACACAAAAGTTTGATGAATCCTTCAGTGAATCGTGGGATCGTTTTAAGGAGTTGCTCCGCAAATTTCCTCACGGTTTCTCCGAAGTTAATGCAACTCGATACTTTCTATAATGGAGTGAGTCAATCCGATCAAGATTCTCTCAATTCCTCCGCTGGAGGAAATTTCTTGAGCAAAACTGTAAAAGAAGCTTTAACGATAATTGAAAACAAGTTTAAAGTCCGCACTGCACGAAGCAAACCGGTTGTTTCCCAAGTCAGTGTTGGTCCTTCTTCTTCATCGCCCGTGAGTCAATCTAGCACCGATGCTAAGATTGACAAACTCACTGAAGCAATTCAAGCTTTGGTTCTCTCCAACCAAAAGAAAGTTTCTTTTCCACAAACTTCACCTCCTTCTGAAGTTAAGAAAGTGGAAGTCTGTGTTACTTGCGGTGGCCCCCATGCCTATTACAACTGTATGGCCACCGATGGTAACCCCTTTGAAGCAAACCTGTGGGCGGGATTTCTAATCAAGGAGGCAACCAATACCGTGCTCCTATAGACCCAAACCACCGTCCCTAACCACTACCCTGGACCACCCGGTTTCAACCAAAACCAAAACCGTAATCAAAATCAGAATAGAATGAACCAAGGTTTTCAAAACCAAGGTAATTTTAGTCAAAATAACGGTTTTCAAAATCAAAGTCAAAATTTCCAAAACCAAGGAAATTTTAATAGAAACCAAGGTCCGGGAAATTTCAACCCAGGGTATTTTCATGGCAATAATCAAGGAAATTTCCAAAATCAAGGCCCTAATCCAAACAATAGAGGCCAGAATTTTCCTGCACAAAATCAAGCCATTGTTCCAACCGGACCATCATCTGATGAGTTGTTGAAGCAATTCATGAAATCCCAAGAGGAAATGAATAGGTTGTTGGTTAGCCAGATTTCTGACATTAAGAAGTCTTTAAATGATCGACCCTCGGGCTCAGGTACTTTACCTAGCAACACGATCGCTAATCCGATGGGCGATGCAAAGGCGATCACAACCAGAAGTGGTGCTTCGTATGATGGACCCGCTATTCCTACTACCTCTTCTTCTTCTCTCCCGAAGGTAGTGGAAAGTGAACCTGAGGCGACAAAGGACAAGGAACTTCCTACTAATAACGGAGGTACCAGCAATGTCCATCCTCAAGTTGTCCCAAAACCAAAGACCAAACCTGGAGTTGTTTTTGAACCTCCAGTTGAAAACCCCAAATCCAAAACGTCTATTCCTTACCCCTCACGTTTAAATGAGCAAAAGCTCCGTGAAAAAGCCAGTCATCAAATGGAAAAAATTTTTCAAATTTTCCAAGAACTACATTTTGACATAAGCTTTGCGGATGTCATCATGCTGATGCCCAAGTTTGCATCAACTCTCAAACACATGTTGAGCAATAAGGAAACACTGTTTGAAATGGCCAAAACTCCTTGAACGAGAACGCTCAGCAGTTCTGTTAAAGAAGCTTCCCGAGAAGCTAGGAGATCCTGGAAAATTTCTTCTCCCTTGTGTCTTTCCAGGAATGATTGAATGCTTTGCCCTTGCCGATCTTGGTGCAAGCATCAATCTGATGCCTTATTCAGTATGGAAGAAACTCTCTCTTCCAGAACTTATTCCTACCTGCATGACTCTTGAGCTTGCAGATCGTTCTATATCGCGTCCTCTTGGCATCGCCGAGGATGTATTTGTGAAAGTAGGAAAGTTCCATTTTCCAGTTGACTTTGTGGTTGTTGATTTCGATGCCGATCCTCGGGTTCCCCTCATTGTTGGACGAGGATTCCTGAGAACGGGCCGTGCTCTCATTGATGTATTTGAGCAAGAAATCACGTTACGTGTGGGTAATGAAGTTGTCACCTTTAACCTTGATCAAACTTCGAGGTACTCCTCAAATTATGATTCTGAATCGGTTAATCGAATCGATTTAATTGATATTGCTTCAGAGGAGTACTCTCAAGAGTTTCTTGGTTATTTTCATAATTCTGTGAGTGGGGATTCCACCACATCTTCTCAACCAATCATTGCCGACTCTTCCCCCTCTCTCACTCCGTTTGAGGGAGGTGACTTCTTTCTTGAAGAGATCGATGAATTTCTTGCTAGTGATGAATCAATTCCGCCTGGAATTGATGGTGTTTATGATTCGGAGGGAGATATCCTTTATCTCGAGCAATTGTTAAATGAAGATCCATTACCTTCACTCCCTCCGAAAGAGATCACGATTGAGGAAATCAAATCAGTACAAACATCTACTGAAGAATTTCCTGAGGTTGAACTTAAGGACCTACCTCCTCTCAGTATGCATTCTTGGAGGGTGATGATAAATTACCCGTCATAATTGCTAAAGACTTAACTGAGGAGGAGAAAACTGCTCTCATAAAGGTCTTGAAGTCACACAAGCAAGCAATTGCTTGGAAACTCTCCGACATTAAGGGGGCGTTTGGTTGGGGTAATTTGAAATTCCGGAATTTTAAATTCTAGAAAATTTAAATTCTTGAGAATTTAAAATTCTGGATTTAAAATACCTTCGCATGTTTGGTTGACAGAAATTTATAAATATTTTTTTTATTTTTTTAATAAAAATTTCATAAATATTTTATTTAGAAGTTTATAAAAAAAATTTTAAAAAAAGTTTATAAAACATTTATAAAAAAACTTTATAAAAAATTTATAAAAAAAGTTTATAAATAATTTATGAAAAAAGTTTATAAAAAAAATTTATAAAAAATTTATAAGAAATTTATAAAAATAATTATAAAAAAAGTTTATAAAAAATTTATAAAAAAGTTTATAAAAAATTCATAAGAAATTTATAAAAAAATTTATAAAAAAAAAGTTTATAAAAAATTTATAAAAATTTTATAAGAAATTTATAAAAAATTTATAAAAAAAAAAGTTTAAAAAAAATTATAAAAAAGTTTATAAATAATTTATGAAAAAAGTTTATAAAAAATTTATAAAAAAAGTTTATAAAAAATTTATAAAAATAATTATAAAAAAAAGTTTATAAAATATTTATAAGAAATTTATAAAAAAATTATAAAAAAAAAGTTTATAAAAAATTTATAAAAAAAGTTTATAAAATTTTTATAAAAAGAGTTTATAAAAAAAATCATAAATATTCTATTTTAAAGTTTATAAAAAAAATAAGAAAAAAAGTTTATAATTTTTTTTTCAAGTAAATTAAAATTCTTCACTTTTTGGAGGCATTCATATTCTCTCCGTTTTGGCAATTCGGGGAATTGTAAATTACTTCAAATGCCCCTTTTGAGTTACCAAACAAAACATTTGAAGGGAATTAAAATGCAAATGCCCCCAATATCCTCCAAATTGCCCCAACCAAACGCCCCCTAAGGGTATCAACCCTGAGTTTTGTACTCACAAAATCTTAATGGAGGATGACTTCAAACCAGCAGTCCAACATCAGAGAAGGGTGAATCCTAAGATTCATGAGGTTATCAAACAAGAGGTTCTCAAACTTCTTGATGCCGGTTTAATTTACCCGATCTCTGATAGTCCTTGGGTCAGTCCCATTCACTGTGTTCCTAAAAAGGGTGGCATAACTGTTGTCACAAATGAAGAAAACGAGTTAATTCCAACTCGATTGGTTACGGGATGGCGTGTGTGTATTGACTATCGCAAGTTAAACGAAGCCACCCGTAAAGACCATTTCCTCTACCCTTCATGGACCAGATGCTTGAGAGATTAGCAGGGAACGAGTACTATTGTTTCCTTGATGGTTTCTCGGGTTATTTTCAGATCCCCATTGATCCGCTGGATCAAGAAAAGACCACATTCACCTGCCCATACGGAACTTTTGCCTACAGACGTATGCCTTTTGGCCTATGTAACGCTCCTGGCACATTCCAACGATGTATGATGGCAATTTTCCACGACATGATCGGGGAAACAATGGAGGTGTTTATGGATGACTTCTCGGTCATTGGGGACTCATTTCAAACATGTCTCTCCCATTTAGAAAGAATGCTAAAACGGTGTGAAGACACCAATCTTTGTCTAAATTGGGAGAAAAGCCACTTTATGGTCAAAGAAGGCATAGTCCTTGGCCATAAGATTTCCAAAAGCGGGATTGAGGTAGATAGAGCCAAAGTTGATGTTATTGCTAAATTACCTCATCCTACTACCGTCAAAGGTATTAGGAGTTTTCTAGGTCATGCCGGGTTTTATCGCAGATTCATACAAGATTTTTCTAAAATCGCTCGACCTATGACCCATCTTCTTGAAAAAGATGCTCCTTTTACCTTCTCACCTGAGTGCATCGAAGCTTTTGAAACATTAAAGAAAAAGCTTACGGAAGCACCCATTCTAGTTGCCCCCGACCGGGATTTACCCTTTGAGCTCATGTGCGATGCAAGTGATTTTGCTATCGGTGCGGTCTTGGGGCAACGAAAAACCAAGCATTTTCAGCCTATCCACTACGCGAGTAAGACTATGGCCGGCTCAAACCCATTACACCACTCAGAAAAGAATTATTAGCTGTGGTGTATGCGTTTGAAAAGTTTCGGCCATACCTAATCTTGACCAAATGCGTGGTGTATACGGATCACTCGGCTCTCAAATATCTCTTTGCAAAACAAGATGCAAAGCCGAGATTGCTCCGTTGGGTTCTCCTCCTACAAGAATTTGATATCATTATACGTGATATAAAAGGAGCTGAGAACCGGCTGCGATCATCTGTCCCGTCTAGAAAACCCTCACCAGGATGTGTTCGAGAAAAGGAAATAAATGAAACATTTCCTCTCGAAACACTCAATGTGGTTTCTTTTCGTGGAGACTTTTTTACCCCATGGTTTGCTTGACTTTGCAAATTACCATGCGGGTAACTTTGTGGTGAAAGGGATGTCGTCCCAACAGAAAAACAAATTCTTTAAAGATGTGAAACATTACTTCTGGGACGACCCCTACTTGTTCAAAATTTGCGCGGATCAAGTCATCAGGCGATGTGTGTGTGGTCAGGAAGCCAATGACATTCTCAAGGCTTGCCATTCGGACCTCTTGGGGACATCATAGCCCCAACTACACCGCCAAGAAGGTGTTTGATTCCGGATTCTATTGGCCCACAATCTACAAGGATGCCCATGAATTTGTCAAAACCTGTGACGCTTGTCAACGTCACGGAAATATCTCACAAAGGAATGAAATGCCGCAAAACGCCATTCAAGTGTGTGAGATTTTTGACATCTGGGGCATTGACTTTATGGGGCCATTTCCTTCTTCTCGCGGTAATAAATACATACTCGTGGCCGTTGACTATTTGTCAAAATGGGTTGAAGCGAAAGCTTTGCCTACCAACGATTGATGAGTGTGTAAATACTCATCATTTTTGGCTAAATCTGAACTGCAAAACGTTTAAAAATGCTCAGAAATGCATCAAAATACTGAAAATATTCCAAAATTGCATTTTATATGTTTCAGATGCAAAATGTTTAAATTCAGATGAAAAATGAGCTAAGTTTGCATAATTGGCAGTTTCAGTCCCCCAAGTTTCAAAAATTGTCAGAAATAGTCCCTGAGCACTTATTTCAAAAGAAAAATCACCAAAGGTCCTTTTAAAATCATAACTTGTCATAATTAATCCTTTGGTGAAAAATGTCAAAAGTTTTGAGAAATTACAAGTTTAGTCCTTTGAGTTTCAAAAATGACAAGTTTGGTCCCTGGAATATTGGAGATTGACAAGTTTGGCACTTGGATTATAATTTCAGAATGTACATAATTGGTCCCTGGAAAATCAGTAATGGCAGCTTTGGTCCCTTGCACTTTCAGAAATTGCAAATCAAGTCCTTGTATTAATAACCTTGTCAAAACCCATTTGGACCCCTGTCATTAGCCCTTGTGACCCCCTTCCATTTGACCCCCCTTTATAATATTAAACCCGGTCAACACCAATCAACCCACCCACTCCCGCCTTTTTCTTCTTCCTTCAACCACCATGTCTGCAAACCCAGGCACACCCATCCTTCCAGCTAAACTTCACCTTTCCTTATTCCCCCCTTCTCACCAAACTCCAAGAAGCATTTAATGCTTCCCTTTCCCTTGCACTCAACCCCAACTGCTAAAACCATCTTTTGGCGCCAAAATTCAATCAAACGGCCAAGATCTTCTCAAGACATCCAAAGGTCCAAAATGGTAGTGGGATTCACTCAGAGGGCTAGTGGAAGCTTTTTGGTATAAAAAAAGGAGGAAAGAGAAGCTTGAAAAAGTAGTTCTTAGTTTGTGAAATTTCCTTTATGTCGTTTTAATATCAATGTCTTAGAATAAGTCTCAAACTGTTATCTTTTGTTTCTATGTACTAAAACTCAAGTTGTTTTATCAATATAATCTCATTTCAAGTGTTAATTCAAGGCTTCATTTAAGTTTCATGTTTTTGTGTCCACTGTTGTATAATTCAGTTTCAAGTTCTTATATTTAAGCTTTTAGAAGCCTATTTTCCAGTTCAAATAAGCTTATATAAGCTACTTATAGCTTTTTGTAAGCTTATAAATCAATTTCAAGCAACTTTGGTAGTGGGTCAACAAAAGTCAAACTGAGAAGGAATTTGGTTAAGCTGTCTTGGAAATGGATAATGGTGATGCAGAGCATGGATTTGGGTTGATATTGAGTTATTTTATGGTTTAGAATAGGTTAGTGGATCCTGTGTTCTTTGGCAAGCCATAGTGGCTAGGACCAAATGTGAGTTCATTTTCATAATCACTGCATAATCTGTATATGTGGTTAAGATTGGTTTTTACCTGTTTATTTAGTGGTAATTAGAGTAATTAGACTCAGTTTAATCAATAATACATGCTAGTTCAGTGGTTAGCTCATCTAAATTGCAAATCAGTAAAAAAAAAGTGTTGTTTGGATGGTATAGCAGACCTGTGTTTGAGGCTTGTTCAGTGGTTGATACCTGTTGTTTTAGGCTTGTTGAGCTCCATTGTACTCATTCTAGTCATAACAATGCACCTGCATTAGCTCATAGTCAAAATCACCTTAATCTGTCTTAATTAGCTTAACTGTTGGAATTTTACAAAATCAAAAACTTGTTTTGTGTTTAGAATTCATAGAGATAGCTTGCTTTAGGTTTAATTCATTATAATACATCACATTCAGTCCACAAATTGGTCTCAAATCTCATAAAAGTCAAAATAACAAAACTGTTTCAAAAGTCAAAAACTGAAAAATCCAGTTTTCACCCAACTGGGATGATTTTTCATGGGTTCAGTTTTGGGCCAAATCAAGTGAAACTTGGGGTTTAAAAACTTCAACTGGTCTATTTTCTTAATATCATTTTTGTAGATTTTTGGTAATTTTTTAAAAGCCCCAAAACAGCTTGTCAATTAGGGCTCATTTGCCCTGTGCACTGACTCAGTTAATACTGAGTCTGCACAGGTTTTGAGCAGGGCTTGTAACAAGCTCATAAGAGCTTGTCCAAGGCTCATTTTTGGTTTACAAGTTCTTGGCCAGGTCTAGTTTAGGTTCCAACTTTTGGTTTTAAGTCTCAGCTTATTGGGTAGCTTATTCTTTAGCTTAAAAGTAGTGGTAAAAACTGTTTTTAGCACTTAACTCAAATCATCATAATCATAGCAGTTTGCATTTTAAAGGTTTAGGATAGTTGTAATTAGTTGCTTTTGAGTAATTTTAGCATATTATAGCTTCTGTGTTCATTTGGTACTTTCTAGTTTTCATTTGCTTATTCCAAGTGCTTATCTATAAGCCCTTGTCACTGCAGCTTCATATTCCTTCACACAGGCCACTGTTTTTATATTTTTCTTAGATTCATAATATTAATTTAGACTTTTCCTGAATTTTTCATATTTTTCTAGCACTGTTTGCTATTTTTCTTCATTTAAAACAGTTTTTAGGCATTTTTAATTAGCTTTTAATACAATTAAATCAGAAAAGTTTAAAAAAAAAATAAGTTTTCATTTTTCCTAGGTTAAGATAAATATAAAAAGTCAAAAAAATATTTTCCCAGATTTTTCATAGTTTAATTTGTAATTTTTAGCAATTTAATTAGTTTTAAATAGTTTTTAATTCATAGAAAATAGAAAAATAATCAGAAAAATACAAAATTAGTTTTTAAAATTCTCTTTAGTTATTTTAGATTTTTCTAAGTCATAATTTCATTTTTCTAGCTTTATTTCATATTTTCTTGTATTTTAGGGTATTATTTAATATGTAAAAATAGTTTTTAATTAATAATAATTAAATAAATAGTTTTAAAAATAATTTTCTTTTTATAAAAATTTTCTCTTATCATTAGGATTGTAAAAATGTCATTTTCATATTTTTAGGATTTATATTGCTTCAGTTTCACATTTTCTTTTGCACGTCACGTAGTTTTTAATTTAAATTTTATAAAAGAAAAAAATCAAAAACATCATTTTGCAAATAGTGATAGCGTTTATTTAATATAATTTATCTTTTTAATTTTATTTAATTTGCATTTAAGCCCCTGTAATTTATATAATTTTTCTTTAGGTATAATCAATCACAATCCTTTTCCCGTTCAAATTCTCTCGATCACTATTCGTTTGGTTATTCTCGCACAGCTCGTTGGGACATAACGATCTGGGGAAACACTGTACTCTCCTGGACTTCATTGCATTGGTGTCTGAACTGTTTTAAGTTTCTTACGGTTAGCCATTCACAAGTGGCTAGCTTGTGTGAGATAACTTGACGGTTTGCCACCAATCAGGTACCTATAGTCTTTTGAAAAGTTGTTGTGGTTAACCCTATGTGAATTATTCCAAACTGGTTTATTCTCCCTTGGCTTATGGTTGGTAGATCTAGTCTTTGGGAATTTGCTTAAATATTCTGAGTGAAATTCACAGTTCTTAATCAAATGATCAGGACTATAACAAACAAAACATAATTTTTGACCCATACTCCCAAAATTTCGTCTTTTAGTTCTATGACCAAACCTAACCTGACTTTTTGGTGAATTATGAAAATTATTTTGACCAAAATTATCCCAAAAAGGTTTAGCAGTATTTTGAAAAGATTTTGTTAGGAATTAGAAATTCCATAGTGAAGTGTCGGTCACCCCAAATATTATCTAGCATAAGTTAGCTCGTAGACATTACGTTATTTACTAGTTATTTAGTTAGTCATTTAGTTTAGTGCAACACCGTGGAGGACGGACGGGTCTTTACCCACTGTATGCCTGATCCACAGTCCGAAGGAGGACGTATTGTATGTAACTATAAATACCCTCTACCTCAAGAGCCATGGTTTGATCATCTATCACATGTTCTTGGATTTCTAGTGGTTTTATATGGTTTTTTTGGGTTTGAAATAGTTTAGAGGTATTTGCATCATTTGGACCATTTTGTGTGTTAAAGCTTTGATTTTGATTGTACTTTTGTGTTTAGGATCATCATAAGTGTTTAGGTTTTGATTTGGAAGGCTTGAATCATCGTGGTTGGGTTGTTTTTGGATTGAAAAGTGGTGTTTTTGAGATTTTCTTGCTAGCGACTTGAGTCACGGATTTTTATTCTTGGTAGCGACTTGCTTTGTAAGTTTGTAGCGACTTGTAGTTGAAGTGGTAGCGATTTGAGCTTAGCGACTTGTCTATTGAGACAAGCCGACAAATAGTACAAGTTAGTGGATTCTCCACTATGGCTAGCGACTTGGTGAGGTTAGCGACTTGCTTCAGAAATTGTTAGCGAGTTGTAGTGTAAATTGTTAGCGACTTGATACTAGCGACTTGGACACTTAGCGAGTTGTTCTTTAGCGACTTGTCTGCTTAGCAATTTGGTGTTAGCGACTTGGACCTTAGCGAATTGCTCTTTAGCGACTTGACTGTGTAGCGACTTGGTGCTTTAGCGACTTGTGTCCAGCGACTTGGGTCCTAGCGACTTGGTCTTAGCGATTTGGTTCAAGAATTCTTAGCGACTTGTTGACTTTTCCCGACAAAACTTCAAACGGCTATAACTTTTGATCCGTAGCTCCGTTTTCAGCGTTCTACCCATCAAAACGACCGTGAGAACAAGGATAATGGCACACCGAATGAACGGTCAACCTTCGAGGCCTAAATCCGCTCCGAACAGAAGTTATTGAGGTTTTTATGTTTTTAGACCTAAATTTCTCCGTAAAAACGAGCATAAACCAATCCAAATCTCAACCAAACAACATCTCTGCTAATCCTACAAACAATCATAAGTCCTAACACACAATTGTCTATCATTGTGACAATCCATCAGTCATCTTAACACGTTCCATTGGTCATTGCTTAACGGTTTGGTCTTGATTTTAGTAAAATCCCGCAAAAGAT
This sequence comes from Chrysanthemum makinoi, assembly GCA_910596185.1. Lineage (NCBI taxonomy): Eukaryota > Viridiplantae > Streptophyta > Magnoliopsida > Asterales > Asteraceae > Chrysanthemum > Chrysanthemum makinoi. The sequence goes on from OU343225.1 coordinate 146,374,428, forward strand.
TCTATTTCTCGGTTTAAATCATAGACTTGTAAAATCCCGTGGATTCATCAACATCATGTCTTACACTCCTGATTCAGTGATTTCAGAAGTACTCAAACTGTATGATGCTGTAAGCAACCATGAGAATATTAGCTATACGAACGTTACAGATGATGGAATCAATCAATGATGATTTGAGTTCTTCATGCTCCGAGTCCAATGAGAAAGATTTTCACCTGTTCAGGCTACAGAATGCCATGCAAAATGAAAGCAGAATTGAACCTTATCAACAACTTCACTCTCACCTCATGTTACTTCTACCCACATCAATGGAACGAACATGTATTGCCCTCTTCCGTCAGGACCTATCCACTTTAACAGGAACTTTGTTGTTAAACCTAGAGCAATTGGAGCTACAACTTGACAAAGAGAAGGTTCAAAAGGATAGTTCCAGTGCTGCACTTCAAGTGATCTACAAACACTTTCAGTCATTCATTAGAAGGGAATTCACATTAGACTATGATCAAGATATGACTGAAATGTCCTTCAAGAGACACACTGGAATGGAAATTAGCATGTTCACAGAGACACTTATCCATCTCATGGATAATGTGGAGAAGTATATTGAGGAAGTTATTCAGACAGATGAAAAAGTGGATGAGTGTCTGGTGCAGTTGAGAGATAGTTGTGATAAGTTGGGTAATGTATCTGTTGAAGAATCCGGTGTTGCTGAATGCACAATGTCAGAGACAACAAATTATGATGAGTCGGGTAAAGAACCAGATGATGGATCAGTTGACACTGAATACATAGGCTCGTGAGATAGATAAGCTTGATAATGCCATTGTCCAGGTGACTCTTGTTACACATGATGGATGCAGATATCGCACCAAAATTGAGCGGGTGTCATGTAATGAGGTACCTTTTTATCGTTCAACATAGTGCATCTGCTAAACTACTTAAACAAACTGATCATTATGCTGAACATGACATTGATAAATGTTCAGAATGAGGCTGAGTCGAGATTAAGTGTTTCAAAATAAAAGATATGGTTGATAAAAAGGCTTTTGATGAACTTTCAAACAAACTCTCAAAACTGGAAAAACATTGCATTTCACTTGAAATTACAATACAAATTAAAGAAGAAAGCTTTCAACTTAACAAACCATGTAAAAATCCAAGCCTTCCTGAATTCCGTGAACTTTTTGAAATTAACACTTTGAAAGCTCAGCTTCAAGACAAAGAGTCAACTATCAACAATTTGAAGAAACATATTTCTAATATGCATGTGAAAAGTAATTTTGTTACAAGTAATTCTGATGTTAATACTATTGATGATATTCAAATGAGAAATGATGAATTAGCGGTTTGTGTGGCCAAATTACTAAAGGAAAATGAGTCTTTGAGAAAGCATCACATAGAACTAAGTGACTCTGACAAAGAAGCTAGAACTAAGTCAATAGAACAAACAAACTCTTTGATAGCAAAAATTGATGATCTCAAAGCTCAACTTCAAGAAAAGAGTTTCGCCATTGTTGCTTTAAAAAATGAGCTCAGAAAAACAACAGGGAATAGTGTGAACACTAAGTTTGTAAAACCATCAATCTTGGGGAAACCAGTTATTAGACAACCGAATGCGTTTAGATCTGAACGACCAAAATTTTCAAAAACGTGGTTTGCCTCCCAAGTTGATGCGAAACAAGTTTTGACAAAACCAGTCACTTCACCTCACTTGCCTAGGAAAATTGATATGAATGACTTGTATAAGAACTCGTATCTAGAAATGGCTAGAAAGAAGGCACATAATCGCAAAGATGGAATTTTAGGTGCAAGACCTAGGGTGATGAATTCTTCGAGATTTCAAGGCACTGCTAGTAGTTCTGAACCATTACCTAGGAACACTAATCTAAAGACTAGGAATTGGCTTACATCTAAGAGTAGTTGCATTTCGATTAAAGCTATTCCTATAGTAGATCACTCTAAGAAATCTAGATCTATTTCTGAATCCAAACAAGCTGTTTGCTCAAAGTATCTGAAATGTATCTTTAATGCTAATCATGATAAATGTCTCACAAAATCCCTGAAGAAAGTAAATGCTCATGCAATGGTACAACCTGTTAAGTCTAGGATTCACACTAAGTCATCCACAGTGCATATGAAGCAAATGAAACCAAAATCTTCGCCTAGATGGTTACCAACTGCTAAATCTTTGGAAACTAGGAATAAGGATAAGTCTTCCACTATGCATAAGAAGCCTAACAATCCTAGACCTTTCCATAAGTGGATACCATCTGGTAGAATTTTTAAGGATGCTGGACTTAGGTGGATACCTACAAGAAAGCTGTTTACCGATGGCAAAATCAAGGTTGACTGTGTAACCCCAAAGGATTTGGATACTAATGTTACTAACCAATATATATGCAATCAAGTTTGTAATGTTAGTACAGGTATTCCTTACTCAGTTGCAGATACTTCGATCCTTCACTACATGGACTGGCTTAAAGTATGGATAACAAATGGATTGATATCTCATAATTCACGGGTTCAAGTTACTCAACCTTGATATTCAATTTGCTATGACGTATGAACACATCAGGTCATCCCTCGTACTCTAAAGAAAAGAAAAGTGTACGTGTCAGTGCGCTTTATCTTCAAAGGAAGAGAAATCTTCTTATGACGTATGAACACATCAGGCCATGCCTCGTGACTCTAAAGAAAAGAAAAGTGTACGTGTCGTTTATCTTCAAAAGAAGAGAAATCTTCTTATGACGTTTGAACACAACAGTTCAAGCCTCGTTCCTCAAAGAAAAGAAAAGTGTACGTGTCAGTGCGCTTTATCTTCTGAAGAAGAGAAATCTACTCTATTATGACCATTCTCATCAACATGCTTCATGCTTTTTCCAAGTGCTTTCGATTATCAAGTGAACCGGGCTGCCGATGATTGTTTTCTTATTCCACTTGCTCAACTATAATGACGATGTCGACATCATGTGCTAATTTTGCGGGGGAGAAGTGTGAATAGAATACTTTTGGATGATTTCACTTATTTAGTCAAGAATGGCAACTTCGTCTGCAATTCTTGAGGGGGAGAAGAAGTATGATGACACTACATGTTGTTTTATATGAGAATAAATGGTCAAACGGCTCCTAACTCATGTAAGAACCGAGCTTCTTCTTATCGGGTCATCTTCACATGGAGTTTCTTTTAAGAGCCGTTGGTTGACATCTTCACTCGGATTGATGAGTTTATCACAAAGTGCTTCCGGTTAATGCTTCACGTATACATCAACATGATGATTCCTAACAATCTCTCTGTTCTTGTTTGATGTGATTGGTAGTTTGGTGTTACCATCTTGTGTGTTCGATTGCCCGATTGCTGATTTCCTTGATGAACATCTTTCTGTTCTTGTTTGATTGGGAGGGATTTTAGTTAAGGATTTGCAAGATGTAAGTTAATTGGGATGCTTTTTGGTGGGATGCTTTTTGGTGTGAGTTGAAGATGTTAACACTCTATTCCCCATTTAGAAAATCTTGAAGAAGGTCGAGTCTATAGTCGGTTCTACATTCTCTGCTACATGTCAGAAGACTAAAGACGAGTTGCATTTGATTATCTAAAGACTTCTTCTTAATTTGGGCATTTATTAAAAGATTGTCGGTTTAGAGAAGAGCACTAATTGGGGGAATGTGATATGTCGAATTTAATCCCCAATTAGACTTGCTCATATTCTTCAAAGAAGTTGATTCTTACAAAGACTTCTAATGTTCTTCTCACATGATTTCTAGTATTTGGGCTTATATTGTTGCTAATTCAAGTATCAAAACCAGCAAGGGGAAGGAGACATACATATAAAAGCATAACGAGTACACATGATGAACTTAATACTTCTAAGTGATTGAAGTTATCTTGGGAGGACAAATGTCATGACCGAGAGAAACTCAAGTGTATCTAGTGGCTTCTAGTGTTCTTATTCCAACTATGTAGGGGAAGAGATGTTAGAGAAAGTTTCGAAGATAAAGAGGTACACAAGTACAACATATTTAAGGGAGATAAATGTGTAACATGAGGGAGGTGTTATCAGTTATCCTCTCGTTGGGAATGTTTGTACTTCAGATTCTTGAGCTTTATACACATTCATCAGGGACAAAAGATGTGAACATAGGGGAGGTGTTCTTCATTACCCTCATGATGTGTATTCGGGAGAGTTCTTGGATATTGGTGTACTTCGGATTCTTGAGCTTCATACACATTCAGATGGGACGAAAGATGTGAACATAGGGGAGGTGGTCTTCATTACCCTCATGATGTGTATTCGGGAGAGTTCTTGAGCATTATACAAAGAGACTGACTGCATCAATTCAACTACTTGGGGGAATTGCTCTCATGACATCTTTTGGAATGGATCGCTTCAGACTTCAGTGGAAAAGGAATTTGAGAAGAGGTATTCAAATGTGGGATGATACGTTGCTGTTCTTGTTGATGATATAACCCCGAATGGAGAATCTCGATTATCGTTCTTAAAAGGAGCGGCGGGAGTTATGATAATGGTTTGCTTCTCTGTGCACCTGGCTAAGACAAGCTTGAAATAGAGCTTCAAATATGCTCATCTAATGGATTTTCGGTTTGGGGGGAAGCTGCCAGAGTCTCACTTTCAGATGGTTCAATTTCTTTCTTCAATGCAAGAGCTTCTGTAGCTTTGGTGGTGAAAGTTTTAGGGATGATGACTTCTATCTTCTACAACGGGGCTGCTCGATATCCTTATCTCGGTACTCGTATCATCATCTTCTTAAACTATATCATCTAATCTATCTTTGTAAATATTTTTCAAAAAGCAAAATAGAAAAATATAAAACCAACAAAAACCAAATAGAAAAATATAAAATCAATAAAAACCCATAAAAATTTGAAAAATCAGAAAATACCAAAAATATTGTTTTTCTAAGACATGTCTTCTGGTATCGATAACATCTACGGTCTCAGAAATGTCATTCAATAATGGCACGGGACCATAGATGAAGTTCGAGCAGGATGTGTAAATATTCTTTTCTAAACATGTCTCAAAATATGGCTTGCGCTTACTTCCTGATCAGAACCTGCTAAAACTAAGGTTTGCTATTATTTCAGATAGCAACCCGCTCTTCAAGGAAGGAAAGTGTTGCGCTAAACCAATTTTTCAAATATTTCGTGCACTTATCCTAAAACAAAACAAGGAAAGCATGTCGTCAAAAAGACTGTTGTTCCTACACAAATGTTTTTCCATCTACAATTCTTTAGAAAAATATTTGTTGTGTTTTCAAAATGATGGTAAATGAGTTGTTTGAAAAATCAATCAGAATCAGAGTTTTTATTAAATTTGCAAACTCAATCAATGACTTCCGCGCTTTAAATCTTGTCATAAAATGAGTCATTGATTGAGGGAGAGAATGTTTTTCAAATTTATATCATCTATCGGACTTATCTAATTATCCTAAATACTTAACTGAAAAATGATGTTAACCTACGTTGAAGGACTAGGTGCCTAGGATATGATTGTTAGGATTAGATGATTAGAGTTTGAGAAACACATTATTCCCATGCCTATGTATGATTTGATTGACATGTTGAATTGACTTTTATTAGTCGATTGTTTCTTGGGTGATGTCGACCACCATATATCTGTATGTGTGTTCACTAACGTATGCAGTATATTGGTATATAAGAATGTTCCCGATCCGGATCCCACAAATGAATATGATTGGATACCGAAAGGAAAGGGTAACTATATCTTGGGTTGACAAATGAAGAAACGGAGCATAATTGGACTTCTATGGAGTGTTGGCATGGAAAAATGCAACGTAAGAGGTCTCATCTTTGCATCAGAGATGGTTTTCTTCTAAGTGATTGAAGAAACCGAGCTTAATTTGACCTCAGTTGGCATTAAAATGCAACGTAAGAAGTCTCACTGCATCAGCAGACGGTTTTTCTTCTAAGCCTTACAGCAACAACAAAAGCTTCTCAACCACCGAACGTGTCTTTGTGCAGGATACCATTTTTAAACAATTTTGAAAAATTTGATTAAATTGTTTTGAAAATTTATTGGACTAAATTTTGTAAATCACCGGACTTCATTTTATCAAAACCTAAGTCACTCAATCAACGACTACAGTTATCGATTGAGAGGGAGAGTGATTTAAAATAAAATATTTTCAAACGATATTTCTTCATAAAAGTCCGGTTTGTACGTAATAAAGTGGTGATCTAAAGATTTAATGTTATGTCATGGTATGATTTTCTTTAAAACTCAAAGATCTTACAAAATAAAAAAAATTCTGTTCTTGTTTGATTGTGAAATTGTTTTATTTTACTTAAAAGATCTCTTAAAAACTATCATACCTGACACTAACAATCTTTAATGTCGAAAAACTGTTCCTTATTAATCATTTTTCAAAATTGAATCTTGCCAAGTCTTTCCCTAAAACTTTCTAAATGATTTAAATCAATCGGGATCCAAAATCTCAATTGGTTTGAAAATTTTGATCGGGGGAGAGATCGTGATTTAAATCTCAAATTTGTTTTAATGGAATTGGTTTTAGTCCTTCAAAGGCACTCCTGCCTCCATGTGCCAAACGATTTCATATACACAATGCACATGTTGAGGAGGAGCATTTATCCAAAAACCAGATGAGTATTTAAACAAGGCACATATTCTCCCATGTTTTCTAAACCTGATTAAATCACTTGAGATCCAAAATCTCAAAGGGTTTGATATTTTTGATCGGGGAGAATTTGTGATTAAATAATGAAATTTGATAAATGATGATCGATTTGATTCAAATGTGCAGGCTGCTCTCTCATATGTGCTAAACGTTTTCGAATCTCGAAGCACGTATTGAGGGGGAGCGAATGGTTTCTTAAAGGCTTTTGTGATCGTGATTATGCTTCAAAAAGAACTCTTTCCTCTATGTGATAAAATGATTTCATATATCCTATGCACATATTGAGGGGGAGAAATTTACCAAGAAAATCAAATGGCTTTTTCTATGAAAATTGTGATCAAAGAAAATATTTCAAAGTCCTCTTGCCTCCATGTGCTAAACAATTTCTAAATCATATGCACATGTTGAGGGAGAGGTTTTCTAAATGATCAAAACAATTAAGGTACAAAATGCTTTGATCTCGTATCACAAGTACCTTGATTGTTTTTCCAAATGATTTTTCAATTGGTTTCAAGGAAGAATGAACTGTACCAAAAGACCGACCATTTTACTTTATGTATGGAGTTCTAAGGATGGTGAGGTTAGGTATTAGTTCCCACGATCCGCCAGAACCGGAGGGATATACCCAGGGACAATCCACTAGATAGTGTAGAGTCCTTAGGTATATTGAAAAAAGGAGAAAAATGAGAATATGGGAAGAGTGCCGACTGAGACAGAGCTAGTACTGGAATAAACCCAACAAGGTTCTAGTAATGAAGTCTCGGTAAGCACTGAAGGGGTTGAAGAATGAAAAAGAAATTAATGTGAAAATGGTGAAAAGAAATAGCCCTCCAATAATTCAACCTTAGGGCAGAAACCGGGTTCAATACATATGCTACTGGTTGTTACCAAGGTAACACTGGTATTGAAGACTAGACGTCATGGACCCAAAGGACGCGACCGCACTAAAACTTCCCAAGCTACTCAAGTTCATCTTAAAAGGGCTTGTTTCACTCTCACGGGGAACCGACATAATCTATCGACTTTCTCTTAGAGATTGTTGATATTGAAGAAGGAGACCCTCTCCCTAGTCTCCGGCATAGGAAACCAAATGTGCACAATTGAGTCTAGAGCCAAGAGATCATCCACAATATTTCATTAGGACACAAAATTATTGAAGACATGCTGTTTCACACAATGTGGAAAGTAAGAATATATTAAGAGTCCTACGCATTATCCTTGTGGTATTGCCAGAACATCTGAGTGGTATGTAAAAGTATTCATGATGAAGATGGAAATCCTTCTAGAGCCAACATCAAACAAGCTCTTGTTGGGTGACATGTGAGATCTTGCAAAAGATCAAGCTTGTGATAACTGGATAGAAACAATGGGGCGATTCACTCGTGAATCTACCTTGGTCCAGGATTGGAATTGACGAATACTTTTGGAAAAACCGTTCGATGTGCAAATCTTCTTTTCTCTAGCACGTCGAATGTGTATTCATGTTTTCAAACTCAAAAAGTATCTCTGATTGAAAAAATACTTTTGGAAAAACCGTTCGATGTGCGAATCTTTTCTTTTCTCTAGCACGTCGAATGTGTACACTTTTCAAATACAAAAAGTATTAATGATTGAAAATTGATCTTTCTCATAAAACCTTCGTCGTATTGCAAAACTCTTTCTTCTAAGCAATACACGATTGTTTTTCAAATCATTTTTCATCAATCAGTGAATCTCAATTCGCTGGTTCACTCACTCCGTGTTGTCTTCTTTGAGACGCTCCGGTTTGAGAACGGCTAGAACAGCTGCAAAACCCTGTCAAGGAGATTCTTAGGAATCCTACCTGATCATAGGCAGTACTTGTATCGATCAACGGGAACCGTGGGCGTGTACCTCAATTCAACGAAAGTGATCAAAGACACTTTCGTGTGTTTTATTGCTAACTGTTGTTTGCAGATATATTTGGACGGTTGAAGCCGGTCGAATTGAGGAGTCAATGCAAAGCCGCATGCTCACAAAGATCCACACTTAATTAAAGAAATCATAACGGGTGCATATCTATGAACCTGCTCGATATTTTCATACTATGCTTCGCTACGCCGCAAATATCATGAACCAGTAAAAGCTTCCGCTACTCTGATGGAAAGATGTCATGATTCAAAAGTGTGAGCATGTCGGTCCCAAAGTCACAACAGCACATGATGGCAACACAACAAAGGGTGATCCAGAGATTTACTCTGGCTGATGATCTCAAAGAAAGCTCGAAGATCATCAATGATGTGGATCAGTTAAAGGCTTCCACTAAAAGTACAAAATTATGCGGACTTTGAAGTTGCACTACTTAAGCACAAAGATTGTGGAAGTGAAGAATTAAAGTCTACGAGCTCAAGACTGAAGATAAAATAGAATGCTAGGATTCGAAATGTAAAACATGGGGTGACCTCCCTTAGGGGGAGATTGTTAGGAATTAGAAATTCCATAGTGAAGTGTCGGTCACCCCAAATATTATCTAGCATAAGTTAGCTCGTAGACATTACGTTATTTACTAGTTATTTAGTTAGTCATTTAGTTTAGAACAACACCATGGAAGACGGACGGGTCTTTACCCACTGTATGCCTGATCCACAGTCCGAAGGAGGACGTATTGTATGTAACTATAAATACCCTCTACCTCCCAAGGTAGAGGGTTGGACCTTTCTCATTCTTAATCTAACCTTCTATGTTTTCTTTCACTTTCTCTCTAGAAAGGATCCCACTTTATCTCTCTAAACTCTATACTATTCGATCCATTGTTGAGCTTATTTGTGTGTTTATGAAATCCAATATGTTACAGATTTTCTTGAAGGTACTGCTGAATGTTTAGCAGTACTTTGAGTTGAAGGTACTGCTTAACGCTTAACATTATCATCCTTAGGTTTTTCAACTGTTTCTTTTGGGGTTTCAGAACTAGATGGACCTGAATTAGATTGACCAGTAAGCTTTTTCCTAAACTCTAAATTGTCTACTCCAAAACAAGAAACATCTGTCCTAAGTGGTTGAAAACTACCAGTGGGATGAGGAACTGCATGATAACCCTTGTCTTTCTTAAATTCAGGAGGTGTTTGACTAATTGATTCCTCATTACTAGATGTGTTATCTTCTGAGCTAATGAGTTCATCATCACTAGTTACTATATCCTCTGAATCAATTTGTTCCTTATCACTAGGTGAGGTCTCTTCTGTATTGCTAAAGTTCATACCAAAACCTAGGCCAGTTTTAATGTGTGCTCTTCTATGTTGTTCAACAAAACTAACATGTGAAAGGCCAGATTCTCCCCAGCGGCAAAGTGTTCTAACAATTCATCCCTTTCTTTAGTCAGCTTTTCAATCTCAGAAATCTTACATCCTAACTTCCATTCACTTAATTTTAATTGATAATACTGTTGCTCATACTTTTCTGCCCAAGCAATTTCATTATTTTCATGAGTTAATATTTTGGCTTCCATTGACTCTAAAGTTATTTGATAACCAGCTACTTCAGACCTAGCCCTTTTACAATTATCTCTTTCAGTTACATAATCTTTAAGCACTTTTTGATAAAAATCATGACACTTAGAGCATACCTGAGAGATAGGGGTGAACTTGGTGAAGTAGCTACCATAGCGAGCATAACAGGTTCTTCTTCACTTTCCATGCTCCAATCAAAGCTTCCAAGACCATCTCTTGATTCTAAAGCAGCAAATCCTGGTTCCTCATCAAAAGCTGTGCTCCAATCAAACTCTTCCATTGCTACCATAGAGTAGGTTACTTGGTTCATCATCAAAATTCAGCACTCCAGTCAACCTCTGATAGATTTTCTTGAGCAACCAAAGCTTTTGTTTCAATAATAGGAATTTCCTTTAGTTCAAGCTTGGGTTTCTCAATCATTCTATTTGCCTGATATTTAGCAAACTTGCATTCTCTTGCAAAGTGTCCAGTTCTTTGACAATTAAAGCATTCAATCTTGGACTTGTCAAATGTTATACCCTGTTTGGGTTTGAAGTCAATGCCTCTTCCTGTTTTCTTCATGAACTTCTTGATCTTAGCTATGATCATAGCAACTTGCCACCTTATATCAATTTCTTCAAGAGCATCCTCTTCAATTTGTGACAAATCTTCTTCATAAGTAACAGGTAATGTGGCTTGTTGAGTGAAGAAGGAACATACAACTTCATCAGAGTGGATGGTGTTTGTAGGTAATGATGTAGGATTAGGATAAGCAACAGTACTTTGAGAAACAGTACTTTGAGTAGGATAAGCAGTACTTTAGTGGAAGTACATGCAGCTCTCTTTTCAGAAGACACAAAAGCAATACTGTGAGATTTTGAACTTGTTTGGCCATTCATCTCATGCTCATATACCTTCAAATGATTGTAGAGATCATCAAAGTCCATAGTGTCCAAACCAGGTTGTCCTCTGATCATAGTAGCAATCACATGCCATGTGGATGGCAAACTTCTTAAGAACTTCAGGTTTGCATCTTCAACAGATACTTCTGCTTTGTATAACTCTAGCATACTAAGGAGATTTTGGAATCTGTCATAGGCAGCATCAATACTTTCTCTTTCACCAACAGTGAATGTTTCAAACTGTTGCTTCAACAGATTTCTATGCATCTTCTTGGAAGCATCATTACCTCCAAATCTTGTCTTGAGAGCAGCCCATAGTTGTTTTGCATCCTTAGCATCATGGAACTTGAGTAGGTGACCATCAGGAATAGCAGACAACAGTATATTGAGAGCCTTTTCTTGATTTCTTATTGTAGCTGCTGGCAAGATGGACTTAGGTGGTTTAGGTTGTCCAGGAACTTCTACAGGATCTGCAATAACTTCATTACCATTGACAATTACATTCCACAGTGCATGGTCTGTAATAGCAATGTACTGCTTCATCTTCATGCTCCAGAGATCATATTCTCCCTTCTTGATGATAGGAATTCTGATTGAGGTGATGGATGGGGGTGGTGCAGCTTCAGTAGACATCTTTAGGGTTTGTAGTTAATACGGTTTTAAGGGTTTCTTCTTAATCAAAGTTTCCACACAAGCTCTGATACCACTTGATGGATCGATATACTCTGGCCAAACTAACTATATAGCTTGTAAGGGCTTAGCAACCTCGGATAAATCCTAAGTTACTAACAATGAAACACTGAATTTACTCTATTAAGCATGCGGAAACTACTTCAATAAAGCTAAGAAGAATAACTTTAAACTTCAACGACTTTTTATTAATACTCGACCTGCTTGATACACAGATTCACTAACAACCCTAATAACTCTAATATCGAACTTGATAAACTCTAATATTCTCTAATATTGCGTATGCATTCGTACCTCTAATGCCAATCTAGGGGTCCTTTTAAAGGCATAAGGAAAACCCTAGTCGGTTTACAATTATAATCCTTGTACGACAAATAATACTAAACTAAACTAAGAATATTCTATAATTACAAAGCTTTTCATAAACGATATAGCAGTTCTTTGGCTTTGCAGTACTTTGATGTTGAGCAGTACTTTGACTTTCTTCAGCACTTTGACTATTATATCCCAACATTTATCATCCATCCCTAAGCTATCATACAAAAACAGTCTTCTACAAACGATAATCGTATCAAGATGGTACGTTGCTGGTGTGGTAAGCAAGCTATTATTCGCACTTCGTAGACCTCTGCCAACCCAGGGCATCGATTCTTTGGTTGTCCTGTTGAAGTAAGTGCGTCTTAATATTTATTGTGTTAGTTTGTTTTCGCAGGCAGCAAAGTACATTGTAACAATGGTGGTTGTTTAATGAATTGTCATAATCATGAATAGGGGTCTTCTTGTCGGTGGATAAGATGGTATGATCTTGAAATCTGTGCTCGTTCAAGAATGATCATACCAGGCCTTTTGAGGGGGAGAAATGAGCTTGAGGCAAGATTAGTAGCTGCTGAAGGTGATGTGTCGAAGTGGAAGATTTACCTGGTGCTAAGTTGGATGTTTTTCTTGATTGTTTATACATTGGGATAACCTTTTTAGCTTTTATGTAATGAGGCGAGATGGTTAATGTTCTGTAACTTGAATTGTAGTAACGTTATTATGAAGTATTCAGTTTGTTTTATTTTTTATTTTCAATGCCTTATGGGTATGCAGCTGGTTAGCAATTTGTTTAGGGTTGACTTTTAAATGTCAACATTCTTATGAGGTTCTGTTTAGCTTTGGTTACTTTTGATGCAAATTATTCACACATCAAGCTTAGTCAATCTAAAAAAATACACAAAAATGACATGGTTCCATAGTTAATGCAAATGGATATAATTCCAAATGCATAAAATTACATACTTTTCAAAGCATGAGAACTACAGTTAGACACTGATGAGTGTCTAAATACTCATCATTTTTGTACCATCTAGACTGCAAAAACATCTGAAAACACTCAGAAATGCTTCAAAATGATGAAAGTATCACAAAACAAGTGTTTTATATGTTTTAAATGCAAAAACATCAAAATCTGGTGAAAAACGTATCAAGTTTGCATAATTGGCAGTTTTAGTCCCCCAAGTTACAAAAATTGTCAAAATTAGTCCCTGGTAATTCCAAAACTTGTAAAATGTCATTTAAGGTCCATGGGATTCAAAAGTTGTCAAAATTAACCCTTTAAAATTTAAAATTTTCAAAATGACAACTTTAGTCCCCGAACTTTGAAAAATGTCATAAATAGTCCTTGGTGAATTTAAAAATGGAAATTATTCAAACTACACCTTGTACTATTCAATTGTGGCATAATTGGTCCTTTATGATAAGTTTAGAGAGAAATTACAAGTTTGGTCCCTGGAGTTTGAAAATTGTCAAAAATGGTCCTTGGACATTTTAAAAATGGAAAATAATCATTATTGGTCCTTGAACTATTTATTTATGGCAGGTTTGGTCCTTGTAAGAACTTTGGAAGATTAGCAGGTTCAACCCTTAACTTTGTTGGAATTACACAAAAGGTCCTTGTGATTATTAAGATACAAACCAAACCGGACCCTATTTAAACCAAACCCAAGCCCAAAACCATAACCCGGCCCAAATTTTAAAACAGATAATACCGCCCCACGTAGCGTCTTCTCCTCTCACCTTAAACCAAAACCAAGTGGTTTTTCACCTCACCTCCACCTCATCACAGCTGCCAAATACACTCATCACCATCCTCCACCTCATGAGATAGCCCACAAACTGCAGTTAATGCTTCCCCACCATAGACCTTTCACTGTTCCACTCACATCCCCCTGTTTTTGCTTCTACATCACACTAAGTCCATTGAAACTTAACCTTTTGTGTCCCCTACACCTCCACAACACCCCAAGCTTCTTTAATTACAGCAGAACTGCTCTAATCCACTAGTCTCAATTTTGGCGCCAAAAGTACTTTAAATGGCTAGGATCATCTCTGCTTATCCAATGGACACAAAGTAAAGTGGGATTTGACCAGGAAGCTAGTGGGAACTCGAATACTATAAGGATCAAGAGGAGCACGAGAGAGACTACCTTTGGATTAGCCTAGGTCACGTAGTTAATTAAGTTTACTGCTTTCTTTAATTTCAAGTCATCTTAATGCTTTAATGTTGTAATTTTCCTTAATATAGTGTAATGAAACTTTATATCAAAGTTTAATTTCAAATGCAATTTCAGTTTCAATGTTTTGCTTAATTACCTTTAATTTCCATGTCATTTCAATTTCTTGTTAAGTAGTTGTGTAAAGGACTCAATAAGCTCACATAAGCTCCTGACAAATCTTTAAAGCTTTTAGAGACCTTAAAACATTCTTAGACTTTAAATTAGAAAACACTAAAAATCAAGAAAAACAATGAAAAACCAAAAATAATGAAGTGATATTGGTGAAACTGCATGGAGCAAGGTTAATTGTGGATTGCCTTTGGTTTAGAAGCTTTGTGGAAAGCCTTAGGATGTGTTCTGTGGCCATGGTTCTCAGTTTTAAGCAGGATTTCATTTGTAAGCCCTTTTTACCATTTTTTGCATTTTATTGTTCTAGTCTTTTATATGCTTTAATTATTATGTTTCTGTGTTTCTTTCTTTGTTTGTTAATGATGTTATAGCTTAATCTTAGGTTGTTATGTTTTGGATTTGGTTGTGGTTTGATATTGCATTGAGACTACCAATATGCCAATTTTTGATGTTCATAGGCTTAGACTTGTTTGACATCTTGTTTGTGCTGAAAAAGGTCCATTTTGACACTTTGGTACCTCTGGATTTGATGGAATAGGTTTACATAATCTTTTGCTTTGAAAAACTTCATAACAGTCCATTAAAGGGTTGTTTGGATTTGATAATGAAACTGTGTTTAAGGTTGTGTTTGTGGTTGCTATTGTTTGATTTACTCTTCATATGGCCTAAGTAACTCAGTGGAATACTAACCAAAGGGTGTAGCATGGTAGAAAGTCAATTTGACACTTGACAATCTCATTATGAGCACTGTGAGGTTGTTGGATCCTAGAATCTTGCATACTTGTTTAAATGTTGTTTATCTTTGTTAATTTCATGTTCTTATAGCTTAATATAACTTATTTAATCAGTAGATTAAGTTTTAAATTCATATTAGTCAACTTATGTGTTCTTGTAAAAAGTCAAATTTTTATTTTTGTCATTTTTGAATAAACTAGGTGATTTTCTCTAGGGTTTAATGTAGAATTTCATTATCTGTGCTTTTAGGATGTTTTAGTGTTGTTGCTCATCTTGTTTATTGTATTTTTGTTTATTTTTGTTTTCCATGTTTAAGTGCTTATTTTATAGCTTTTTATTAGCTGTTTTTGCCCTGCACCATGGCTTTAGCTGTTAAAACCATAAGCTTGCAAAAGCTTGTGGAGTTGCCCCTATCCAGTTCACTGGGATTCTTGTGTAGCCCTTGTGTCCTAGTTGTTATGTGTTTGCTTATTTTTCTCTTATTTGCTTATATAGATAGCTTAATCATACCCACCTTTTTGTTCCACCAAACTAACTTCAATGAAGCAAAAGCAGTGAAGTTGAGTTGTTTTTACAAGCTTTTAAAAAGCTCCTCACTGAGCTGGATGTTGTGAGCTTTAGCTTTTCACAAAGCCAAGCAACCATAATCTCTAGTTTAGTAGGTTGAGCATTTATGAGCTTATTTGATAAGTCATTTAGAGCTTGTTGTTTGCCCATTCCAAACAGTTCAATTCATTGAACTTACACCATTCAATAATAGCTCTTCATAGCTCATTAGTGATCTAGAGCTTGTGTGTTTTAGCTTTTTGTGAAGCTCATCTACCCAACTCTTTGATCCAGCACTTAAATTTCACCTTGCAGCAGCTTGTTAATAAGGGGCAAGTAGCTGAACTTATCACCATTCCATCATATATCTGAGTCCATCGTATATACTGAGGGTTCAGTAGCCTACTTCATAAGCTTCTCAAAAGCTCATCTGTAGACCCCACAGCATAAGTTTTGCTTATTGGAAAGCCAACCAACCCAGCTTGCTACTTCAATCTTCACTTTGTGCTTTTTAGCTTATTCTCTCAGCTTAAATTTCCAATCAAGTCAGCAGTACCTTGCGAGGTTCAGCAGTTTTTTTTTACTTTTGGATTTGGATTTGCTTAGGGCTTATTCAAGCTTATTTGATGAAATCTAGTACCATGCTTGTTTAAACTTGTTCATATTACTTGTATACATATATTATTTTTTCTTTGATGTGTGGAGCTTATACCAAGCTTTTGCAAGCTTTCATTCAAGTTAAGCTCAAAAGCTTAACTGTCTAAACCATAAGCTCACACTGCCACAGTCCATTTTCTTGTTTATATTGATCCATTGGACTTGTATATATCTTATTTTACCATTTGTTTCATGTTTATAGCTTTTTCCAAGCTTATTTTGAGCTTGAGTTCCAACAGTCAAGCCAAAAGCTTAACTGTTGGACTCATAAGCCCACTATTTGCTTATTTTTAGGTTTGTAAAGTTTTGTTTTCATTAAACATGTATAATATCATTGTATAATTAATCCAGAAAAAGAAACACTTTTAAGCTAAGTGATAGCTTCTATTTAGGAGCTTATTTGCTTATTAGCTTATTTCTGTTAATAACATATAGTTTTTATATTTTTCTTAGGTTCCTTAATTTATTTAATAATTATGTAAAAAGTTTCAGATTTTTCTTTATTCATTTATTATTTTTAATAAATCAATAATAGTTTTTAATACTTAATAATAGTAAATAATTAATAATAAATAGATAAAAAGTGTAAAAATACAATTTTAGTTTCAAAAATTATTTTATAATATTTTAGATTTTTTAGATTCTTTATTTCATTTATTTAAGTTAATTTTAGATTTTCTTATTATTTAATTCATTTTAAATACATTTAATTCATTTTTAATTTATATTAATTAATTTAATGTAAAAAATTTTATTTTAATTTTCCCATAATTTTCTTATCTTTTTAGAATTCCAAAAATATGATTTTCAAATTTGTGGGAGTTGTATTGGATCGAATTCATTTTTTATTTTTTACGTTTACGTAATTATCACGTCTGTATACATGTTTTAGTTTCTTAGATTTTCTTAACTTTTATAAATTTGTAAATTATAGTTAATTATTTTAATTATATTTAATTTGCATTTAAGTCGTTAAGACATGCAAATCCCTATTATAGTTATAATCGTTTTATTTTTTATACGTTTACGTTTAATTAAAGTTAAACGTCGTTTGTATATATCTTTTACGTTTTAGGTTCCGATTGCACGTTTTAACGACATAGCGTGACGAGCTATCACTATTCACATTCTTAGTGTTAGTCAATGATTCTGTTTTGTATATTCAATATCATTTCAGCACACACGTTGTACTTTACAGTTTTCACACCTCGTTGGGACTTAACACGGAGATACACTATACTCCTCTGATCTAAATTGTATTGGTTTCGGCGGTTTTAAGTTTGTTACGGTTGGCCATTCACAAGTGGCGGCGAGTGATATAACTTGACGGTTGGGACCAATCAAATTTGGCCCGGCTTGAGTGTCTTTGCGTAGCGTACTTGTGTTTTGTTGAAATATCTATCCCTTGTTTATATATTATATATATCTTATCATATTTCATTTCCAAAAACAATATAAAACACAAAAATATTTTTCTTTTCTTTCTATATATATAAAAGATAAAAATACAAAAACATTTTCACTTTTCTGTTTATCTTATAAAATCAAAAACCAAAAATATCTCTTACCTTACTATTCATAATTTTTGTGAGTGGTGACCCCACTCCAATTTCTCATCCATCATTTCCCCATGAACAAATTAATTAGGTTGAGTCAAGCTAGCGACTCGGTATCAACAGTAGTGAAACATGGGTTTTCACGGTGTGTACCACCTTAGTGTGGGGGAGATGCCTGTTGTATATAGATCTATAAAATAAATGAAAATTGTAAATATTAAAAAAGAGAATAATTGTTGTGTTTCTACACTTGGCTAGTAATGTTATCTTTTTACGTTCTAAGGTTCGGCATAACAGCCGGTACTTTGAATATTGAGGACAATATTCATTTCTAAGTGTGTGGGGGAAATTCTGGCGGTTGATCATAAATGTACCCTTTTAGTCCCTTTTTTCCCCCAAAATGGCCAAATTTTAAAATTTTTTTTTGGAAGTACTATGTACTAAACACAACAAATGGTAATCAGTCCACCATGTCTAACCCACATAAGGATTGGCTAATCCAGGAGCAAAAGGCTCTTGGTAAAGATATCTCAAATCCGTTGATGGCTTGCAATTTGCCCAAAATTGTATGGTATTCAACTCACCATATCTTTAATTAGTGAAGAGTTGGCTAGCCCGCAAGTTTATGGCTTGTGGTAAAGGCAGTTGAAAATCCATAATTGGTTGTCGGCTCACCAAAGATAATATTGATAATTTATCTAAGAGTTGGCTAGTCCAGAAGCAAACGGCTTCGGTAAAGAAATCAAAACCGTTCACAGCTGGTGATTTGCTCAAAATCATTTGGTTATCATTGTACCAAAGTTCTTACTTGAACTGAAACAACTGGCTACTCCAGAAGTAATGGCTTTTGGTAGAGAGATGAAATCCATTAATTTTTCTCAAAACATTGCTAGGGACTAGCAATATCTTAGTGTGGGGATTGATGAGTGTCTAAATACTCATCATTTTTGTACCATCTAGACTGCAAAAACATCTGAAAACACTCAGAAATGCTTCAAAATGATGAAAATATCACAAAACAAGTGTTTTATATGTTTTAAATGCAAAAACATCAAAATCTGGTGAAAATCGTATCAAGTTTGCATAATTGGCGTTTAGTCCCCAAGTTACAAAAATTGTCAAAAATAGTCCCTGGTAATTCAAAAACTTGTAAAATGTCATTTAAGGTCCATGGGATTCAAAAGTTGTCAAAATTAACCCTTTAAAGTTAAAATTTTCAAAATGACAACTTTAGTCCCTGAACTTTGAAAAATGTCATAAATAGTCCTTGGTGAATTTAAAAATGGAAATTATTCAAACTACACCTTGTACTATTCAATTGTGGCATAATGGTCCTTATGATAAGTTTAGAGAAATTACAAGTTTGGTCCCTGGAGTTTGAAAATTGTCAAAAATGGTCCTTGGACATTTTAAAAATGGAAAATAATCATTATTGGTCCTTGAACTATTTATTTTTGGCAGGTTTGGTCCTTGTAAGAACTTTGGAAGATTGGCAGGTTCAACCCTTAACTTTGTTGGAATTACACAAAAGGTCCTTGTGATTATTAAGATACAAACCAAACCGGACCCTATTTAAACCAAACCCAAGCCCAAAACCATAACCCGGCCCAAATTTTAAAACAGATAATACCGCCACCACTGTAGCGTCTTCTCTCTCCACTGTTAAACCAAAACCAGTGGTTTTCACCTCACCTCCACTCATCCACAGCTGCCAAATACACTCATCACCATCCTCCACCTCATGAGATAGCCCACATACTGCAGTTAATGCTTCCCCACCATAGACCTTTCACTGTTCCTCACATCCCTGTTTTTGCTTCTACATCACACCAAGTCCATTGAAACTTAACCTTTTGTGTCCCTTACACCTCCACAACACCCCAAGCTTCTTTAATTACTGTGAGCTGCTCTAATCCACTAGTCTCAATTTTGGTGCCAAAAGTACTTTAAATGGCTAGGATCATCTCTGCTTATCCAATGGACACAAAGTAAAGTGGGATTTGACCAGGAAGCTAGTGGGAACTCAGAATACTATAAAGATCAAGAGGGGCAAGAGAGACTACCTTTGGATTAGCCTAGGTCACGTAGTTAATTAAGTTTACTGCTTTCTTTAATTTCAAGTCATCTTAATGCTTTAATGTTGTAATTTTCCTTAAAATAGTGTAATGAAACTTTATTATCAGTTTAATTTCAAATGCAATTTAGTTTCAATGTTTTGCTTAATTACCTTTAATTTCCATGTCATTTCAATTTCTTGTTAAGTAGTTGTTTAAAGGACTCAATAAGCTCACATAAGCTCCTGACAAATCTTTAAAGCTTTTAGAGACCTTAAAACAGTCTTAGACTTTAAAATTCAGAAAACACTAAAAATCAAGAAAAACAATGAAAAACCAAAAATAATGAAGTGATCTTGGTGAAAGTGCATGGAGCAAGGTTAATTGTGGATTGCCTTTGGTTTAGAAGCTTTGTGGAAAGCCTTAGGATGTGTTTTGTGGCCATGGTTCTCAGTTTTAAGCAGGATTTCATTTGTAAGCCCTTTTTACCATTTTTGCATTTTATTGTTCTAGTCTTTTATATGCTTTAATTTTCATGTTTCTGTTTTCTTTCTTTGTTAATGATGTTTATAAGCTTAATCTTAGGTTGTTATGTTTTGGATTTGGTTGTGGTTTGATATTGCATTGAGACTACCAATATGCCAATTTTTGATGTTCATAGGCTTAGACTTGTTTGACATCTTGTTTTGTCTTGAAAAAGGTCCATTTTGACACTTTGGTACCTCTGGATTTGATGGAATAGGTTTACATAATCTTTTTCTTTGAAAAACTTCATAACATCCATTAAAGGTTGTTGTTTGGATTTGATAATGAAACTGTGTTTAAGGCTGTGTTTGTGGTTGCTCTTGTTTGATTTACTCTTCATATGGCCTAAGTAACTCAGTGGAATACTAACCAATGGGTGTAGCATGGTAGAAAGTCAATTTGACACTTGACAATCTCATTATGAAACCTGTGAGGTTGTTGGATCCTAGAATCTTGCATACTTGTTTAAATGTTGTTTATCTTTGTTAATTTCATGTTCTTATAGCTTAATATAACTTATTTAATCAGTAGATTAAGTTTTAAATTCATATTAGTCAACTTATGTGTTCTTGTAAAAAGTCAAATTTTTATTTTTGTCATTTTTGAATAAACTAGGTGATTTTCTCTAGGGTTGAATGTAGAATTTCATTATCTCATTGCTTTTAGGATGTTTTAGTGTTGTTGCTCATCTTGCTTATTGTATTTTTTTTGTTTATTTTCCATGTTTAAGTGCTTATTTTATAGCTTTTTATTAGTCTTTTTTGCTTGCACCATGGCTTTAGTTGTTAAAACCATAAGCTTGCAAAGCTTGTGGAGTTGCCCCTATCAGTTCCTGGGATTCTTTGTGTAGCCCTTGTGTCCTAGTTGTTATGTTTTGCTTATTTTCTCTTATTTGCTTATATAGATAGCTTAATCATACCCACCTTTTTGTCCCACCAAACTAACTTCACTGAAGCAAACAGTGGTTGAGTTGTTTTACAAGCTTTTAAAAGCTCCTCACTGAGTGGATGTTGTGAGCTTTAGCTTTTCACAAAGCCAAGCAACCATAATCTCTAGTTTAGTAGGTTGAGCATTTATGAGCTTATTTGATAAGTCATTTAGAGCTTGTTGTTTGCCCATTCCCAACAGTTCAATTCATTGAACTTACACCATTTCCAATAGCTCTTCATAAGCTCATTAGTGATCTAGAGCTTGTGTGTTTTAGCTTTTTGTGAAGCTCATCTACCCAACTCTTTGATCCAGCACTTAAATTTCACCTTGCAGCTTGTTAATAAGGAACGCAAGTAGCTTGAACTTATCACCATTCCATCGGTATATACTGAGTCCATCGGTATATCGAGGGTTCATAGCCTACTTCATAAGCTTCTCAAAAGCTCATCGTGGACCCGGCATAAGCTTGGCTTATTGGAAGCCAACCAACCCACTTGCTACTTCAATCTTCACTTTGTGCTTTTAGCTTATTCTCTCATTCAAGGTGCCAATCAAGTCAGCAGATGCAACTGGGGGTTGGATACTTTGGATTTGGAATTGCTTATTTGCTTATTTCAAGCTTATTTGATGAAATCTAGTACCATGCTTGTTTAAACTTGTTCATATTACTTGTATACATATTATTTTTCTTTGATGTGTGGAGCTTATACCAAGCTTTTGCAAGCTTTCATTCCATCCAAGTTAAGCTCAAAAAGCTTAACTGTCTAAACCATAAGCTCACACTGCCACAGTCCATTTTCTTGTTTATATTGATCCATTGGACTTGTATATATCTTATTTTACCATTTGTTTCATGTTTATAGCTTTTTCCAAGCTTATTTTAAGCTTGAGTTCCAACAGATCAAAAAAGCTTAACTGTTGGACTCATAAGCCCACTATTTGCTTATTTTTAGGTTTGTAAAGTTTTGTTTTCATTAAACATGTATAATATCATTGTATAATTAATCCAGAAAAAAAAACACTTTTAAGCTAAGTGATAGCTTCTATTTAGGAGCTTATTTGCTTATTAGCTTATTTCTGTTAATAACATATAGTTTTTATATTTTTCTTAGGTTCCTTAATTTATTTAATAATTATGTAAAAGTTTCTGATTTTTCTTTATTCATTTATTATTTTTAATAAATCAATAATAGTTTTTAAATACTTAATAATAGTAAATAATTAATAATAAATAGATAAAAGTGTAAAAAATACAATTTTAGTTTCAAAAATTATTTTATAATATTTTAGATTTTTCTGATTCTTTATTTCATTTATTTAAGTTAATTTTAGATTTTCTTATTATTTAATTCATTTTAAATACATTTAATTCATTTTTAATTTATATTAATTAATTTAATAGTGTAAAATTTTATTTTAATTTTCCCATAATTTTCTTATCTTTTTAGAATTCCAAAAATATGATTTTCACATTTGTGGGAGTTGTATTGGATTGAATTCAGTTTTTATTTTGTTACGTTTACGTAATTATCACGTACACGTACATGTTTTAGTTTCTTAGATTTTCTTAACTTTTATAAATTTGTAAATTATAGTTAAATATTTTAATTATATTTAATTTGCATTTAAGTCGTTAAGACATGCAAATCCCTATTATAGTTATAATCGTTTTATTTTTATACGTTTACGTTTAATTAAAGTTAAACGTATGTTTGTATATCTTTTCGTTTTTAGGTTCTGATTGCACGCGTTTTTACGACATAGCTGTGACAGAGCTATCACTATTCACATTCTTAGTGTTAGTCAATCAGTTCTGTTTTGTATATTCAATATCATTTCGCACACCACATTCGTTGTACTACAGTTTTCACACCTCGTTGGGACTTAACGACCTGGAGATACACTATACTCCTCTGATCTAAATTGTATTGGTTTTACGGCAGTTTTAAGTTTGTTACGGTCGGCCATTCACAAGTGGCCGGCTTGAGTGATATAACTTGACGGTTGGGACCAATCAAATTTGCCATGCATTGCGAGGAGGTGTGCGTAGCAGTACTTGTGTTTTGTTGAAATATCTATCCCTTATATATATATTATATATCATATCATATTTCATTTCAAAAACAATAAAAACACAAAAATATTTTTCTTTTCTTTCTATATATATAAAAATAAAAAAATACAAAAAACATTTTCACTTTTACGTTTATCTTTATAAAATCAAAAACCAAAAATATTCTTCTTACATTACTGTTCATAATTCTGTGAGTGGTGACCCATCCCAATTTCTCATCCATCATTTCCCCATGAACAAATTAATTGAGGGTTAGAGTCAAGCTAGCGACTCGGTAATCAAAAACAAGTCGTGCAACATGGGTTTTTCACCCGTGTGTACCACCTTCACCAGTGTGGGGGAGATGCACATGTTGTGTATAGATCTTAAAAATAAATGAAAATTGTAAATATTAAAAAAGAGAATAATTTTTGTGTTTCTACACTTAGCTAGTAATGTTATCTTTTTACGTTCTAAGTTTAGGCATAACAGCCGGTACTTTGAATATTGAGGACAATATTCATTTCTAAGTGTGGGGGAATTACGAATTTGATCATAAATGTACCCTTTTAGTCCCTTTTTCCCCAAAATGGCCAAATTTTAAAATTTTTTAGTGGAAGTACTATGTACTAAAAAACACAATGGTAATCAGTCCACCATGTCTAACCCACATAAGGATTGGCTAATCCAGGAGCAAACGGCTCTTGATAAAGATATATCAAATCGTTGACGGACGCAATTTGCCCAAAATTGTATGGTATTCAACTCACCATATCTTTAATTAGTGAAGAGTTGGCTAGCTCGCAAGTTTATGGCTTGTGGTAAAGGAAATCCATAATTGGTAATCGGCTCACCAAAGATAATATTGATAATTTATCTAAGAGTTGGCTAGTCCAGAAGCAAGCGGCTTCTGGTAAAGACAAATCAAAACCGTTCACAGCTGGTGATTTGCTCAAAATCATTTGGTTATCATTGTACCAAAGTTCTTACTTGAACTAAAATAATTGGCTACTCCAGAAGTAATGGCTTTTGGTAAAGAGATGAAATCCATTAATTTTTTTCAAATCATTGCTAGGACTAGTATCTTAGTGTGGGGGGATTGATGAGTGTCTAAATACTCATCATTTTTGTACTATCTAGACTGCAAAAACATCGAAAACACTTTCGAGAAATGCTTCAAAATGATGAAAATATCACAAAACAAGTGTTTTATATGTTTTAAATGCAAAAACATCAAAATCTGGTGAAAACGTATCAAGTTTGCATAATTGGCAGTTTTAGTCCCCCAAGTTACAAAAGTGTCAAAAATAGTCCCTGTAATTCAAAAACTTGTAAAATGTCATTTAAGGTCCATGGGATTCAAAAGTTGTCAAAATTAACCCTTTAAAGTTAAAATTTTCAAAATGACAACTTTAGTCCCTGAACTTTGAAAAATGTCATAAATAGTCCTGGTGAATTTAAAATGGAAATTATTCAAACTACACCTTGTACTATTCAATTGTGGCATAATTGGTCCTTTATGATAAGTTTAGAGAGAAATTACAAGTTTGGTCCCTTGAGTTTGAAAATTGTCAAAAATGGTCCTTGGACATTTTAAAAATGGAAAATAATCATTATTGGTCCTTGAACTATTTATTTATGGCAGGTTTGGTCCTTATAAGAACTTTGGAAGATTGGCAGGTTCAACCCTTAACTTTGTTGGAATTACACAAAAGGTCCTTGTGATTATTAAGATACAAACCAAATCGGACCCTATTTAAACAAACCCAACCCAAAACCATAACCCGGCCCAAATTTTAAACAGATATCCGCCACCAGCATGGCGTCTTCTCCTCTCCACTGTTAAACCAAAACCAAGTGGTTTTCACCTCACCTCCACTCATCATTTGCCAAATACACTCATCACCATCCTCCACCTCATGAGATAGCCACAAAGCTATGATTAATGCTTCCCACCATAGACCTTTCACTGTTTCACTCACATCCCTGTTTTGCTTCTACATCACACTAAGTCCATTGAAACTTAACCTTTTGTGTCCCCTACACCTCCACAACACCCCAAGCTTCTTTAATTACAGCAGAACTGCTCTAATCCACTAGTCTCAATTTTGGCGCCAAAAGTACTTTAAATGGCTAGGATCATCTCCTTATCCAATGGACCAAAAGTAAAGTGGGATTTGACCCGAGGAAGCTGAGTAGGGCTTCGAGAATACTATAAAGATCAGAGGAGGCAAGAGAGGAGCTACCTTTGGATTAGCCTAGGTCACGTGAATTTAAGTAAAAAGTTCTTGCTTTCTTTAATTTCAAGTCATCTTTGTAATTTTACTTAAAAATAGTGTAATGTGAAACTTTTTGCTCGGTTTAATTTCAAATGCAATTCGGTTTCAATGTTTTGCTTAATTACCTTTAATTTCCATGTCATTTCAATTTCTTGTTAAGTAGTTGTGTAAAGGACTCAATAAGCACACATAAGCTCCTGACAAAGCTTTAAAGCTTTTAGAGACCTTAAAATAGTCTTAGACTTTAAAATTGAAAACACTAAAAATCAAGAAAAACAATGAAAAACCAAAAATAATGAAGTGATCTTGGTGACTGCATGGAGCAAGGTTAATTGTGGATTGCCTTTGGTTTAGAAGCTTTGTGGAAAGCCTTAGGATGTGTTCTGTGGCCATGGTTCTCAGTTTTAAGCAGGATTTCATTTGTAAGCCCTTTTTACCATTTTTGCATTTTATTGTTCTAGTCTTTTATATGCTTTAATTTTCATGTTTCATGTTTCTTTCTTGTTTGTTAATGATGTTATAGCTTAATCTTAGGTTGTTATGCTTTGGATTTGGTTGTGGTTTGATATTGCATTGAGACTGCCAATATGCCAATTTTTGATGTTCATAGGCTTAGACTTGTTTGACATCTTGTTTGTCTTTGAAAAAGGTCCATTTTGACACTTTGGTACCTCTGGATTTGATGGAATAGGTTTACATAATCTTTTGCTTTGAAAAACTTCATATGGTCCATTAAAGGGTTGTTTGGATTTGATAATGAAACCGTGTTTAAGGTGTGTTTGTGGTTGCTCTTATTTGATTTACTCTTCATATGGCCTAAGTAACTCAAGTGGAATACCCAAAGGGTGTAGCATGGTAGAAAGTCAAGTTGACACTTGACAATCTCATTATAGACCTTTGTGAGGTTGTTGGATCCTAGAATCTTGCATACTTGTTTAAATGTTGTTTATCTTTGTTAATTTCATGTT
Source organism: Chrysanthemum makinoi (assembly GCA_910596185.1). Lineage (NCBI taxonomy): Eukaryota > Viridiplantae > Streptophyta > Magnoliopsida > Asterales > Asteraceae > Chrysanthemum > Chrysanthemum makinoi. The sequence continues at coordinate 146,401,101 of OU343225.1, forward strand.
CTTATAGCTTAATATAATTTATTTAATCAGTAGATTAAGTTTTAAATTCATATTAGTCAACTTATGTGTTCTTGTAAAAAGTCAAATTTTTATTTTTGTCATTTTTGAATAAACTAGGTGATTTTCTCTAGGGTTGAATGTAGAATTTCATTATCATTGCTTTTAGGATGTTTTAGCGTTGTTGCTCATCTTGCTTATTGTATTTTTGTTTATTTTTGTTTTCCATGTTTAAGTGCTTATTTTATAGCTTTTTATTAGTCATTTTTTGCCCTGCACCATGGCTTTAGTGTTAAAACCATAAGCTTGCAAAGCTTGTGGAGTTGCCCCATCCATTCTGCTTTGGGATTCTTTGTGTAGCCCTTGTGTCCTAGTTGTTATGTGTTTGCTTATTTTTCTCTTATTTGCTTATATAGATAGCTTAATCATACCCTTTTTGTCCTAAAACAACTTCACTTTGAAACACGATTGAAGTTGAGTTGTTTTAAACTTTTAAAAGCTCCTCACTGATTTGGATGTTGTGAGCTTTAGCTTTCCAAAGCCAAGCAACCATAATCTCTAGTTTAGTAGGTTGAGCATTTATGAGCTTATTTGATAAGTCATTTAGAGCTTGTTGTTTGCCCATTCCCAACAGTTCAATTCATTGAACTTACACCATTTCCAATAGCTCTTCATAAGCTCATTAGTGATCTAGAGCTTGTGTGTTTTAGCTTTTTGTGAAGCTCATCCACCCAACTCTTTGATCCAATAGCTTAATTTCACCTGCGGCTTGTTAATAAGAACAGTAGCTGAACTTATCACCATTCCATGATTATCTTGAGTCCATCGATATATCTTGAGGGTTCATAACCTACTTCATAAGCTTCTCAAAAGCTCACCTGGACTTCACAGGTTGAGTTTTGGCTTTTGGAAAGACCACCCATCTTGCTACTTCAATTATTAATTTGCCATTTTTAGCTTATACTCTCAGCTTAAATGGTCATTTCAAAAAGTATGCAGTGGTGTTTGGATCTGTGTGAATTGGATTTGCTTATTAGCTTATTGCAAGCTTATTTGGTGAATCCAGTACACATGCTTGTGCATACTTGTTT
>OU343225.1:146402288-146480747 GCA_910596185.1 Chrysanthemum makinoi
AATGCAAAATTAGATCAACCAACCATGTTCCCATTCCCCACAGAGTAATCATGACGTAAAGCGAAAGTGCCAAAGTCTCAAGACAATATACAAGGAATGATAGGACCTTGCAAGCTAAAAAATGTGCATTCGGAAGTAGAAACCAACTAGAACATTAAGCTTGAAGTTGAATAAAACGTAATCGTGGTTGATTCTAGTATTAGCCTTAGGCGCATCAGAATTAATTCAATTCTAATACTATTTCGGCAAACCTTGTAATGATGTCCGCTTGAATTTCGCTATTAATCATGAATGTGGTGTAATGCTTGTCTAATGCCGCCAAACGCCCTAAAAATTGTTAACGCTAATGATCGTGCAAATAAGGCGAAAAAGGCAAAACTAAAGATTGTTAGAAACAAAGGAAACCCACAGGAAGAATATTTATAAAGATAGGTTATTATTGGATACCTTTTGGCCATAAGAATAATCAGCTTTGTTCTCAAACTGCTAAGATTATGCCCACTAGAAAATGGATGCCTACTGGTAGAACTATTCCCTTGAGAAGTAAACATACTTTGAATAGGTCAAATATGTACACCAAAGATTGCATCTATTCCCAATGATTCCATGCTTCACTTCGATATGGATATTGCTGGTGTTCCACTATCAAGTACTAACCGTTGGAACCCATTCTTGCATGGGGATCCCAATTATCCAGCTTATCCATTCTTGTTCTGTGTTCAATCAGCATCGTTCAAATCGCTTCCAGGGTACGGACTCAGCCGTTCCAAGCATATGATCGAGACCGTCGCTGCTCATGAACTTCGTGAGCAAATTCATCTGGGATCGTTAGATTTGGTAATGATCATTTTGGCGTGCAATTATGGGTTATGGTGAGATTATGTTGTTGGTGATAGTGTTATCTCTAGAATAGCTACTGTGGAAGGTTCGGGTCATAATCGCTCTTCGTTGGTCAATTTCGCGGATTCTCGATCTAGAAGTAGCTCGTAAAACATACTGCTTTGTTAGAGATCTTAATGGTAAGGAACTTTAAAAGAGGAACTCGTGGTTAAAATCTTTACACCATCTCTATAGATGATATGATGAAGTCTTCTCCAATTTGCTTGTTATCAAAGGCTTCGAAAACAAAGTCATGGTTATGGCATCGTCGTCTCAATCACTTGAACTGCGGCACCATCAATGATCTTCCGTAAAGGACTTAGTTGTAGGTTTACCTCGACTAAAGTATGAAAAGGATCATCTTTGTTCAAAGATGTCAATTGGGAAAGAGCAAGAAGTATGCCCATAAACCCAAACCTACTAACTCTGTCACAAAAGTTCTTCATACAATTCATATGGATTTATGTGGACCAATGAGAGTGCATAATATCTTTGGGAAGAAATATGTGTTAGTTGTGGTTGATGATTACTCTAGATTCACCGGGGTCAAGTTCTTAAGGACAAAGGATGAAACTCCAGATATCATCATCAAACTCATCAAACAGCTGCAGTTCGACTTAACAAAACCGCCGAATTATCCTGACGTATTAATGGAACCGAAGTTTGTTAACAAACAACTTAGTGAATTCTATGAAAGCATGGAATCACCATCAAAGAAGTGTTCCACTAACTCCTCAACGTAACGTGTAGTTGAAAGGCTAAATCAACTCTTGTAGAAGCCGCTAGAACAATGCCGATTTACTCAAAAGTTCCAATGTTTCTCTCAAGCAATGCCACGCATGCTACACACAAAATCCCCGATTCACACCGCTTATGGAAAAACTCCATATGAACTTGTCCACAACAGAAAACCTAACCTCTCTTTCCTTCGTGTGTTTGGTGCATTTGTATCCAACTAATGAGGGTCAAGACTTAGGCAAACTTAGGGCTAAAGTTGACATTGGAGTATTTGTAGGATATGCACCAAACAAAAGGGATACCTAATCTACAAACAAAAGAACCCGAAACATCATGGAAACAATTCACGCTACGCTTGATGAGTGACGGTCAAACGGCTCTCGGACACCCAGTTCGTGACCCAGACTTCAAATGTACCCAATTGGTTCATCCCTTGTTCCAAACTCTTCTCAAGAAACTCCATATGTACCTCCATCCGAAGATGATTTAAAGAAATTGTTTGATCCTATGTTTGATGAATTTATGATTCAGTACTAATGAGGTAAGATCCCTACAACAGAGGATGCTCATATATTCTTGTGAATGAAGCTCGGCCTCAATATCTTTAAGTCAAGAACCCGTCACGATCCCGCCTCATCAACAAATCAACATTCTTCAAATGTACATCATGGAAATGTTTCTGGCATCAATGATGAAGTTAATCCCTTTGCTACCCTCAAGATGCTCCATTTGAAAACATATTTGCTCCCAATCTTCTTCAACCAATCTTCGGGAGACATCGACTCGCTACTTAGCCCCTCAACAACTACCACATGAACACTTCCCAAAATGGACTCACGATCATCCATTAGACAACATCATTGGAAATCCCTCTCGCCCCAGATCCACACGGAAACAACTTGCAACCGATGCCTTATGGTGCTTCTTCAACTCACAGACTAAGATCGAACCAAAAGATGTTAAAACCGCCATGAATGAAAATAGTTGGTTCAATGCTATGCAAGATGAAATTCATGAGTTTCGATAGATGATGTATGGGAAGTTAGTACCGCCTAGATTGCTATGATTATTGCTCTAAAATGGATCTTCAAAGTGAAACTTGATGAGCATGGTGATGTTGTAAAGAACAAGGCTCGATTAGTTGCTAAAGGATACCGCCAAGAGGAGGGTATAGACTTTGAAGAATCTTTTGCTCTCGTGGCTCTAATCGAGGCAATTAGAATCATTTTGGCTAATGCTGCAAGTAAGAACATGGTAGTCTATCAAATGGACGAAGACGGCATTCCGAACGGAGATCTTAAAGAAGTCGCCTACCAACCCGAAGGATTTGTAAATCAAGAGCATCCTACTCACGCTTATCGTCAGAAGGCCTTTATGGTTTAAAGCAAGCTCCAAGGGCATGGTATGATACATTGTCAAAGTTTCTTCTATCTACCGGATTTAGCAAAGTGCTTGATCCTAACATTGTTCACCGTGAAGTCGTGCAAACATTTAACTCATGTTCAAATTTATGTTGATGATATTATTTTTGCCTCGACCGACCCAATGGAATGTGATCGTTTTTCTAATGAAATGAGTTCAAAATTTCAAATGTCAATGATGGGACAAATGTCATTTTCTTGGGATTACAAATTTCAAAGTCCCTGAGGCATTTTCATAAATCAATCTAAATATGCAACTGAGATCTTAAAGAAATTTGAATTTGATTCAAGTGACCCTGTTGACACTCCCATGATTGATCGAACCAAACTAGATGAGGACCACTCAGGATCATGATTGACCAAACAAAATATCGTAGTATGATGGATCCCCATGTACCTCAGGCTAGTAGACCGGACATCTTGTTCATTTGCTGCATGTGTGCTAGATACCGTGCTAAGCCTACTAAAAGCACCTTGAAGCTGTTAAACGGGTCTTTCGGTATTCTCAAGGAACCATCAATATGGGACTTTGGTACCGGGACAACGGGTATGTCACTAATACCATACGCGCATGCCGATCATGCGCAGATGTCAAGATACTCGGCCTACCGCCGGAGGTGCCTTTTGGGTGATAAGCTTGTGAGTCGGTCTTCAAAGAAGCAAATGAGTACTTCTATTTCTACAGAGGTCTAATACATAGCCATGTCATCTTGTTGTGCTCAAATCTTATGGATGAGATCTCAATTATCCGACTATGGCTTTGAATTCAACAAAATCCTCTCATCGCGGATAATAAAGTGCTATTGCTCTATCATGCAACAACGTTCAACACTCAAGAGCAAAGCATATCGACATTCGACATCATTTCATCGGGAAACAAGTGGAAAAAGGTGTGGTGGAACTCTATTTTGTGAGATCCGAATATCGCTTAGCGACATCTTCACTAAAGCTCTTCCAGAACCTTTGAGTTTATTCTTCCACGCCTTGGCTTGAAAAGCCTTCAACCAGAAACTCAAACGTCTTCGTGGAGGAAGACGAGGAGTAAAGGTCTTCATCTATATCCTGTATCTATCTCAAAACAAAATACAAAACTATAAAACTTCAAAAATCAAATAGAAAATTATAAAATTTCAAAATCCATAAAAATCAAAAATTCAAAATCTTCAAAAATATTGTCATTTTGTCATGCGTTCTCTCGATTCGATAATATCTACGGTCTTGTATTCATCTCAAGAATGACACCGGGACTTTAGATGTTGTTCAATAAAAAAAAAAAAAAATCAAAAAATAAAAAAATTATTTTTGGAGAAAGAGAAACACATAATTTATTTCGCAGTGAACTCCGCTTTCAAAGAAAGAATATAGCCATACTTTATCATGTTTTCAAAATTCCATGCTCTGATTCTTTAAACATTTATCCGCCGAAAACTAAATGCTGAAAAATAACTCGGTCTCTATTTTTGATAATCATCGACTTATTTGTCAAAATTCAATCTCAATCAACAACCTATGTCATTGATTGAGGGGAGAATGATTTAAATAAATTAAAAGTTATTTGGCATTAAATTATTTTCAAAAGATATTCAGGCATGTTTTATCAATGGAGTTTAAAGTCTTAAAATCCAATCATTATCGCTAAAACGCCATAATCAAGTCACAATTATCCTCAAAAGCTTTCAAAATCAATTTAAATTTATAAGAGATCACAAATCTCAAATGATTTGATAATTGTGATCGGGGGAGAATGTGTGATTTAAATTGGATTTAAACTGATAATTCGGTAAATGGTTTTATAAGGATGTACAAGCTATCCTTCCCACATGTGACAAACGATTTCAAATTTTCCATGCACATGTTGAGGGGAGCATCTATCCCATGATTTGAAACGTGATAACTTATCTCAAGGTGTCCCTCTAGTATGTGCAAAACTCTTTTCAAATCTCGAGGCACATATTGAGCGGGAGCAAAATCATGAAAACCTCATCCTTCCCCAAAATGCTTTATCTACTTGATTCGATTAGGGAAGTGATGTTGATATTTTTTTGAAAATGGTAATCAAAGAAGTTAATTCTTTCTCTTGCCTCCGTGTGGAAAACTATTTCAAATACTTGATTCACATGTTGAGGGGGAGTTCTTCTAAAAATATCAAAACAATTCAGTACAAAATGCTTTGATAAAATATCAAGTATCTGATTGATTTTCAAATTGTTTTCAATTGGTTCCTATGGCAGATGAACAATACCAAAAAGACCGACCAACTTTACATTATGTATGGTGATATAAGGACGATAAGGTTAGGTATGTGTTCCCATGATCCGCCGAATCGAGGGATCTACCGTGGACTATCCACTAGTTAGTGTAGAGTTCTTAGGTTTGATGATAAAAGGAGAAAATGAGATATGGGAAGAGCGGACTGACTGAAGAATCGAATAAACCCAACAAGGTTCTAGCTATGAAGTCTCGGTAAGCACTCAAGGGGTTGAAGAATTAAAAAGAATTGAATGAGAAAAGGGTGAAAACAAATAGCCTCCATTTATTCAACCTTAGGCGAAACCGGTTCAATTCATATGCTACTGATGGTAACATCGGTATTGAAGACAAGACGTCATGGACCCAGTGGACGACCGCACTTCAACTTTCCAAACCACTCAAGTTCCTCTTAAAAGGACTTGTTTCATTCTCACATGGAACCGACATTATCTATCGACTTTCTCTTAGAGATTGTTGATATTGAAGGAGGAGACCCTCCCCTAGTCTCCGATATAGGATCCAAATATGCACAAATTGAGTCTAGAGCCACGAGATCATCAATAAATCTCATTCGGACACTTTCAATGAAGACTTCCATTTCACACAATGTGAAAGAGAGATTATATCTGAGTCCTACGATTATCCTTGTGGTATTGCCGAACATCCAGTGATATGCAAACACACTCACAATGAAGATGGAAAGCCTTCTGGAGCCAACATCTAACAAGCCCCTGGTAGGTGGCATGTGAGATCTATTATACAGATCAACCATGTGACAACCGGACAAAACAATGGGCGATTCAATCTTTTGAATCAATCTCGTTCAGAGTTATGGATTGACGGATACCTTTGAAAACCGGTCTTTGTGCTTTAAAACTCTTTCATTAAGCACGTCAATCGTGTACTAATTTTTCAAATCTAAAGGTGTTTTATGATTGATAATTGATTTTCATTAAAACCTTTGTTATATTGCAAAAACAATTTCTATTGAGCAATACACGATTGTTTTTCAAATCTCTTTTCATCAATCGGTGGACTTAAATTATTTGGTTCACTCACTTGTTGTCTTCTTTGAGACGTTCTGGTTTGAGAACAAACTAGAGCAACTTGAAACCCTGTCAAGGAAATTCTTCGAATTATTCCCCGATCACAAGTAGATTGTATCGATCAACGGGAACCGCGGTCGCAGTACCTCAATTCAACGAAAGTGATCAAAGACACTTTCGATGCGCTTTATTGCTAAGCGTTGTATGCGTGTACACCGACGCTTGCAAATGATCGTAATGAAGCGGTCAATCCATAGCGCATGCTCACCAACACATTCATATCAAAAGATATCATGATTTGTGCATCAATGACTCTGATATTCTAACTCCATGCTTCGCAGTCGCTGCCAATATCATGAATCAACGAATGCTTCCGCTACTCTGATGAGAAGATATCATGATCCGGAATGTGAGCATGTCGGTCCTAAAGTCACAACATCACATAATACCAACACCACAATGGATGTATCAGAGATTTTCTATTAGCCGATGATCTCAAAAGTCGGCTCAACATTATTATCACGTGGATCAGGAAAAGACCTCCACTTGGATTAACCAAACATGCAATGAGTGGAATCAATGACTACGAGCCGGAGAAAGTACTACATCAAAAATGCAAGATCAATTGTTAATGTAATATCTCATTGTATTCAATGTCATTTTAGTATATGTTTGAGGTGACTTCCTGTGGGAGATTGTTAGGAATTAGAAATTCCGGTATAAAGAGTCTGGTCACCTCAAGTATATGTAATTGTTAGAATGCTCGTAGTCATAGTTATATTTAGTTAAGTAGTATTTTGTTGGCAACACCGTGAGGACGGACGGTTCTTTACCCACTCAGATGCCCGATCCACGTTCGTTGTGTGGCGATTTGTGTAAGACTATAAATACTCTCTACCTCCCAAGGTAGAGTTGGAGCTCATAATAATATCTTTCACTTTCTCTCACTAAGTTCCCTAAACCTCTAACTTTCTCTCTAGAATTCCACTTCTATACCACTGTTAATGGTTTGATGTATGTGAAATCCAATATCCAACAGACTGTAACCCTCAAAGGATTTGGATACTAATGTCACTAACCAATATATATGCAATCAAGTTTGTAATGTTAGCAATGTATTCCTTACTCAGTTGCGTATACTTCATCCTTCCCTTACTACATGGACCGGCTTAAAGTATGGATAACAAATGGATTGATATCTCAACTCATCAGTTCAAGTTACTCAACTTGATTCAATCATATGACGTATGAACACATCAGTTCATGCCTGTATTCTAAAGAAAGAAAAGTGCATGTCGGTCGCAGCTTTTTATCTTCAAAAGAAGAGAAATCTTCTTATGACGTATGAACACATCGATTCATGCCTCGATTCCAAAGAAAGAAAATGCTGCATATGTTACATCTTCAAAAGAAGAGAAATTCTTATGACGTTGAACACAACAGCTCAAGCCTCACCAAAGAAAAGAAAAAGTGTACGCAGTCGCGCTTTATCTTCGAAAGATGAGAAATCTTCTTATTATGACCATTCTCATCAACATGCTTCATGCTTTTTTCCAAGCTTCGATTATCGTGAACCGGTCTGCCGTTGATTGTTTCTATTCCACTTGCTCAACTATAATGACGAGGTCGACATCATGTGCTAATTTTATGGGTAGAAGTGTGAATAGACTACTTTTGGATGATTTCACTTATTTAGTCAAGAATGGCAACTTCGTCTGCAATTCGGAGGGGAGAAAGGCGTATGATGACACTACATGTTGTTTTATATGAGAATAATAAATGGTCAAAGGGTTCTAACTCATGTAAGAACTGAGCTTCTTCTTATCGGGTCATCTTCACATGGAGTTTCTTTTAAGAGCCGTTGGTTGACATCTTCACTTGGATTGATGAGTTTATCGACAAAGTGCTTCCGGTTAATGCTTCACGTATACATCAACATGATGATTCCAAACAATCTCTCTGTTCTTGTTTGATGTGATTGGTAGTTTGGTGTTACCATCTTGTGGTTCAAGGCGGCCCTGGTTCTTGATTTCTGATGAACATCTTTCGTTCTTATTTGATTGGGAGGATTTAGTTAAATGATTTGAAAGATGTGTTAATTGGGATGCTTTTTGGGATGCTTTTGGTGTGAATGAAGATGTTAACACTCTATTCCCATTCGAAAAATCTTGAAGAAGGTCGAGTCCATACCGGTTCTACATTCTCTGCCATGTCGAAGACTAAAGACGAAAGGCATTTGATTATCTAAAGACTTCTTCTTAACTGGCATTTATCAAACAGACTATCGGTTTAGGAGAGCACTAATTGGGGAGAGTGATATGTCGATTTAATCCCCAATTAGACTTGCTCATATTCTTCAACAAGTTGATTCTCACAAAGACTTCTAATGTTCTTCTCACATGATTTCTAGTATTTGGGCTTATATTAAGTTGCTAATTCTGAAGTATCAAAACTAGCAGGGAAAGACATACATATAAAAAGCATAACGAAAACACATGATGAACTTCATACTTCTAAGTGATTGAAGTTATCCCGGGAAGACAAATGTCATGACCGCAGAGAAACTCCGGTTGTATCATGGCGGCTTTGTGTGTTCTTTATTCCAACTATGTGGGGAAGAGATGTTAGAAAGTTTCAAGATAAAAGAGGTACACAAGCACGACATATTCAAAGGGAGATAAATGTGTAAACAAGAGCAGGTGTTGATCGCTTATTCTATCGTTGGGAATGTGTGTACTTCGGATTTTTGAGCTTCATACACATTCATCGTGATAAAAAGATAAAACATAGGAGGTGTTCTTCACATCCCCGTGATGTGTATTCGAGAGTTCTTTGATATTGGTTGTCGATTCTTGAGCTTCATACACATCTGGATGGGACGAAAGATGTGAACACAGGGGAGGTGTTCTTCATTACCCTCATGATGTGTATTCGGGAGAGTTCTTGAGCATTATACAAAGAGACCTGACCGCATCAATTCAACTACTTGGGGAATTGCTCTCATGACATCTTTTGGAATGGATCGCTTCGCATGGAAAAGGAATTTGAGAAGAGGTATCAAATGTGGGATGATACGCTGTCGTTCTTTTTGATGATATAACCGAATGGAGAATCTCGATTATCGTTCTTAAAAGGAGCTGCAGGAGTTATGATAATGGTTTGCTTCTCTTTGTGCACTCGCTAAGACAAGCTTGAAAAGAGCTTCAAATATGCTCATCTAATGGATTTTCTTTGGGGAAGTCGCCAAAGTCTCACTTTCAGTAGTCTCATTTCTTTCTTCAATGCAAGAGCCTCGGAAGCTTTGGTGGTGAAAGATTTAGGGATGATGACTTCTATCTTCTATAACGGGTCGCTCGATATCCTTATCTCTATCAGTATCATCACCTTCTTAAACTATATCATCTAATCTATCTTTGTAAATATTTCTCAAAACAAAATAAAAATATAAAACCAACAAAAACCAAATAAAATATAAAAATCAATAAACCCATAAAAATTTGAAAATTTAGTACCAAAAATATTGTTTTTCTAAGACATGTCTTCTGGTATCGATAACATCTACAATCTTAGAAATGTCATTCAATAATGGCACGGGACCATAGATGAAGTTCGAGCAGGAGGTGTAAATATTATTTTCTAAACATGTCTCAAAATATGGCTTTGCGCTACTCTGCATTGAACCCGTTGCTAAAACTATGTTTGCTATTATTTGATAGCAACCGCTTCTTCAAGAAAGGAAAGTGCTGCGCTAAACCAATTTTTCAAATATTTCGTGCACTTATCCTAAAACAAAACAAGGAAAGCATGTCGTCAAAAAGACTGTTGTTCCTACACAAATGTTTTTCCATCTACAATTCTTTAGAAAAATATTTGTTGTGTTTTCAAAATGATGGTAAATGAGTTGTTTGAAAAATCAATCAGAATCAGAGTTTTATTAATTTGCAAACTCAATCAATGACTTGCAGCTTTTAAATCTTTCAAAATGAGTCATTGATGAGGAGAGAATGTTTTCAAATTTATATCATCTATCGGACTTCATCTAATTATCCAAATATTTAATTAAAAATGATGTTAACCTACGTTGAAGGACTATTTGCCTAGGATATGATTGTTAGGATTAGATGATTAGAGTTTGAGAAACACATTATTCCCATGCCTATGTATGATTTGATTGATATGTTGGATTGACTTTTATTAGTCGACTTTGTTTGGTGATGTCGACCACCATATATCAGTATGTGTGTTCACTAACGTATGCAGGTATATTGGTATATAAGAATGTTCCTGATCTAGATCCCACAAATGAAGATGATTGGATACCGAAAGGAAAGGGTAACTATATCTTGGGTTGACAAATGAAGAAACGGAGCTTAATTGGACTTCTATGGAGGGTTGGCATGGAAAAATGCAACGTAAGAGGTCTCCACTGCATCGCCAGATGGTTTTCTTCTAAGTGATTGAAGAAACAGAGCTTAATTTGACCTCAGTTGGCATTAAAATGCAACGTAAGAAGTCTCATTGCATCAGCAGACGGTTTTCTTCTAAGCCCCTACAGCAACAACATAAGCTTCTCAACCGAACGGTCTTTGTGCAGATACCATTTTAAACAATTTTGATATAATTTGATTAAATTGTTTTGAAAATGGAAAATATTGTTTTGAAAATTTATTGGACTAAATTTTGTAAATCACCGGACTTCATTTTATCAAAACCTAAGTCACTCAATCATCGACTACAGATCGATTTGGGGAGAGTGATTTAAAATAAAATATTTTCAAACGATATTTCTTCATAAAAGTCCGGTTTGTATGTAATAAAGTGGTGATCTAAAGATTTAATGTTATGTCATGGTATGATTTCTTTTAAAACTCAAGATCTTACAAAATAAAATTTTTTTCGCTCTTGTTTGATTGTGAAGTTGTTTTATTTTACTTAAAAGATCTCTTAAAAACTATCATACCTGACACTAACAATCTTTAATGTCTAAAATTGTTCCTTATTAATCATTTTCAAAATTAAATCTTGCCAAGTCTTTCCCTAAAACTTTCAAATGATTTAAATCAATGGGATCACAAATCTCAATTGGTTTGAAATTTTGATCGGGGAGAGATCGATTTAAATCTCAAATCTTCTTTAATGGAATTGGTTTTAGTCCTTCAAAGGCACTCCTGCCTCCATGTGACAAATGATTTCATATACACAATGCACATGTTGAGGAGGAGCATTTATCCAAAAACAAGATGAGTATTTAAACAAGGCACATATTCTCCCATGTTTTTTTTTAACCTGATTAATCACTTGAGATCCAAAATCTCAAAGGGTTTGATATTTTTGATCGGGGAGAATTTGTGATTTAATAATGAAATCTGATAAATGATGATCGATTTGATTCAAAAGTGCAGGCTGCTTTCCCATATGTTCTAAATGGTTTCTTAATGGCTTGTGTGATCATGGTTGTGCTTCAAAAGAACTCTTTCCTCTATGTGATAAAATGATTTCAAATATCCTATGCACATATTGAGGGGAGAATTTACCAAGAAAATCAAATGGCTTTTTCTATAAAATTGTGATCAAAGAAAATATTTCAAAGTCCTTTGCCTCCATGCTAAACAATTTCTAAATCCTATGCACATGTTGAAGGGGAGGTTTTCTAAATGATCAAAACTATTAAGGTACAAAATGCTTTGATCTCGTATCACAAGTACCTTGATTGTTTTTCCAAATGATTTTTCAATTGGTTTGGAAGAATGAAGCGTACCAAAAGACCGACCATCTTACTTTATGTATGGAGTTATAAGGATTGTGAGGTTAGGTATTAGTTCCCATGATCCCAGAATCGGAGGGACTACCGAGGACAATCCACTAGATAGTGTAGAGTCCTTAGGTATATGAAAAAAGGAGGAAAATGGAAAGGACCAGAAGAGGAATGGAATAAACCCAACAAGGTTCTAGAATGAAGTCTCCTAGAACTTGAAGGGGTTGAAGAATGAAAGAAATGAAAAGGGTGAAAAGAAATAGAAGGAACTGGACTCAATGGAAAGAATGGAAAGGGAATGGACATGGACCCAGACTAAAACCATCTTAAAAGGGCTTGTTTCACTCTCAATGGGAACCGACATAATATATCTACTTTCTCTTAGAGATTGTTGATATTGAAGAAGGAGACCCTCTCCTAGTCTCCCAAGATAGAAACCAAATGCACATTTGAGTCTAGAGCCAAGAGATCATCCACAATATCTCATTAGGACACAAAATTTTGAAGACTTGTTGTTTCACATAATGTGGAAAGTAAGAATATATTAAGAGTCCCACGCATTATCCTTGTGGTATTGCCAGAACATCCGAGTGGTATGTAAAAGTATTCATGATGAAGATGGAAATCCTTATAGAGCCAACATCAAACAAGCTCTTGGTGGGTGACATGTGAGATCTTGCAAAAGATCAAGCTTGTGACAACTGGATAGAAACAATGGGGCGATTTACTCGTGAATCTACCTTGGTCCAGGATTGGAATTGACGAATACTTTTGGAAAAACCGTTCGATGTGCAAATCTTCTTTCTCTAGCACGCCGAATGTGATTCATGTTTTCAAACAGAAAAGTATCTCTGATTGAAAAAATACTTTTGGAAAAACCGTTCGATGTGCGAATCTCTTCTTTTCTCTAGCACGTCGAATGTGTACACTTTTCAAATACAAAAAGTATTTATGATTGAAAATTGATCTTTCCCATAAAACCTTCGTCGTATTGCAAAACTCTTTCTTCTAAGAAATACACGATTGTTTTTCAAATCATTTTTCATCAATCAGTGAATCTCAATTCGCCGTTCACTAATTCCGTGTTGTCTTCTTTGAGACGTTCCGTTTGAGAACGGCTAGAACAAATGCGAAAACCATATCAAGGAGATTCTTAGGAATCCTACCCATCATAGGAAGTACTTGTAATCGATCAACGGGGAACCATGGGCCGTACCTCAATTCAACAAAAGTGATCAAAGACACTTCGTGTTTTATTGCTAATCGTTGTTTGCAGTACATTTGGACGGTTGGAAGTCGGTCAATTGAGGAGTCAATGCAAAGCCGCATGCTCACAGATCCACACTTAATTAAAGAAATCATGACTGCGCATATCTACGAACCTCGCCTGATATTTTCATACTATGCTTCTCGCTATTGCCGCAAATATCATGAGTCAGTAAAGCTTCCGCTACTCTGATGGAAAGATGTCATGATTCAAAAGTGTGAGCATGTCGGTCCAAAAGTCACAACAGCACATGATGGAAACACAACAAAGGGTGATCCAGAGATTTTCTGGTGATGATCTCAAATAATGCTCGAAGATCATCAAAGATGTGGATCAGTTAAAGGCCTCCACTAAAAGTACAAAATTATGCGGACTTTGAAGTTGCACTACTTAAGCACAAATATTGTGGAAGTGAAGAATTAAAGTCTACGAGCTCAAGACTGAAGATAAAATAGAATGCTAGGATTCGAAATGTAAAACATGGGGTGACCTCCCTTAGGGGGAGATTGTTAGGAATTAGAAATTCCATAGTGAAGTGTCGGTCACCCCAAATATTATCTAGCATAAGTTAGCTCGTAGACATTACGTTATTTACTAGTTATTTAGTTAGTCATTTAGTTTAGTGCAACACCGTGGAAGACGGACGGGTCTTTACCCACTGTATGCCTGATCCACAGTCCGAAGGAGGACGTATTGTATGTAACTATAAATACCCTCTACCTTCCAAGGTAGAGGGTTGGACCTTTCTCATTCTTAATCTAACCTTCTATGTTTTCTTTCACTTTATCTCTCTAGAAAGGATCCCACTTTCTCTCTCTAAACTCTATACTATTCGATCCATTGTTGAGCTTATTTGTGTGTTTATGAAATCCAATATGTTACAGATTTTCTTGAAGGTACTGCTGAATGTTTAGCAGTACTTTGAGTTGAAGGTACTGCTTAACGCTTAACATTATCATCCTTAGGTTTTTCAACTGTTTCTTTTGGGGTTTCAGAACTAGATGGACCTGAATTAGATTGACCAGTAAGCTTTTTCCTAAACTCTAAATTGTCTACTCCAAAACAAGAAACATCTATCCTAAGTGGTTGAAAACTACCAGTGGGATGAGGAACTGCATGATAACCCTTGTCTTTCTTAAATTCAGGAGGTGTTTGACTAATTGATTCCTCATTACTAGATGTGTTCTCTTCTGAGCTAATGAGTTCATCATCACTAGTTACTATATCCTCTGAATCAATTTGTTCCTTATCACTAGGTGAGGTCTCTTCTGTATTACTAAAGTCCATACCAAAACCTAGGCCAGTTTTAATGTGTGCTCTTTTATGTTTTTCAACAAAACTAACATGTGAAAGGCCAGATTCTCCCCAAGCAGCAAATTTTTCTAACAATTCATCCCTTTCTTTAGTCAGCTTTTCAATTTCAGAAATCTTACATCCTAACTTCCATTCACTTAATTTTAATTGATAATCCTGTTGCTCATACTTTTCTGCCCAAGCAATTTCATTATTTTCATGAGTTAATATTTTAGCTTCCATTGACTCTAAAGTTATTTGATAACCAGCTACTTCAGTCCTAGCCCTTTTACAATTATCTCTTTCAGTTACATAATCTTTAAGCACTTTTTGATAAAAATCATGACACTTAGAGCATACCTGAGAGATAGGGGTGAACTTGGTGAAGTAGCTACCATAGCGAGCAGAACAGGTTCTTCTTCACTTTCCATGTTCCAATCAAAGCTTCCAAGACCATCTCTTGATTCTAAAGCAGCAAATCCTGGTTCCTCATCAAAAGTTGTGCTCCAATCAAACTCTTCCACTGCGACCATAGAGTAGGTTACTGGTTCATCATCAAATTCAGCACTCCAGTCAACCTCTGATAGATTTTATTGAGCAACCAAAGCTTTTGTTTCAGTAATAGGAATTTCCTTTAGTTCAAGCTTGGGTTTCTCAATCATTCTATTTGCCTGATATTTAGCAAACTTGCATTCTCTTGCAAAGTGTCCAGTTCTTTGACAATTAAAGCATTCAATCTTGGACTTGTCAAATGTTATACCCTGTTTGGGTTTGAAGTCAATGCCTCTTCCTGTTTTCCTCATGAACTTCTTGATCCTAGCAGTGATCATAGCAACTTGCCACCTTATATCAATTTCTTCAAGAGCATCCTCTTCAATTTGTGACAAATCTTCTTCATAAGTAACAGGTAATGTGGCTTGTTGAGCGAAGAAGGAACATACAACTTCATCAGAGTGGATGGTGTTTGTAGGTAATGATGTAGGAGTAGGATAAGCAACAGTACTTTGAGTAGGATAAGCAGTACTTTTAGTGGAAGTACTGCCTCTCTTTTCAGAAGACACAAAAGCAATACTGTGAGATTTTGAACTTGTTTGGCCATTCATCTCATGCTCATATACCTTCAAATGATTGTAGAGATCATCAAAGTCCATAGTGTCCAAACCAGGTTGTCCTCTGATCATAGTAGCATTCACATGCCATGTGGATGGCAAACTTCTTAAGAACTTCAGGTTTGCATCTTCAACAGATACTTCTGCTTTGTATAACTCTAGCATACTAAGGAGATTTTGGAATCTGTCATAGGCAGCATCAAGACTTTCTCTTTCACCAATAGTGAATGTTTCAAACTGTTGCTTCAACAGATTTCTATGCATCTTCTTGGAAGCATCATTACCTCCAAATCTTGTCTTGAGAGCATCCCATAGTTGTTTTGCATCCTTAGCATCATGGAACTTGAGTAGGTGACCATCATGAATAGCAGACAACAGTATATTGAGAGCCTTTTCTTGATTTCTTACTGTAGCTGCTGGCAAGATGGACTTAGGTGGTTTAGGTTGTCCAGGAACTTCTACAGGATCTTCAATAACTTCATTACCATTGACAATTACATTCCACAGTGCATGGTCTGTAATAGCAATGTACTGCTTCATCTTCATGCTCCAGAGATCATATTCTCCCTTCTTGATGATAGGAATTCTGAGTGAGGTGATGGATGGGGGTGGTGCAGCTTCAGTCGACATCTTTAGGGTTTGTAGTTAAAACGGTTTTAAGGGTTTCTTCGTAATCAAAGTTTCCACACAAGCTCTGATACCACTTGATGGATCGATATACTCTGACCAAACTAACTATATAGCTTGTAAGGGCTTAGCAACCTCGGATAAATCCTAAGTTACTAACAATGAAACACTGAATTTACTCTATAAGTATGCGAAACTACTTCAATAAAGCTAAGAAGAATAACTTTAAACTTCAACGATTTTATTAATACTCTGAACACTGCGATACAGATTCACTAACAACCCTAATAACTCTAATATCGAACTTGATAAACTCTAATATTCTCTAATATTGCGTATGCATTCGTACCTCTAATGCCAATCTAGGGGTCCTTTTAAAGGCATAAGGAAAACCCTAGTCGGTTTACAATTATAATCCTTGTACGACAAATAATACTAAACTAAACTAAGAATATTCTATAATTACAAAGCTTTTCATAAACGATATAGCAGTTCTTTGGCTTTGCAGTACTTTGATGTTGAGCAGTACTTTGACTTTCTTCAGCACTTTGACTTTTATATCCCAACATTTATCATCCATCCCTAAACTATCATACAAAAACAGTCTTCTACAAACGATAATCGTATCAAGATGGTACGTTGCTGGTGTGGTAAGCAAGCTATTATTCGCACTTCGTAGACCTCTGCCAACCCAGGGCATCGATTCTTTGGTTGTCCTATTGAAGTAAGTGCGTCTTAATATTTATTGTGTTAGTTTGTTTTCGCAGGCAGCAAAGTACATTGTAACAATGGTGGTTGTTTAATGAATTGTCATAATCATGAATAGGGGTCTTCTTGTCGGTGGATAAGATGGTATGATCCTGAAATCTGTGCTCGTTCAAGAATGATCATACCAGGCCTTTTGAGGGGAGAAATGAGCTTGAGGCAAGATTAGTAGTCTGCGAGAAGGTGATGTGTGTCGAAGTGGAAGATTTACCTGGTGCTAAGTTGGATGTTTTTCTTGATTGTTTATACATTGGGATAACTTTTTTAGCTTTTATGTAATGAGGCGAGATGGTTAATGTTCTGTAACTTGAATTGTAGTAACGTTGTTATGAAGTATTCAGTTTGGTTTATTTTTGATTTTCAATGCCTTATGGGTATGTAGATGGTTAGCAATTTGTTTAGGGTTGACTTTTAAATGTCAACATTCTTATGAGGTTCTGTTTAGCTTTGGTTACTTTTGATGCAAATTATTCACACATCAAGCTTAGTCAATCTAAAAAAATACACAATAATGACATGGTTCCATAGTTAATGCAAATGGATATAATTCCAAATGCATAAAATTACATACTTTTCAAAGCATGAGAACTACAGTTAGACACACACACATATATGTTTTTAGAGTACATAACTTGTCCATAGGAAATAAACTAGATGAAACATTGTCTAGATAATTAGCATAACAGAATTGACCTATGGTGAGGCCATCATTCTTTCCAGTGCAGCCTGCTGCCTAGTCATTCTTCGTGTAGCAGGATGAGTTGAAGCAGAAACTGCTTGAACATCACTTGACTACAGCTGAGAATTAGACTGGGATTGATCATGTTGCTGGGATTGACACTGGGCTTGATCATGCATGTTGGGATTGGCAATTGCTTCATCTTGATGTTGTTGGGATTGTGACAGGGATGCATCATGTATGATGGGATCTTCAGTGGCTGGATCTTGATTTTCAGATTGAACACCACTTCCTTGAACTGCACTAACTTGACTTTCAACAACACCTGTACCTTCAGCTTCTTTATCTGCTGCTACTTTGTTACCTTTAGGATGTGTCTTTTTTGCTGCAGCTTTAGTAGGCACCTGTTTGGCATTTCCCTTTTTGGCAGTTCGACTACTTTCAGCTCCACCATACCCTAGGCATGTTTTCCGGTTGTGTCCAGCAATGCCACAAATACTACACTTAACACTCTTCCAAGCCCTTGACAGCTTACCATCCTTCACAATCTCTTCACTTTCAGGAGCTATCCTAACTCTTTTTCTACCTCTTGCGCTAGGCGGGTTTGTTTCGGATTTCGGTGGAACAATTGTTGTTGGCACAGTTGATTTTTCCCAATGTTCGCTGCTAGTTATAGGCTGGACATGGTGTTTGTAGGTTGCCTCCCAAGTGAGAAGATAGTAACAAGGATGAGCCCATGTTTCTACAGCTCCTACTTGTTGCCCATTTAAAGCCATATTCCAATTGGTAGCAACATCATGTTTACATGGTAAACCTGTTATCTCCCATCTTCTGCAAGTACAAGACTTGTGTACAACATTAACTTCACATTGGTCACCCCATCGTCCACTAACCTGAAACTTAGTTCTCCCATTCCATAAAACATTATACTTGACAGCCTCTTTCTTAATACCCTCTAGCATGTGTTGTGCAGTTGGTGTTAGTGGCCTATCACTCTTCTCAATCACCATAAGAACATGCATTATCCTCTTAATACAATATTCCCTGATGTATTCTAAGGCTGTAATAATTGGTTTGCTTAAACCCTCAATTATTTTGTCATGAAACACTTGACACATGTTATTAAGTAACACATCGGAAGTAGCTCTCCCTAAAGATAAACAGTAATAAACATGTATTAATTATAACTGTTTTCACTGCATTAACAAATACAAATTAACTGAAACAGATAGATCACTTACATAAAAAATGTGACCTTGACCAATGGATCGGTGGTATCTTACTTAACCAATCATGGGCTGGTTGATTAAGTTTCTTGAAATCAGCCATAGCTTTCTGAAATTGTACAACAGTTGAGGCTATTGCACATTTCCACAGATGGTCTTTGTAGGCCCTAACTTTCCATTGCAGTTTCATTTTCTCATGAATGCTTCTAATACAGAATTTGTGTTCTGCATCTCGAAAAACTTCTGCTAAAGCTCTACTTATATCCTGCACAAAATCAAATATGTTTACTGTCTGTTTCAAAACAGAGAGACTTAAATTCATGAACAGATTAAGGGAGTACCTTTTCCATGTCAGTAATAAAAGTGATGCTTGAGATTGGCTCAAGTGCTATATCATCGTATAAACAATGAAGAAACCAAGTCCCTGATCATATGTTTTCTGATTCAACAAAAGCATAAGCGAAATGATATATACCATTGTTGCTATCAATTCCCACAACTATCATCAGTTGACCATTCAAAGGACCACGAATTGGAAAAGTACCCAGCCCCAACAACGATCTCCCACATGCTTTAAATCCTTCCTTCAGTGCACCTAAACAAACATACACTCTCTTGAATTCTCTGGTTGGAAGAGCCTCATCTGGAGGTCGTTCCACATTCATCACCACTGTTGTATTAGGGTTTGTCTTCTGCAACTCTTGAACATAATCTCTCAACATGGTAAATTGTAGCTTGAATTGACCCCTGATGGCTGTTATTGCTAGGTTTTTGGCCCTTAAAACCTTCTGCAGGGACACTTGAAGCTCGTATTGGTTGGTAAGTTGATTATGCACAGACTTGACAGGAAGCTGTGGATTGGTTTCAATTTGTGCTGTAATTTTCTGTGAGATATAGCGAAGGTCAAAAGCTCTGACTTCCTTTAATTGCAAACAAGTGTGTTGCTCATTATATGTTCTGACTGACCAGATACCTATATCACCATTCCTGCCGACAAATAATAGCCATGGGCAGAGTATTTCTTAAGGGTCCTTTTTGCCAGAAAGCAATGCATTTATACCCTTTCTGTTTAATGGACTTCTAGATGGGCCTATATCCAGTCCAGGACCTTCACTTGGGCCTGAAAGTGGAACACAACCCCTACACCTGACCCTTATTCTTGTTTTGTCATTCTTTAGAAAAAACAACTCCCTCCTAGTTTCTATTGAATGCTCTCTTACTAGGTTTTTGACTTCCCCTGCAGTAGCAAACTCCTGACCAGAATAGAAGAATGTGGTATAGACTCCATTTGCAAAGTCTGCCTGTTGGAAACAAACATAGTCACTACAAAAGACATCATCAACCATCACAGGTAAATCATTTTCCAACTGCATGTCATCACTTATATTACTGGTTGTTCCTGCTTCACCTGACTCATTACTCTGACCTACTTGGACCATAGCAAGTTGTGCATCATTCTCCTGACAAGTGTTCTCTTCATTTGCTTAAATTGAATCATCAACTGCATTGCCTAAGTCACTAGTGTCACTCACTTGTAACAGAGTAACATCAACAACAGGATCCTCTTCCATGTTATCCTGAGTCAATTGAAACAGAGTTACATCCACATCAGGCTCCTCAAACCTGTTATTGACATCAACTAGTGCTCTTCCTGCTTTGTCTAAGTGCTTCTCCTGAGTCAATTGAAAAAGATTAACCTCAAAATTATCAGGCTCCTCAAACCTGTTATTGACATAAACTAGTGCTCTTCCAACTTTGTCTAAGTGCTTCCCCTGAGTCACTCCGAACAGATTAACCTCAAGATTATCTGGCTCCTTAATAGCATTGTCCTCATCAATAAGTACTATAGCACGCTCATTGTTATGAACAGGTTGGCTAGCAAATGAGCAATCTAAGGTGGAAAATACTGGCTCAATGTTTGGAAAATTGCTAGATTCACCAATATCATTGACGTCCATAGGCACTTGTGTAAGTTGGATAAAAGGATCTAGGGCAGGTTCATTATCTAGATCATCTAACACCAATCGTCTACAACAAGATTGAATAATAGCGCAGTAGCAACTTTTCTCCTATCTTCATCCATCTCCCAAAAAACAGTCTTAATTGATTGTGGGGACATTTCAGAAAGTTCTAATCTTGTCTTCCCTATTTCCACATAGACATTTATCAGCTTATGCTCTATGACAACATCTTTCAACAACTCAACATTAGTTGCTTCACGCAAAGAAAACAAACCGTTGTCCAATGTACAACCACGCTTAAGAAAGTAGAAATAATTGGTTTGTCCAGTCTCATAACCGATTTGGGTCATGAGAGCATCCATTTCATCAACGGATACCTCTTTTATTTCCACAAGATCAACAAGGCATTTCTTGCCTCCTTGATATATCCTACCTGGAAAGTATTTGAATGTACCTGCATAATGAAACATCATGCTAAAGGATCCTGGTTCACCCGCTGTATAAAAAATGTACAAAAACAATGTTAAGCTAAAGTTACCTAAAAGGGGAATAACTTTAACAGTCGTACTAACATATGATTGTAATAGGCTCTAACAAAAAAAAACTTACAATATCTCCTGATTGCAGTTTTTTCCTCAATTTTATGATCATCATAAAAAGGATATTCTCTTACTCGCCATAGAGTAAATCCAAGGTGGTTGTTTGTTATTTTCTTGCTTAGATTATTTGATTTGATGATTGACATTGCATTAAGGTTTTCTGGGTAGACTTCCAAAACAAGTTTGGGGATGAGCAATGAGTACACAGCTTTGTTATATTCTACATAATAGCGGGAAATTGGACAAGCCATCTGCTATAGTACATCAAGTAAAATGACTTTTCTACCCTCAACAGTAACATGATAACGGGGTTTTCTGGAGTATAACGGAACGTCGACAACGGCATTATTAGTCAAGGGACGAGTTCGGCATATAAAGCCCATGTTTTGGACCTCCGGCGATGATAATTGCCAGTTTTGTCCCAACGAGAAACGGATTGACAAGTTTAGGGACCAACCGTGTATTTTAGTCTATATTTTTTAAATCCCATAATTCTACAATTTACAGTGCGGAATGAATTTATCAAAGACAAAAAGTGTTCTCGATTGGCCACTTCAAAAACAAAAATGCTCTCGATTGACGTCGAGGTAACCAAATATTATTGCACAATAAGCTATACAAACACATGTTTAATATGCTTTCGTAACTTATAAATCACAATATACTTTTATAGCAAAGACAACTGATATAGATGTTATAAACAGCTATCTAACACATACTTTAGTAGAAAAGAGTAATATGAAATATGATAGTGATGACTTGGAAAATGAAATAGTTGACCAAAAAATAATTGTATTATTGGATATAAGTGACGGCATGTGCCGACTGTTTTGCGGCGCCGGGATACGTCACTCACTCTCGTTATCACCTTCAAGTTACTTTTATTTGTTGCAATGTTGTTCCAACATCCACCGTATGTGCTTGACACCACATCAAACCTACTTTTGCTTACACTAGTAAATTGGAGTCAACTATTTTGAATATGGTATTCAATACAAATAAATGAGTATATGCAAACTTTTTGTGAAAATGTGGTTGCTTCACAAACGTTTTGTAAAAATGTGAATGTATTCTGGTGGTTTTATGTTCAAGTCCTGATAAAAACAAGTGTGATGTACATTCATATTGTAATGTAATTTTTCTTTCTTTAAAGAAAATAAAACGAGTGTTTAATCTTTTATATAATAAAGGAATTACATCATTTCGGAGTGATTTTGTCAATTCATTCTTATTGAAAAAAAAAATTGGGCCAATAGGAGAGCTTGATTTTGCCACGTAAGCAAAATCGTGTGATGTGATTGGTTAATAAAAGTCAAAATTAAATTGATTTTGGTCATCTTTTAATTAATTTGGTGGAGAAATTTGGTTGAGAAAAAAACACATAAAAACAAATGTGTCAAATTTGTGAAAACAAAAACTTAAAAAAAGAGGGGGTAATTAATAAAACTTTAGTGGTTAAATTTTTAAAAATTGTATAGAGTTAAGTGTAACATTATAAGTTTCCATGTTTTTTAATAACTTTGGAAATCAAACAAATACTCCCTTATACTTTATACCCCCTATACTTTATAACTTAAAAATACAATATATATGTTGTTTTAAACTCCAACATATAAATATATATAAGATTATAAATATCATTTTTTTACTATATACATTTACTAAGGACTCATTTATTTCATATTAAAAGTATGACAAATGTAGACACGAATTTGAATATTAAATACGGCTAAATTATTGAAAACGAGAATATAATTATCAAATGGTAAGAACGAGCTACTGTTACATGAAGAAAAAAAAACATGATTGTACTTATATTAACTACTCAAGTAATTTTTATTTATTTATATAAGGATATGTAGAAAAACATTTTTAAAAAACTTTAAGGAGTATATTTTAACTTCATCAACATCAACACCAACATCAACATTAACATCTATTTCAGCTAAATATAGTTGAATCTTGAATTGTCTAACAAAACTTTTTACAAAATTGATTATACAAAATTTTAATGGATATTAATGTATAATGAAAAACTGTGCATAATTATTTTTAAAGACACAATATTCAGCATTGATATAAAATAATTTTTTTGCCAAAACCCTGTGCGTGCACAGGCATTATAACTAGTGTGATTGTATGATATTTGAATCCTCATTTCATTCTTTAAATGTTCATCTAGATGTATTTTGTTTACTTTCTCACTTACAAAACTATCATATTTGTAATTTTTCTTATCAAAATAATGTTGTTCTTAGAGAAATAACAGTATTGTATTTGTTTGGTACTTGCATGTTAAAAAAAATAGTATATTCTTATTAGGAAATTGAAAATAAAATAAATTTAACTGAAATGAAGCACATGCCAATTTAGCTTTAAACTAGTTTATATGCACATGTGAAATTGTGAATTGGGATGGACCACGAGGTCAAATGGCTCATGACCATCATAATATTAAATATTTTGTAAACGTAGGTTTTTTGAGTTGGAGTAATGATAGGGAGACCTAACTCATATGATTAAATTTATATCTAAACATTTCATCATGTGACATGTGAAATGTATATTTTCTCTTTCATAATTCTCACTATTAATCTTGCCATGTGTCATCATCTTAAAGTTAGTCATATCTTTAAGCATGAAGTTTAGTCATGCAAATCATTTTCGTTTGAGTTGAGTAGACTATTCGAATTGGTCCTTCAAAAATACAAAAGCTCACATATTATCCCTAAAAGTTTTTCTTTTCATTTCGGACCTTTAACTGAATAGTACTTGTAGTCTTTTTTTTTTTTTTTTTTAACTATATAGCATAGTTGTCATGATCTCGATACAGATCTTAGTATCTTACGACTTTACGATACTGCAAAACAAAAACGATCCGGATCCTACATAGGATCTTTACAAGCTTAAGATCTTATAAGATCTCGATCTTGACTATACGATCTTAAGATTTAATCCGATCCGATCTTACTTTTCTCGGATTACAAACTAAAAAAACTACTACAAATTTATAAGTTGTTTTTTTTTATGTAGAATTTAAAAAACAACACGTTAATCTTTTTAAACATTTCATAATCATAATTTAGGACAACATTTATATGAAACATTCATAGTATCTTGTGTTTATAATGTATAATAATTTATAGATTTGTATAATATTGCAAAAACTATTAAGAAATAACATTAGCGTAGGATTTTAAGATCTCGATTGATCTTACGATCACGATCTTGCAAAGACGAAAACGATCCTGTGTAGGATCCCGATCTTGAAAACCTTGCTATATAGTACTTGTAGTCTTTACCATGTACTTTTCAGGGATTTTGTGGCTTTTTTCAATCATGAAAATGAATTACCTAGAGAATTAAATGATAAGTCGTGTCATCTAGTCTAGTGAAGATTTTCTATAAAACATTACACAACCACTTATTTAGTATCAATACAAACTCTTTTGCATGTAAAAATGGAAACACTCCGACTTACGAACTACTAGATACATAATCATATTGAAGATAGCTACATAGTGATAACTAGGAGTGTTCAGAAGAAACCGAACCGAGTCGAACCGGTCAATTCAAAATCGCAAAAAGATGATAACTGAAGAAACCAAAACCACAAAATCCCGCTTCTCACAGTATAATTACAGTTTTTTATAATATTTATGATTATCCGAATCGAACCGTGTATAACAAACATATAACTTCAATTTAAATATCTATAAATGTGTACATGAATTAACCAAATAATTGCTCACCTTTTAAAGTATAACGGATTTTTATTTATCTATTGTGAATATTACTAACGTTCATTTATAAAATTCGATCAATGCGAGTGTAACCTATAAACATCGAATAAATAGTCTTAATTAATTTGTTAGTATATATTATGATTTGAATATATTTATTGTGATGGAACAACTGTTGAAGTATGATTTCAATCTTTTTTATTTAATTTCATTACAATGATATTTTACGTTTTACATTATTTTATTGTTCATCCGATCTGATTCAAGTAAATATATAAAATGACATGAATTGCGGATAACCGCTTATTACGGGTACCCGAGTGTATTGTTACCCGTCTAGTATCACTCAGATTCGCATAGTAAAATGAACACCCCCCAAATGAATAGTTAAAATTTGTCACCGAAGCAAATCAGCCTGTGAACACCCCTAGTGATAACGATGAGTTTGAATTACATCATCACATAAACACTTTTTGATACCACCGTCCTTGGGGGATTTGCCAGATGAATAAATCATAAATACGGTGTCACAGTATAAGCTAAAATGACATTTCAACTCGAAAAGCATCTTATCGTGGAAGATTATCGAATTGACGTATTTGTACTGTAGCAAATGCACATTTGTCTTTGAAATAGGCTCCTAGTTTCCGGCCAGAAAGAGAACATATTTTTAAATGCATTAATCATGCATGAAAAATGTTAGATGCACAATCAAAGAGGTAGACGTCTAGGACATATTTCCATTGTGATATATGTTTGATATCTTATTAGAACCTAAATTTCCGTTTTTTATAAAGTTATTATCATAAAAAATGTATTATTATTAAAAACATCGTATGTCATATTTATTACATGGTATCCGCTATCGTAATGATCGAATACCCTGCCAGTAACAGTAATACCACTGTTGTAAAAATCGGCTCAGGCGTCCAATTAATCCCTGCATAATCGCTGATCGCTCAGTAAGCGCCTTGATTTATCATAATCGGCCTATTTAATCGGTTTGGTCAAAGATTGCTTAAAAATCGGTCAAAAAACCTATTAATCGGACAAAATCGAACAAAATCGTTCTAATCGGACAAAATCGATTAAAAATCGATCAACAAAATCGCTTAAAAATAAGACAAAACCGCTTTAAAATGGGTCAATAAACCGATTAATTGAACAAAATCAGTCAAAGCTTGCTTAAAAATGATCAACAAACCGAGTAATATCTATATTTGACTTTGAATAATTATGTATTATGTTTATATTTGAACACTTGAAATATTTGAACTTTGATGCACTATGCTTATCTCATACATATAATATAATACTATTTAAAATTACAATTTTGTGCATAAAATTTCTCCAAAAGGTGAAGATAGGTGGGATCACCCTGGTCCCATGCATCCTAAGGATGCCATGGGACCCACCCTCCCCAAGGACCCGCCCTCAAGCAATGGCATCTGTCCTGGATCGACATGTGTCTTATCAGGTGGGCTAACCCCTGGCCATTTTCTCCAATAGGCTCCTCGCTGACCAGTCAATCTGAGCATTTACGGTGGGGATCCTCGCCTAACCGATTAATCGCTAGACTCTACCCGACAACCTCACTAACGCTTAGCGATTTTTACAACCTTGAGTAATACATAAAATGAAAAGTGTAATTATATGTAAGGGTTTGTCTAACCAGTGCCCTCAAGTAATTGGTTAAAAATATTATTTAAGGAAATATTATGATTATTAAATAGAAAATCACAATTAATTAAGTAATTTTTAAGTTTAATAAATGCGTATTAAATACGATTATTAATAAAAGGAAAGTTCAGAATGAATTAATGCATTATAACAAATGTCGTGAGGTCACTTGTTAGACATCCTTGTATGAGATTATTTAATAAATGTCCGGAAGGCATTGGTTATGGTGCATTAATTTATCCCAAAATTTTCTTTTAAATTGATAATTGTATTTAATACGTATTTATTAAACTTATAAATTAACTTAATTAATTGCGATTTTCAATTTATTAAGCATAAAATTTCTTTTAATAATATTCTTAGCCAATGACAAACCTTATTTTTAAAAGTAAATCGCACAAAAAGGTATCACACTCAAGATCAAATTGAATTTTAGGTATTCAACTTTATTTTTCTCAATTTAAGGTATTGAAGTTATTTTTCGTGCAATGTAAGATTTTTTCGAATTTTTGAAAGGTGTCATCGGCAATTTTTTCAGCTGAATTCATTAATTAATGTGATATATCGTTATAACTGAGCATTTAAAAGTCATTTCAGCTAGTTTTCGAAAAGTCAAAAAAATCTTGTATTAACCTAAAGTGTGATACTTTTTTGTGCGATTTGCCCTATTCTTAATACTTTTGCCAAATTAAAGATTTTTCAATCGATCCAAAGCCTTGTTCAGTTGCATGATATATATTGTGCGAATTTGGTCAATCAGGATAGTAACAGGCAATTGGTTCATGTTGTTTACATATCTTGTAAGTGATGACATAGCATCTGATATGATATGGATCTACATGCACTTTTTTTTTTCCTAATAATTTTCATGTTTTAATATATTTATTTTTGTTTTGTTATTTGTTGTTTATCCTAAAAACATTCCAAGCCACCATGAGGTAAGCTAATATGTGCTTAAAGAACTAATGAAATAATCACACAGTTCAACAAAACGTTTTTGGCCATCTTTACATATTATGAGAACTTTAGCAATATTATTTAAAAATAAAAACTAAGCAGCATATATAACCTCGTGATACATTTAATCTAAAGGCCTAAACTACTTTGAACATGGACATGCATATGCATATGAAATTTTTTTATTATAGTAACTTAAACATAGTCTAGTTGATTTTGGCGACATGTTAAACTCATTTGTAAGATTTAAATATACTAAACGTGAAGTAAACTTAGTAATTACAAGTTTAATAATCATACTATCTTATAAAATACAAAGGCATTATAAGGCATTAAATTACTTAAAATTCAACAGTAAAAAAAGTATGCATAAAATACTATCATCTCAAACACAATCTATACGATATATAAAACATTACAAGTTAAAATGCACCATTTAAAACAACTTAATGCACAAATACATCAATTCAAGACACATAATTAATACTCTTTTTATAATACCCCTCATTCAAAAATACATCTTTATTAACACATGGTACAACTATTTAAAGTCCAAATACAACTAAAAAAATACTATTCAACACATACATTTAATACACTATTTAAAACACCATTTCATTAAAATATACACCAACTTTACCACAATTTACAATTTAATGAAGCTATTATGCCAAACACTTCAAAAATAAAGCGATCAGTCCAGTTCAAAAAACTTTGGTTACCCACAATGGTCGGTCGACCGACCGGGTCGCCTGTGCATTGGCAGAGTCGCCACCACTACAGGTAATCGGTCTTCGAAGATTTAAATTAGATACAACTCATATCCATCTCTTTATACTTTCGATGCCGTTAATATTTATTTTCGAGTACCCACCGCTTCAATGCGCGAATAACTTACTAGTATTACTGATAAACTAAGGAATTGAAACTACTAGCAAAGTCAACACCAATCATATAGTTAAAACGAGGGCAGGAACCCGCCCGATGCGGCGGGGGTCTTTGCCAGTTTTTTTGAATTGTCGTACGAAAGCGGGCATTTATATTATGGCACGAAAACCGACGTTTACATTATGTCTCCTATTGTGTACTAAAAAGTGCATATTTTAAGCCTATAGGGCAATATGTAACCTGGAGCGAAATCGTTTTCTGAAGCTTGACTCCACATGCACTTTACTTCATCAGGAATCTCAATCAACATAAATCACTGCATTTTTTAGATGCACAATGGCTAATGATCTGAACCAAGGTGAGTGTACTACATAACTCATATATTTAATCTTAAAACAACAACAATGATATTAATTTAACCTACTCAGTTTTATTTTTTCACTTGCAAAAAAAAATTACAAAGTCAAACCGGAATCATCTGAACCTCGAAAGATATATATTTCTGATCAAAGCAAGGATTTGTAACCAAAATTTTTTTTAACTTCCTACAAAATTATCCAGTAACAAATATATGTGTTCCATATTGTATTATTGAATCGTCAAACAAAACGTATTTATTTTGACCCGTTATCCGATCTCATTGAAATTTTGGTCTGACTTTGACCCCTAAATCTAGTTAGTCTATTAGACCCTCCAAGTTTCTCAAGCCTCAGCCACTCCTGTTTCCGTTTGTTAGCTGATTCATCAGCATTATCGTAGTTGGCGGCTCGTAGAATAGTGTAGCCATTAAGAATCCTAAACAAACAAAACGTGCCAGGCTTCTTAAAAGCACATGAGTGGATGTTTGATATAGACTATATCACTGACTCTATGAATTATATTCCTGTTTTTATGGAGAATCAAGCTAACCCACATGCAGGTTCATCAGAAGTAACTAACACTGCGGGTACAAATGTACATGAGGATGAAGAAGAGGCACAGGAGCTTATTGTTGTGCCTACAACTGTTAACCAATATGCAGCTAAAATTGGATCAGAGAAACCTTCTACTACTCAGAAGAAAGAAACTGCTACAGAGGTTTAGTTACAAGAGAAAGAGGCTTCTCCTACTGGTGATTCAGATACGATTCTGGCTTTTACAAGGGAATTGGATGAAATTGCTCAAAAGCATCTTGGGCCAGTTCCTGCAAACAAGGCTACTAGTACTTTCACAGTTAATACTGGTAGCGCAGCTGTTAATTCTGGCAAGCTTGTTCCACCAGTACCTGAAAACAAGACTACCAGTACCTTCTCAGTTAATATTGGTAGTGACTTTGTTAATATTGGGAATGCTGATATTGATGATTCAGCTATGCCAGAACTGGAGATCTTTGATAGGCCTAATGAAGGGATCTTTGATGAAGCTTCTTATGATGAAGAATGTGTAGTTACTGACTTCAATAACTTACCCACAGGATGTCAGTCCAGTTCCTACTCTTAGGATTCACAGTATCATCCACAAAGTCAAATACTTGGTGATCCTAAGTCAGGTGTCCAGACTAGAAGCAAAGTGCAGCAACAATCAAGAGCTCATGCACTTTTTAGTTATATGCAGAAGCAGCAAAGGAACAATCACAAAGATCAACAACACTGTTTATTTGCATGCTTCCTTTCTAAAAAAGAACCCACAAAGATCATTAATGCTCTAACAGATGAAAGTTGGGTTGAAGCTATGCAAGAGGAGTTATTGCAGTTTAAGCTGCAAAAGGTGTCAAACAGAAAGCAAACACCCTTATTTAGCTGTGCAATTAACCAAAAAGATTTTTGGGAATATGAGAAGGGGTTTTCAAGGGGTACCAAGGCCTTTGTTGCATGCTATGTTGCCTATTTCTAATGAACCTGCAGGTACATCAGCCCCATCTGAAGCTCAAACATATCCCAGATAAAGAGGAGCCCACTTATGAACACAGATCACCAACACCCCAACCACCTTCACCTCCAACTCATGAAGAAGAGCCACCTGTCATTCCCCACACTAAGCCTCCTACTCCCACTCCTGAAGCAGAACCAAGTTCTATGTCTATGGATGTTCTACTTTAACTAGTTCCTCAGTTACTCACTAGGATAGATGGTTTGGAGAAGGATCTGAAGCAGACTAAACAGACCTTGGGAGCAGCTGTCTTGAAACTGGTTAAAAAGGTTAAGAAGCTGGAGGGGATTGTCAAACAAAAAGGGATAGATTTGACTGACTCAAAGGGTGATGAAGCAGAAGATTCTTCCAAATAGGGGAGGAGTTTAAAAGAGGGAGAATCAGTTTTTAAGACTCCTACACATGAAAAGTCTTCTGAGGAAACCCACATTAATCCCCAAGGATTAGAAGCAGCTGAAACACTTGTCAAATACCTTAGTCAAAAGAAACAGGTCAGACAAGTTTAAGGAAGAAATTTGATTCAGAGGAGATTAGTACTGGTGAAGCATTTAGTACTAGCTTCACATACATTAATCCTGGTGGTGATAAAGTTAATCCTGGTAGTGATCAGGTTAGTACTGGTGATAGGATTAAGTCTGGTGATGATAAGACCAGTACTGGTGATGATTCTGTTCAAAGAAAAAAAAACAAATACTTGAAGAGACTCCTCAACCTGTCAAAACAAAAAGACAACTCAGAGAAGAGCAGGAAAACTTGGGTGAAATAAGGAGACTTCAAGCAGAAGATGAAGCTGAAGAAGCAATACTTGCAGAACAGAAGCTCAAAGATGAATTAATTGCAAAGAGTATGCAAGAGCAGCCTGAGCTAATAGAAGCACAGAAGAAGAGGAAGGCTCAAGTACAGGAAGCTACAAAGTTCTACACTGATGAGGATTGGGATATAGTAAGAGCTAAGCTGGAAGCCAAAAGGGATATCTTAGCTGATATAGGAAGTGATGATTATGCTAAGAAGATGGTTTAGCTAGTTAATGAAAAGAAGAGACTGTTAATAAAACAAAGGGAAAAAGAAAGAAGGAACAGAACCATAACTAAAGGAGAGCAAAGAGAGTATATGATGAACTATATCAAGAGTCAAGGGGAAAATTAGAAGATGTTTCAGCTTAAGAGATTGAAAGCTGATGAGTTGAAAGAAGAATTTGAAAAGTGTATAAAGCATGTTCAAAGCTTTGTTCCTAAGGATTCAGAACTAGAAACTTCAAGTCTTAAAAGGCATGGAATAACACTTCAACCAGAAGAAGCAAAGAAGCAAAAGGTTACAGATGATGAAGTTGTTGTTAAGACTGAATTTGTAAAGAAAGAGGAAGAACCTGAGGTTTAAAAGCTAGTTCTGAAGTGGAGCGACTAGAGGTGAATTATAGCCCAATTGAGAAGCTAGTACTTGCATTGGTATATGCGTCCCGCAGGCTGCGAAGATATTTCCAAGCACATCCGGTGGCAGTTATCACGGACCAACCTCTGAAGCAGGTTCTGACCAAAACAGAGAAGAGTGGAAGAATGGCTCGATGGGCAATAGAGCTAGATGAACATGACATCAGGTGGAAGCATATATAAAAGATAAGGTAGATATACCCTCTTCTGAAGAGTTTACTATGGGAACAATTCCTGAAGGATCAGCACCTGCTGCAAAGATTGTCAAATGGCAGATCATCAAGACTGGAAGTAAAGGAGTTTATCAGATCATAAGGGAAGATAATTCTGATGTTATATATGTTAACTTTCCAGGTATGCTTCATGATTTAACCATGGATGATCTCAAAGAGATGTACAGATTGATGATGCTGAAATATGGAGACAGTAGACCTGAAGAAGAGTATGAGAGAGTTCTTTGAGGAGATTTAAAGACTATGTTTGAGACACCAGTTCCAGGGGATGAGATTTGGAACTTGACTTATAAATAACAAGCAGTCAGATGGAGATATTTTCATAGTTGTCTTGTTCATTGTCTAACATTGGAGACTGCAGATATCTACATGTTGACTGAGGTAGAATATCCACTCCCAGCTAAAGTTTGTAAAGTAATTCTTGAAAAGAAGCTTCTGGGATAAAGGAAATATGAGATATATTATCAACTCTTGAGGTTAATTGAAAAACAGGCTCAGCAACAATGATTTTAGGGTGTTTGAAAGAATTTTCAAGGCTGTAGGGTATGTATTGAGGGTTGATAGGTAAATGGAGTCTGAGGAGTACTTGGTGGTGAAGGTGCTTTGCACTAACACAACAAATGGTTATCAGTCCACCATATCTAACAAACATAAGGACTGGCTAATCCAATAGCAAACGACTCTGGTAAATATTTCTCAAATCCGTTTATGGCTGACAATTTGCCAAAAATTGTATGGTAATCAACTCACCATATCTATGATAGTCAAGAGTTGGCTAGCCCACAAGATTATGGCTTGTGGTAAAGGCTGTAGAAAATCCATTTATATTGTTGACAGTTTACCAAAAACTGGAGGGTTGTCAACTTACCAAGGCTTGATGTTAAAAGAGTTGAACTGGTCATTAATTCACCAGGGTGATGACTCAATTCACCAGGGTGATGACTCAATTCCACCAAAGAATTAGCTAGTCCAAAAGCAAACGACTTTTGGTAAAGACAAGTCAAATACGTTGATAGTTGATGATTTGCTAAAAATCATATGGTATTTCAGCTCACCATGTTTCACGTACAAAGAGTTGAAATGGTTATTAATGTACCATGGTTATTCACCAAACATTGGCTACTCCAAAGTTAATGGCTAACTGGTAAAGAGACATCAAATCCATTAAATTTTCAATGATTCACCTCTCACAGGAGTTAACACACCTGGGAGTGATGAGAATAGCATGAAACTTTATGAATTGATGTACATGTAGTCAAGGTTGCTGAAAAGATATGAAGTAAAACCATGCCGATACTTGTCATTTAGATGCTGCAAGATGATCAGAAATAGAAGATTCATAGAGTTGCAGTTCCAAATAATTCCAAGAAGTAAGATCATAACATTCTTAGGAAGCTCAAAATGAAGAAACTGGAAGTTCACGAGTGAAGATCAAGTTAGGGGAGGATTGTTAGGAATTATTTGTACAACAGACTTAATACTGCTAGTTGTAATAGTTAAGTCTGGTAGGCTAGTTTACATAGTTAAGTCTGCCAGTACTAATGTTAAGTCTGGCAGGAATAGTTAGTTATGTTTAGCAGTTTAGTAGTTAAGTCTGTTTATGAAACATATGAGTTTTGTTAGAGATATAGTAGGAAAGGATATGTACGCGTTAGAGATATCTTAGGAAAAGATATGTATATCCTTTCACACGTTTTGTAAAGATGCTAGGGTTTCCTTAGTGTATAAAAGGAACCCTAAGGCATTATGTTATTTACAAGAATGATTGATAATAGAAGTTTAGTAAAGTTTAATAGTAAAATAGTAATTGTGTTCTTCTTATTGCTTGTGTTAGGATTCCGCATTAACATTAAGTATTCATTGTTAAGAGTTCTTCATATAGTTGATTTGGATTTATTCAAGTTAATCATTGTCTTATAAAGGCTACTTAGATCCATTACTTTGGACCTACAGAAATCATACTCAGTATCATATTTAGAATGATCAAAGTATAAATCATAAAGGAAAAATACGTTAACCGAACGATTATAGCATAGTATAAAAATTACAAGACTTCTCCTCTGGAATTATAGCACTACCTGGACCTTCTTGGTTTTCTTTAGTCTTCCGGTTTCGTACGTGGTGGTTATGGGCTATCTGAAAATCGGATTTTATCTTTTTATTAGGTTTTCGAATACGGTCGATACGGCGTATTGGTGAAGTCATTGTGCTGGATACGGCGTATCTTTTTATATTTCAGAATATTCGTACACCGCCTTCCTGATAAGTGGTATAAGGTTGATGAATATGACGTATCAGGTCTTTTTATCTTAGATATCTGGTGAAGTCATTGTGCTGGATACGGAGTATCTTCTGAAGTGGATACGGCGTATCTGGACTAAAACAAGTCCGTTCTTCTTGTTTGACCAAAGTTTCATATACGACGTATCTAGTATTTGGATACAGCGTATTCTTCAAAGTCAGGAAATGGTCTTGATAATCGTCCAAGTCTTGGTATACGGCGTATCTGTATAGAATGATACGGCGTATACTTGTCAGTTTGGTGGACTTTCTCGAACTTGATCTATTTTGCTCCCAAACACGTCCATTATTGCTAACTTTCATAAATTGCTCAATAATAAATGAGATTTACAAAAGTAAGCGATTAAGTATCAATTCTCATATAAAATCATATAAAACGAGCAATATACATAGTATAAATGATGCTATAAATATGAAAAATCAAGAGGAAAGTAACGCACAAGACGAATAAGCAAAGAAGGGATGGAACGCATCTGGAAAGAAAGCCTAAAGACTTGATAGCAATGACGAGAAAGAGAGAGAGAGAGAGAGAGAGAGAGTAAAAGTAAAAATAGTAAAAATGAAGTGAAAGGGACTTATATACGCATTCTGTGGGGCACCAAAACGCCATGTCGTGTCAGTCGGCTACGCGGCTACATCTGGGCCGTTGCAAAGCGTACGTGATGCCACGTGGTGAAATTCCACGAGTCTTAGTAATTTACCTCTTTTAACCTATTTTCCCTAATGGGCTTGGGCCTTCTAATGACCACCCAGCCCAATAAGACGAGCGAACCCTTCCGTAATAAAATAAAAAGAATCAGTAACGATGGTAGATAAATAAAAAAAGAAAGTAGACGATGGGACTAGAACAACGGATACGTATCATATCATTAATCTTTGACTAATAATATAATACTGGGGGTACATGACGACGTATATGGCTGGATGACCCAATAACCAAAATGCCCAATAACCGTATATGGCTGTGAGCCAGGTAGACCGTTGACTTGATACCCCATCTGACACCTAGTATAGGAGTAGATTGTCTTGTTATGCCTTAGGTATCAGACATAGTGTCAGCGACAACGGCAGTGACAGTGTTAGCGACAACGGTAAGAGTAGTGTCATAGATAGCGACGAGAATAGCGATTGGACGACGACCAGGTATGGTAAGTGGGTAGTATAAATACCCATACAATGATTCACATCGAAGTAGCATTTACTGCACTGATACTCACATTTATTACTTGTACCTCTCGGTAAAATCCATACTTACGCTCACGCCGAAGCTTGGTGATGGGGTCACACCCCGGGCGAGGCTAACGTATTTTTTACATCCATATAGGTATCCGAAGGGCTTATTTGCACAAAAAATGGAGGATATTTGGAACATCTTATCACATCACAAAGAATTACTTCAACACACGACTAAATAGTTTTAGAAATCATGATTATTACACACCACTTAATCAAGCAAACAGTGTTCACGAATAGGAAAACAAAGCACCATCAATTAATTTCAGTAAACATGGGTCGGCATTATAAATGAGAGATTTAAAAACTTGAAGCAGCTTTGCAAGGAGGAATAATGTAATTGACATCAACAAACAGTAATGATATCACACACGGAATCTGGGTAAATGGTTGCACATCTGAGTTAACCCTAATACTTAAGGTTACTATCTTAAACATCAATGTGGTCACATTGTTTAGGTGAAAAATAACCATGGACTGAAACATAGGATGTACAACCAAAGCTTAGGTTATAATTACTTGAAAGTCACTACTACATGACAGGGCTTTAGCGACGGCCATTTATGTCGGAAATCCGTCAGTAAAAGCAGTTTCCAACGGATTTGTCATGAAAATGCTCTGTCGGCGATCTATGGTCGGTAATTATTATCTGTTGGAATTCTGTAGGAAACTCCGACAAACAAAATGCATCACAATTCTGTTGGTAATTTTTCCGGCGGAAATCCGTCGGTAAAAATTAGGTCAGAAATCCGTCAGTAAATATTCTGTCAGAAATCTGTCGGTAAATGTAGTCAGTACATAGTCACATTTCTGTTGGAAATTGTTGTCGAAATATCATCAGAATAAGCCAAATAATTGGACTGATTAATGTAATCATGTATTCAAAATAGCTTAAATGAAACTCATAAATAAAAAGGATAACATATCTATTTACCAAATGTCATCATTCACACATAAGCATTCAAAACATACTAGATGAAATTAGGCTGTAAAATCCAAATATTCATAATAGTATCACAATATCCAGTTCAACTACTGAGGGGGATGTGGATCGTTAAACTTCATTAACATCGAGTTAGTGTCATTCATCTTTCGTTGCCACTCCCTCTCTCGAGCTTCTTCACGAGCATTCGCCTCCAATTCCCGTTGATGCACGTGTTCCTGCACTTTGATGTTCCACCTGTCGTTGCATCTGCACTTGCTTCTCTCTTTCTTTTAATCTCATTTGTGCGTTATCCTCTTGCAATTTTCTTGCTGTGTCTTCCAAAATTTGCACCTACATTGTATCAAGTCCGATTAAAAAGCTTCAAACTTATAGAATGGTTATTAAAAATACAACATTCTGTGAGAAAATTTGCACCAACTGTGCTCAATATGTGGCCATTGAGAACATTTCTAAAACATCCACTAAACCAAACAAGACTTACATTTTTCCGTCCCCAAAATGAAGAACGCTTGGCATTACTATTGGAGCCAGAAAATTTGCTAACCGGAGTCTCCGTCCATGATCGGGGACCAGCGAAAAGCTGAGACACCCCTTGATCTACTGAAGAAAGCATTGTCCCAACTGATCGATGAGACTCGCTTCTCGTGAGCATGCTAGAAGTCTCCATCTCGTTTCCAATTTCCTTGTTTCGCTGAATATGTAACTCATTAATTTGAGCATTAGAATTCTCAAGAAGCTGAGAGTCCAGTCCATTAGAATTTGTTGAGGGGTTAACCTTGTTCCTTGGAGATAGAACATCTGATTCAGCAGCTCCATAAGGCTAAATTCAAAAAATCAATGCTTCCCCATCAGTAAATGACCAAAGTGAAGAAAATAAAGTTATGATCAGATTACAGTTTTAGTAGTTTATGAAATCAACATTTAGGATAATCACAATACATGAAGGTGTGATCTCTCAAATTCTTAACTATAAAGCAATTGGCCTAATGATCAACAAGAAAGTGAAATTATATGGCTTACAACCTGCTGAATCGTTTTATTTTAGTAAGTCAGATTATAATTGTAATAACATAAACTTATATTAAATTTAATGCGTTTAGGTTGTATAAGAAGAGGACAAAGTGACAACAGTTTGTATGTGACGTAAACGAGCCTGGCCTATACGAAAGCCCGGTTTGACTGGTTTTATTGGCTTCATGAACTCAAAATTTAGAAAGATATCA
This sequence comes from Chrysanthemum makinoi, assembly GCA_910596185.1. Classification (NCBI taxonomy): domain Eukaryota; kingdom Viridiplantae; phylum Streptophyta; class Magnoliopsida; order Asterales; family Asteraceae; genus Chrysanthemum; species Chrysanthemum makinoi. The sequence goes on from OU343225.1 coordinate 146,440,443, forward strand.
ATAAAGAGAGAGAGCAAGTGAGAACCTTGAATTCATAAAGATCAGTGCAAGCATAACCACTACTTTCGCTCAGCTTTCCACTGTGAATACGCTCAGGACCCTCATCAGTTTCATGATCAGCTTCATTTTCTGCATCATGGTAACCATTTTCTTTAATTGCCACATTTTCGTCGTCCATTGAATCTTCACTTGCACTATTGCCTATCCGAGAATTCTGCTGACATAGAACTTTTAAGCATAGTATCATCCTGTTACACAAACCACAATAGCAACATTTTAAGTCAGAAAAAACAAAAAGAAAAGAAAGAACATATTAGAAACAAACCAAATGATAGCATCTTACATCAAAGATGTTTTCATACTCCTCAAGTAAAGTTGCAATAATACCTTGAGCATTATTAGCAGCATTTGCTGCAGCAAGAAGCTGCGCAAAATTGTCACCATTATCATCGAAATCATCCTCCAATTCGTATTCACCGACTAAAAGAGGTCGTAACAGTAATGGCGCCATACAGTGTGCCTCATCTTTAGGATTCTGCAGATGCATGCCACAATTTAATATACTTAACATCGCAATTATATAAAAACCTATAAAGAAAAACTAGTGACTATTACAATGAACAAAACGACATCTGTGTGGTGTGTGAAATACTGAAATGTAATCAGTCTCTCAAACCTTTGGAAGTGCTTCTGTGGCCCGAATGTCAATCATGAATCCACTTGTACTAAAGTCTAAACAAATCATTATACCTAAAAGCCAATTTGTTGAGAGGCGCTAACATTTACATGGGAACATCTATGACAAAGTGGATGCCTAACAACTAAAAGTTTCCTGATCAATATACAAGAGCATAAAAGATGTTCAGGGCTAAATATAAAGTACATTGGATCAAGCTTATGAAGTCTACCAATAAGAGAAGCATGATTTTGGGACAAAAATAATTTTGGCGCAGGTAATCTTACAAGTAATTTTGATCTATTTCATCAAAGTTTCATGTTTGGACATTAAATTTCTACTCCGAACATCAATTTCATTAAAGTTTTAGGTAATCTTATAAGTCTACCAATAGTACATTAAATTTCTATTGATGGTTGTTCGGAGTACTCTTCGCGTGTAAGAAGAGCTTGTTCGGAGTAGATGTTTCATGTTTGATACCCAATAAGATAGAAAGTTTTACCCAGCCAATCCTTGTAGTCATTTGCATTGACACATTCCTGTTTGAACTAAAAAAAATTATGGTAGATGTGAGCAGGGTTGAATCCAATAAGTAATTCCATTATTCGCTCTTATATACAGAAGTCGATTTGACATCTCTGACGGGAGGAGGCAATAGGGGTGCGTAAGTAACAGGTTCAAGATCTCATATCATAGATCATTAAAGCATTACTAGACCTGCAAGATGCTAACAATGAGATGTTTAACATAACCTCTTTACAGAGTAAATCTCAAGGGACATGATCCCTCTTGGAAGCCTAAGATAAAACAAAATGACACAAGTGAACCTATGTCCAATAACTACAACTTAATTTTCACTTGTGGAGCCTTCCGCTTTGGCTTTATATAATCTCAAAAGAAGATAAATGTTTGATATTTCTACTCGATACACTAGATAGAGTACAGAGTACCCCAAAAACATTTGACAATGCACATAGTTAGGGGCATAGTATATAACAGGTGATAAGTTGACAATCCGTAATTGATCTAAAGAAGTAAAGAGACTTTTGATAACTAAGGTATCTGTCAATTCGATTATGGCAAGTCAACGATATAAATTCAAAGATTTATTGCACTGAATCAGCGAGAATCACACAGTTATTTGTCTCTGCGTATAACAGCCTTCTATTCTAAACTAGTTGGGCATAATAATACAATTAATAAGCAACATGCTACACATAACACGGTAATTTATAAAGCTATACTGACATAATTAGGCTTGGTATGTGACTATGAAACAAAGTTTAAACCAAATGATCATGTTATTTTCTGACCCAGATATAATCATTCCTATGCCTAGCTAAGATGTTCAAAGGCAACATTGTTAATGTTCTATCGATATACAATAAGTTATGAATACTTTGAATCCAAACAGTTACATTATAATCAGAAATCAGAATTACCAGACCAAATGTATGCTAATTACATGAAATTATAAAAACAGAGTTCATTAGTTATTTAGTTGAATAGGAGTCATAAATCAGGAAGCAGCTTTATTGTCAATCACAGAACTTTCATTCCAAGCTTTATTTCTATAAACTCTAATTGCCGTACATGTCGAGATAGAACCAGTCATGTCTCACTCAATGTTAACAAGGAGGTAAGTAGTCATCAACAGGCAACTATCCTAATTAAAGACTGAATATCTAGGTGGGCATGGATGAAATGTTCCCTTTCAGCTTGGCATTCTTGTTCGATTAAACTAACCCTTTCAGGTATTCCAAAATTTCTGACAAACAAGAGCCTTGGAGCAAGTTGTGGTAGACCCAAAAAACTTTACAACTTGCAAGTGCACTTTAACAACATGCAATTCAACGAGGTCTTAAAATACATGCCATCAATCTGAACCTATGCCGAACACCACTCTGCACACAAAATCCTTTTAAGGTATCCCATTTCATATATATTTGAAACGAAGTCATTACGGTTTATTTTCTAATCTTGTGATTACCTACTTCCAAAATCATAAGTTGCACCATAAGGCTAACTAACTCAGTTATCTGACTTTGATATTTTTCTACATTATCCATAATTTTACTTAACGATTCATAAGCACTAGAATGGACAACTAAATAGTACATAATCCATGTCATTCGAAATTCATACAACAAAGAAGCAAACCTTGGGCAAATACGCAGACAACTGCGTATGCACCTCGGATCCAGCCACAAGCGCAAATCGAAGAAACGTCGAAACAACAGATGCCTTACATCACTTGGTCAGGCATTTCGTCGATCACTTGGTCTACACATGCAATCCACAACATTCAATCAATCAATCAATCAATCAGCTCTTAAAATAACCTAACAAACACAGATCAATTACATTATACTAATTCTATACACAAATTAAAAATAAAAGCTAAAATGATCAAATTAACACATAATAAACTGATATCATATATCAACCACAATACACTCCAAACTAGTAACAATCAACAAAACAAATCATTATAACTTATAATCAACTAATAAACAACAGTTAGGGAAAAACTTAGGGCAAAATTGGGGGAAATAAGCTTAACTGAAAGGAAGAATTAAACCTTATAAGTTTTAGAGGGAAGACTGAAACTGAGAGTAATCGGAGTTCAAAAAAGGGTGGATGTGGTCTACGGCGGACGGCGGCGTTGGCGGCGGTGTCGGTGGCGGATGGCGGACAGTGAAATGACCGTTTGAGAGAGAAGACCGAAAGTGTGTGTGTATTTGATAAGTTTTTTTTTTTTTTTTTTTTTTTTTAAATGAAGTTTTAATTGTAAAACAATATTTTGAATAAAAAAGTTTGTTAATAAAAGTGAAGTTTTAATTTTAAAAAGTCTTGGATAATTTTGTTTTCAATAAGTTAATAAGAAATGGGATTGAGAATATATATCAATTTCAGATAGTATCTTATATCATTTAACACTTATTTTATTAATTTTTTGTGTATTTGTAATTCAAAACAAAATTACATCAATATCTAATGGTGGAGCCAGAAATTTGGGTTTTTAGTTGACCCGGTCGAGTCAACGGTTCACCGGGTTACAAGTTCAATCGGTTGAACGCCAGGTTAAACCGGTATTATGACAAATGAAAAATTACCAAATTTTGAAGAGTTCGTAGAAAAAAACATATAAAACTGCTGGGTCAAACCGGTATTATTTCTTTTATATTTTTTTTACAGTTCTAGCCAAATACGAGTAATGTAACAATTAGCAAATTTAGGGCAGATAAAAAACGGTTTTAACACTATTAAATTATAACTAGTACTCCTAAACCGATTTGAATGAATAAATTTATATTAATGGCGTTTACTTAATGGTTTTTAAAAGCTTGTTTTTTTACCATGAAATGGGTTGAGGCTAACTTGAAACATGAGTTGTGAGCACACACAATAAAAGCCCAAAAACTAAAAACACAACTAAAAGAATTTACACTGAAAAGTGTAATCCCAAAAAAAGTTAAGTTGAAATACGAGTCGACATGGTTTAACATAACATATATGTACATAATAAATTTTAACATTTCTGTCGGAAATTCATCGGAAATATTATTTATTTCCGACGGAAATATTAAAAAATAAAAAATCATTAGAAATTAAAACATTTCCAACGAATTAGCGACGAATAAATATAGATGTTGGAATAGCGTCGGAAATTCGACGGTAGGTTATGTGAATTACTGACGGATTTCCGACAAATATTGAATCTCTTGGAATTCCATCGGAAGTTACTCGGAAAAGCACACTTGTCGCTGTTTCGTAGGAATATGGTTGGTAAAATAGCGACGGAAAAGTATCCGTCGGAAAATCTGTCGCTGAAAGTCCACTTTCTAGTAATGAGTATATGGTCCGGCCACATATATAAATGATTAAAAAGTAGGGTGAAAGCTAAAGGTACGCAACGTACTTTTTCAAAAATACACATCTACGCAATATACTTTCAAAAAAACACATCTAGCTAACATACTTTCAAATTTTTTTCGATCTAGCTAATATGACCTGTTGGTAGTAGGTTACCAGGTCACCTTGGCGAAAAATTTGCACAGTTAGTCCTCTAGGACTAACGACCGTTAGCTAGATGATATCCATCGTTAAAAAAAAACTTTAAAAAAATTTACGTTTTTTTTTTCAAAAAATTTTACGTTTTTTTTTTAAAAAATTAAAAATTTTTACGTTTTTTTTTAAAAAAAAAATTACGTTTTTTTTAAAAAAAAATTACGTTTTTTTTAAAAAATTTAAAAAAAATTAATTTTTTTTTAAATTTTTATGTTTTTTTTTAAAAAAACGTAAAAATTTTTTTAAATTTTTTTTTTTTTTTTTTTTTTTTTTTTTTTTTTTTTTATTTTTTTAACGGTCGTATTTCTAGCTAACGGTCGTTAGTCCTAAAGGACTAACTGCGCAAATTTTTCGCCAAGGTGACCTGGTAACCTACTACCAACAAGTCATGTTAGCTAGATCGAAAAAAATTTGAAAGTATGTTAGCTAGATGTGTTTTTTTGAAAGTACATTGCGTAGATGTGTATTTTTAAAAAAGTACGTTGCGTACCTTTAGTTTTCACCCTAAAAAGTAATCCATTTGCATTTTGGGGCTCACACCAATCACTAATGGGACACAACTTCAGAAAGACCATGAACAACAAAAAATTTACCTTACTTGTATCTAGTAAATATAAAAATAGTTGGTGATGATCTTTATACATTCATAGGTTTTGGGCCTTTTGGTGGCTTAGGATAGGAATGTGATCTGTGGAACATAGAATTCACTACTTTTTTCATTAAAAATCAATGATTTTCAATAGCCTACTTATGCAATATAATCAAGTTAAATTCCTTAAAAACCACATGTAAAAGAAAATCTTCATGTCCAGCACTATAGCATCTACACACGCAAGCATGTTCATATCTAATCATCTTTTTGTCTTGCCAATTAAAAATCAGACTCTTAGACAAATAAAACCTTGAACTAAGAATGGAATCATAAACAAAGTAACTCAATCGAGTAGTTAGACCCCTACCAGTATCCAACAAAACAAAAAATCACTCACTCACTTTAGCAGTAGCGAGTACTCAAGGTGCCATATTCTTGATTTAATAGTTAACAACCAAGTCATTGTTCACATAATCCCTCCAACATCTATCGCCATTTGCACCACTATCCATCACTCTGTCATCCTTGGTCTTTTCCACCTCCGTAGTTTCCATACCCTCTTATGCCTCATTCCTAATTCTAAGACCCCTTCTAATTGAAAGTCATCGACGTGATCCTGCTAATTTCATGACTTCAACATTTCTGGATATTTTTAAACGGTTGACCATTTTAATACGTTGGACCATTATCCTTCATTGCCCTAATTTCATGACTTTATCAATTTTACCTATTAAAGAGTTAATATAAATCGAATTAACCCATTTATATATTAGAGAAATGATTGGGAGACCTAAAAGTTATGTCTAATTTTGTGACTAAATATGTGTGGCAACAATTGATTGGTTGTATTAACTGGACCCACTCTTTCACAATCCAATTAAGTAATGACACATAAGTTAGTCACAAAATTAGTCATGCCTTTTAGGTCTCCCAATCTTTTTCCTATATATTAATGGGTCAAAATTTCCCGTATAATTAATAGCATTTGATTTTTATGAAACTACATGAATAACCCGTTCATAGAAACATATGCATACACTTACATATGAAGAATAGTAAATTTACCAATTTGAATCGTTAATGTGGCCGCGACCTTCAGTTCTTGAGTCAGACTTTGAGAAGAAGATGAAAATCTGAAATGAAGGAAAACATTTTCCTGATAATTGATTATAGATAACAAATTTGAAAGGAATACTATTATAGTTTGTTAAAATAAAATATTTTACCTTTGAGAACAAAACTTTCCTAATGATGCCCCTAATACATCTGATCAACATACTATTAGTTATATGCTAGGTGGTGGTATTTGGATCATCTATAAAATGTTGAATAATGAACATCACAGCCAAAAAAACCACTATATGTTTAACTGTAACATGATAATATGCCCTTAGTTAAAAAATATATCAAACTCAGATGAATGCTTCGCATGATGATCTACGATAAAAAAAATAGAGAAGACAGTTACCTTGTAGCATCTTGTGCAGTGTCAAATCAACCTGCAAAATCAAGCACAATAAAAAAAAATGAACAGGTCCACTATCGGCTCTAGATAAGAATAAGATTCATTCGTTAATCTAAATTATCATTATATTAAGCATAAACAATAATAGAAGTATGGTACTCAAAGATAGTATTAGCCTAAAACTGTTGAATATCAATATATTCATAATCCCAATAACCAACACGAAAATGTTTCGTTTCTATAACTGAGCTTTCCATTTGATGCATGACCGAGGGAATCACTTATACAACTACTTCCATAATGATCACTTGTAATGACACAATCACACAACTTCATCTACAGTGTTATCATCATCTAACTTCTATATACCCCCTTTGTCCTCGTTATCGGTCAAGAAAAGTCCAGCTAAACAACACTTTTGCTTAAAATATTTAGGGCCTCATAGATGACTCTATAGTTACTTCCCCTGTTTTATATAAATCCATAATACATGTCAATGTAAGCAACTATGAGTATTTCTGGATTGTTGGAGCATATTTTAACAATGAAGTTTAAATGTTATTCACTGAAGTTTCAAAGTCAAATTGCAAAAAATTGTTTCTTCACTTTTGTAATGGATATGATTTGATGGACTGAAAGGGATTCACAACCAACCAAGTAGACTAATAGGAACCTAAACATGGAATGAAGGTTGTTGCTAAAGTGAATAACTTGCACGTTTAAGATCCTACCAACATGCATTGTTAAAAACATTTACTACCGATTTGTCCATTCTAATGCATGCATCGGACAAATTTCTGTGTGGCCTTGTGAGCTAATTTCATAATTTGACCAATTTAACTCGGTAAAGAGTAAACATAACCCAAATTGGCCCATTTCTATATAAGTGGGTTGAAATTCTCCCTATGTCTGATAGCATTGCATATTTAGGGACCGACATGAATAATCTCTTTTTAACAACATAACACAAAATAGTAAATTTACTGGCTGCTATCGTTAATGCAGCTAAGCTTCAGTTCTTGAGCCGCACTTACAGAAGAAGAGAAGGTGATGACAACATTGTTAGCCTGACCAAAAATTGTAGATAACAACTTCAAACGGGGTACTATAATATTTGCAAAATATAAAAAAGTCATAACTTTAGATAACAAAAAAAGTAGTAACAAAAGAGCCTTTTGATGTCGTGATTAAAGACAACAGATGTTTTGCATTGTATCTTCCAATAATTTTATAAAATCAACAAATGTATTTCCTTTCTGTTGTCAATTAGGAATACATGAAAGCCAAGAAATATAAAATTAAAATTGTGCCACGTACTTCCTAAATATCCTGATTAAATGATGTTATAGATATAAATTAACCTAAAAAACACCATCGTTTTTTTTATTATGTAAAAAAACTCCTAAAGAACCGGTGCTCATCATATATTTTTTCATTTTTAATGTTTACTATATCTCACACGATCACTCCAGCCACAGTTCCTCCCATCGTTAACGGTTTCATCATTTTTGTCGTCTCCACCGCCGTCGACACTAACTGTAACGATTAAAAACTGAAAAACATAATGCCACGTGAAATAATAACGTTACAAGTAGGGCAATGTGGAAATCAGATCGGCATGGAGTTCTAGAAACAACTTTGTCTCGAATATGGTATTTCTAAAGACGGCATACATTCATTTCGATAGTATCTTGATTGTTATTATTTAAACGGCATGTATATTCATGAGACTAGCAAGAGTGTTACAAAGCCTCAAGAAAGAAACGAGCACCTAAAATGGCTCCAGTCGCGATAAATATTAAATAAGGCCAAGAAAACCCTAGGAAACATCTAAAGAAACATTACCGTTGATTAAATAAAACCACTTGATCAAGTTTTTTGAATTGTGTTGATAGCGCAAAAACCACTACTTTAAAGACACGAAATATTTGTGATTTGAAATCCAATAATCATATAATCATATTCAAAAGAAAAGGAAAAACGCCCTGGTAACTAATTGGAATTGGATTTGTGTTACCTTTTAGTTTGAGATATGCCACATTTAATTAGCCTATGGGACATTTCATGTTTGAGAATCAAAATGTGAAAGTAGGAGTGGTGTATGAATGAAATATTTGAAGAATCAGATGCACCAGCTGTTGGCCTCAATGATACGGATCTATGGTCTTAACGTAAAATCACAAGTATACCAAATAAAGCAGTGATTAAATGAAACGTAAATGTGTTTATATTAATTTTGTCATCATCTTTGTTCTTACATAATACGTTACAATATATACAAAATGAAAAGGTGCAAGTGAACCATTGTGTCGGTTCAATGAAATGGCAGTTATAATTATAAATGTCTTTAACTGCTAAGTTGACTTTTCGTATGGTTGACTTTTGTTGACCGGGTCATGTTGGTTGTGATGGGTGGGTCGATGGTGATTACCCAATATTCTCCCCCTTAATCACAATCGTCTTGTTGCAGATCTTTGACTCCAATTAGTTGTCTCATGGTGAGGAATCTGATCTTTGGTAACGCCTTTGTTAGTATGTCAGCCTTCTGAAATTCTCCACTTATGAATTCGACTTGTAGATCTTCTCTTTCGACGCATTCTCTTATAAAGCGGTATTTGATATCGATGTGTTTACTTCTTCCGTGAAATACGGGATTCTTCATTAGTTCGATGGCGACTTGTTGTCGACCGTATTGTAACTTTTCTTCTTGCGTGTGCATAAGCTTGCTAAGTAATCTCTTTAACCATAATGCTTGTGTTGCCGCTTTGCAATGAATTCGATTCACATGATGATAGAGCTACCGTGGCTTGCTTTTGTGTACTCCACCTGATTGGTGATTCACTGTAGTAGAAGATAATTCCAATAGTGCCTTTCCCTTCTTGAGTGTTGACTCAGTGAGGCTACTATAACCTTGTATCTGGTTTTCCTCCGTTGTGCTTGTAGGTGATCCCATAGTTTTTTGTTCCTTTGACATAGCGTAGTACTTGCCTTATAGCTTTCATGTGGTGTTCCTTCTGTTCTTTCATAAAACGACAAAGTAATCCAACAGAATAACTTAAGTCGGGTCTTGTATGTAGCAAATATCGTAAGCATCCAATCAAGCTACTATATTCAGTTGAGTTGATCGTTGTTTCTTCAGTGTTCTTTGTTAGTCTTGTTCTTGGATCCATAGGTATTAAAGTTTCGTTGCAGTCTAGCATTCCCACTTCCTTTAGTATCTTGCTTGCGTAGGCGGATTGCTTTATTGATATGTCACCTCCAGTTTGTGTGACTTCAATTCCTAAGTAGTAGGATAGTAATCCTAGGTCACTCATTTCGAATTTTTCTTCCGTTTGAGCATTGAACTTGTCTATTTCTTTCTTTGGTGTGCCAGTGATGATTAAATCATCCACATAGACTCCTACTGGAAGTATTGAGTCTTTTGACTTCTTCGTGTAGACAGCTTGTTCCAAAGCGCACTTCTTGAAATCTAAGGACTTCAAGGTATTGTCTAACTTTATGTTCCATGCACGTGGTGCTTGTCTTAAACCATTATAGAGCTTTTATCAGTTTGTAGACTTTTCCATTATCTTTTATAAATCCTTCAGGTTGTGTAACATACACTTCTTCTTTTAAGTCTCCATGCAGAAATGCAGATTTGACGTCCAGGTGATGTACTTCCCATTTGTTATTAGCAGCTATGGCTAATAGTAATCGGATGTTCCATTCTTTACAGGTGCAAAGACTTATTCAAAGTCTATGCCATGCTCTTGTATGTAGCCTTTTGCTACTAGTCTTGCTTTATGCTTGACTATATTTTCATTAGCATCTTTCTTGGTCTTGAATACCCACTTTAATCCAATGGCTTTATGTATTTTTGGTAGAGTGGTTAGTTTCCATGTATTATTCCTATTAATGGAATCTAATTCGACCTTCATTGCTTCAATCCATTTAAGATCGTTTGATGCTTCCTTGTAATTTTTTGGTTCATCTTCAGCTAGTAATAAATGCTCGGGTAAAACTTCCTCGGTGTTTTCATATAAATCATTCAACGTTCTAAAACCTTGTAATGGTGTGTGATCAAAGTCTGGATGTAGATTCTGGGTTGTAGTTGGGTTACTTTGGTTGGTTGAATGTCTTGAGGTAGTTGGTGTAATTTGAGTATTTATTCTTGACGAAATTGTAGATGGTGTGCGAAGTGTTTATGATTGTGAGGGTGAGTCAGTTGTTGATGTTTCATATTCATGATCATCATTTGCATGGATTTCGTTGTCTTCTTCATCTGGTTGGATATCTTGTTCCTGATGTTCATTCGTTGCTTCAAGGTTCTCAACTTTGAAGTCAAACCATTCTGGTTCATCGTTGGTGTGTTCACTCAGGTAATCCTTCCAATCCCATGTTTCATCCTCTTTAAACTTCACATCTCTACTAACACATATTCTTTGTGTTGTTGGATCAAACAGTCTATAAGCTTTTGATCCTTGTTCGCTTCCTAAGTATACCATTTTGTTGTTTCTATCATCTAACTTTGTCAGATGTTGTGATGGTACCTTTGCATATGCTATGCAACCAAAAACTCTTAAAGTTTCTATGTTTGGCTTTCTTTTCTTGATAGCTTTATATGGAGTGATGTCTTCTAAGGCTCTTGTAGGAACACTGTTTAGAATTTATATAGCGTGTCTAACAGCTTCAGCCCAAAAGTTTTGTGGCATGTTGGTTGCTTTCATCATGCATCTCGTAGTAGACATAATTGTCCTATTTCTTCGTTCAACTACTCCATTTTGTTGTGGTGAGTAAGGTGCGGTTAGTTGTCGTGCTATTCCGTTTTCTTAACAATATTGAGTGAATTCGTTAGATGTGAATTCTCCTCCACGATCAGTTCTCAACATTTTCAATGTTGTCCTTAGCTCCTTCTCTATTGTTTCTTTGTATTCCTTGAAAGTATCGAATGCTTGATCTTTCGTGTTTAGGAAATACGCCCACATATATCTTGAGTAATCATCTACTAACAAGAATATGTATTTCTTTCCAGATGGTGTTGGTAGTGTGATTGGTCCACATAAATCTCCATAAACTAAATCTAATGGTGATGCTGATCTAGTTTTTGCTTTCTTGGGAAATGGTGCTCTGCTGTGTTTACCAACTAAACAAACATCACAAATTTGTGTTGTATGTTTAATGGCGGGTATTCCATGAACTAACTCTCTTTGAGTCATAGATTTTAGTGATTCAAAGTTGAGGTGTCCTAACCTTGCGTGCCATAACCAAGTGTTGTCACTTAAGTTTGCTAATAAGCAAACAGGTGTGCCTATCTTTAGACTTGCTTTGTATAGACGGTTTCTTTGTCTTGTGACTTTCAAGAAGATTTTGTTGTCCATGTCATAAAGTCGTAATTCATCATCGTCCATTACAACTTTACAACCAATTTAGGTAAATTGTCCAAGGCTCAATAAGTTGCTTTTTAAGCCGGGAATGTAATAGACTTGAGATATGATTCTTTGTTTCTCGTCATCACATTCTAATAGGATTGAACCTTTTCCTTTAATCTCTACACGAGATCCATCTCTGAATCTTACTTTTCCACTAACGTTCTCATCTAGTTCTTTAAAGTGTTCTCTTATTCCATCCATTATGGTTGCTATCTCCGTTGTCTAAATACCATTGACTATCAACACTTGTCTCTTTATATCCTACATCTTCTTCGTGTAGCGAGACCTTTTGATCTTCAAGTTTTGTTACATGTGGGTCTTCTAATATTGCCATTAATAAGGTAGGTTCTAAGTCCTCCTCGACAAGATTAGATTGCATACTAGTGTTTGGTTTTGCATAACACTTAGATGCATAATGACCAGTTTTATTGCACTTGTAGCATTTAACTTTGCTAAAATCAATATTCTGTTTGTTGAAGTGATTGTGAGAATTTTCTCCATCCTTCTTCTCGTGGTTAATTTTATCGTGGTTTTTCCATCCTTTGTATTTTCCACGTCCACGTCCTCTGAAATTTTTACCTCTATTGTCATGTCGTGTGAACATCAGTTTTTCTTGATTGTCCACTTGTTTTCCTTTCTTGAACTTAATCCTTTCTTCGTAGGTCTTAAGTCTTCCAATTGCCTCTTCCAGTGTCATTTCGCTTAGATCGAAATATTGTTCTATAGATGCGACTATTTGCAGATACCTTTCGGGTACAACATTTAGTAATTTCCGAACTAAGGTGTCATCTTCTATTGTGTGTCCTAGACTAGCAACTTTGTTTGCGAGTGTTGTGAGTTTTGTGGTGAAGGTGTCGATTGTTTCGTCTTCCTTCATATATAACATCTCAAAGTCGGATTTGAGTGTTTGTATTCTTGCTTGTTTAACTCTGTCTTCGCCAATGTGTCTAGTTTTCAAAGCATTCCAAATGTCCTTCGCGGTTTTGTGCTTTGTTATTTGAAGTAATTGTTCTTCGGGTAAGGCTTGATAAAGGAAAGCAATAGCGGTTTTATCCTTTTTCTTATCGGGTAGAGTCGTTTCAGTCGGCTCAATTGTTTCACATAAACCATTCGCTTCGAGAATGATTTGCATTCGAATTGCCCATAGTGAGTAATTCGCGGGCTTTAGGATTGGGCAATGAAATTGGGGTGTACTATTTGCAATATTAGTACTGGGTTCCTTTTTACCACTGTCTTTCGTCATATCTTAATGATAATGACAATAAATCTCCAAAAGAATTTTAACACGAAGTGTGTTTCAAAAAAAATTCTTATAAAGTGAGCTATAATGTTTTAGCTTCCTCTAATGGGTGTAAAACTTTTCTGGGTATAGTTTTAAAATTTTAAACTATCCTTGGAGATTATAAAATTCAATTAGTGAACAACCTAAGGTTAATTACTCCTTATAAATTATTCCTAATCAGTATACTAAGCAGTGTAATCACTAGGTTAATATACTATCAAAAATGATAAGATTCTAAATTTAAAATAACTTATCAAAAAAAAAAACAATATATATCAAAGGTAATATATAAAGTAAAATAAAATGTGGTGTTTGCAATCTTTTGGAACCTGGAGGGGTTGATGGTCTAACCCGATGCCCTTAATAATAAAAATCCTTTCTTTCTTTTGGCCCTTAATGTGTACGCGTGCCTCCTTATTTCTTTGGCTTCTTATCTCTTTTGAGATAAAAATATAACGCGTCTCTTTTTTGTGTGAGACTAGTTTCTTCTGTCTCTCTCTCTTGGGAAGATATCTGCTTATTCTCCTTTCCAATGAATGATGGTTAACCGCCTTTTATGGCTGTATCTGACCGTCTTTAATCCTTCTCCGGTGATGGGTGTTCTTCGCGAGCACTATTACTCCTCCAATTGAAACTGGGTTTCGGTTGATTTGGGGGTTTTCTTTTCTGTGAGAGGTTTTATGATTGGAGTATTGCAAATGAATCGATTGGGTCTCAATTGATTCTTCTGGGCTTGATTCCTTATAAGAACAGGTGTGTTTGTTCTAATTCGAATCCTTGTTTATGCCCTAATTGATGACGCTCATTTTTTTGATTGAATCAAATGAATAACAATTTTCTTTTCGTTTTCTGATCCTAATGGATTGGGTAAAGGGAAAAAACTTGTTTCGGATAAAAAGAAATTTTTTTTGCGAATTGTTTTTGTTGCCGGGTTGAGTGTAATCACTATGTGATTATACCCCTGATGCGACAGAAGTGTGAAAATACAAAAAAAAAATGACGTCTGGGATTTTTTTTGTTCTTATCGATTTGCAGAAATTTTTTTTGTCGAAACTGTTCTTGCCTTTTGATTTGATTACGTGAATAAACGAGTAAGATGGTAAGTGATGATTTTGGTTAGTAAACCAAACCGCTCACGATACCAATTGTTGGCCTCAATGATACGGATCTATGGTCTTAACGTAAAATCACAAGTATACCAAATAAAGCAGTGATTAAATGAAACGTAAATCTGTTTATATTAATATTGTCATCATCTTTGTTCTTACGAGATATGTTACAATATATACAGAATGAAAAGGTGCAAGTGAACCATTGTGTCGGTTCAATGAAATGGCAGTTATAATTATAATTGTCATGTAACTGTCTTTAACTGCTAAGTTGACTTTTCGTATGGTTGAATTTTGTTGACCGGGTCATGTTGGTTGTGATGGGTGGGTCGATGGTGATTACCTAATACCAGCAACATTGCAAATTTCGAATCAGTATCAAGTTCAGTTTAGTTTTTTTTTTAACTTTACTTCTAAGGTGGACAGATCTTGTAAACTTGACTGTATATGTAGATTAGTAAACGCAAATTCGTAGGATGCAATAATTGGGGTAATCAAGGGGCATATGTTTGTTTTTCTTTAGACTCTTAAAAAAATGCCATAATTTTCAAAACAGAAAAAAAAGGAAATACAAAAACAGATATGTTTCATGACTTGGAGTTTGTTAAAAAACAAGACAAGATAAGCTATTTCATAGCTTGGAATAGCATTACAACATAAGTAAAAGCAAAGCGATGATAATACTTAGCTTTTAAGTCAATTTAAATGTTTCAGTCATGACTATCGTGTATGCTTGATTGGGATAATTTTGGATATCCAGATTTAAGATATAAACTTGTATATAAATACACATCCATATCAAGCATTATGGAAATTCTCAGGCCCTGGTCTTTCTGCCCGTGCGATGTACGATTGTTTTTGAGATCATGAGACATTAGGTACTGAAAATGGTAACGAGCCGTTGGGTGTTCAAACTGCTGCACGGAGGTGCAGGTGATAGAAAAGATGTATTTTTCTATCAAGTGGATAATCAACATTACATACCATGAGCGTTTCTTATGGATTTGGAGCCAAGAGTGATTAACGGAATACAAACAGGTGACTGTAGGGATCTTTTCAACCAAGAAAACATATTTACTTCTTCTGATGGAGGAGGTGCAGGAAACAATTGGGCTAGCGGATATGATCAAGTAAAGTTTTCATATATTGTTAATACAAATAAGCCGTAAAAACGTTTATTTATATTTTACGATCTTCTAATGTTTTGTCGATAACAAATGTAAAATCATTTTAACGAAACAAATAAAATACGTAAATTGTTTGAGCCAATAGTTTTCTAACACACTTACGTTTTCACATAAAACAATAAAACATGTATAAGTGATTTTATGATTTAGTAATACATATGTACAACAACTAGTGTTTACATATTGGGCAAATATATACATAACTAGTATGTATTATATAATGGGTAAATAACTTCAACCCATGGAGCATATCCATAACCCATGGTATTGACCCATACCCACTTGACTAGATACATTGCACTCATTAGATACATTATATCTAAAGAAATACCCATGGATCAACCCATTACCCATGACCCTTGACCTAATGACCAAAATACCCATGGGCAAAGAAGAGCGTCTCACGGATCCCTAGCTTTACGCTAGACAGATCCCTTAAGGGAGGGATCCGTGGGATCCGGGGAACAGTAGCATTTTTCTCTCTATAAATAGTGAGCCATTTCTTCATTGTTTCTCACCCCTTCCTCACATACTTTCTCCTTGAGTTAAAAACTCTCTAATCCCAGATCCAAGTGATCTATGTATGTAGTTTTGTTTTTGTGTATGATCCTCTAAGTTCCTCTTAAAGGCGAGATCACCACCTTTGAAGTCAAGCAAGCTCAAGTCCATGAGTTGCCATGGTTCCTCATCATCAAGACTACTGAAGTCCTCTTGTTGATGGTTCTTTTCTTTCTACTAAGAAGTGTAGTGTTGAAGACATTAGTGAAAGATGTCTCAAGTGTCAAGACGAAGACATTAGTGAAGGGTGTCGATCGTCTGTATTGCAGGCATTAGTGAAGGGTGCCTAGAAGTCAAGTCACAAGAAATTAGTAAAGGGCGTCTTGAAGATCTAGTCAAAGGCATTAGTGAAAGGTGCCTATGATGTACATTCGATATGGTGTGATTCGATGTACAAGATAGATTAGTATTGGGTCAAAGGATATTGTTATCCTTGTTGATATTATAAGGAGTAGATCTTCTTTGGGATTAGGTGTTGTGTAGTGTTGGGTAGTAGTTCCTCCATTGTATTGAAACTCGGTACTTATCCTAGACGTTGTGGTAGGTGTTTTTCACCTTGGTGTGAAAGAACCCGGTGGTTAGCCTAGAACCGGAAAAAGAGTAGGCAACGTTGTGAAGGTTTCTCCACCATAAGGAGTCGGTGTTATGTAGTGATTACGAACTCTCGAGTAGGTGACTCGGGGAGTGGAGTAGGGCAAGGAAGGTGTCCTTGTAGCCGAACCACTATAAATACTCGCGTTGTGGTTTTGTGCTTCTTACTCTTTATCTTTTCACTACATAGTTATATTTCTATATGTTTGTTTATCAACATCCAACACACATCCAAATAAATTGACATAAGTCAATCTAAATAGTTTAAAAGGAAGTTTTAATTGGTAAAACTACCCCTTCTAGTTTTCCACGTATACTATTTATGGCCAAACACTTCAGCAGTAGTTTGTGTAACATACATACAAGGGTTTCATTTAGGGAAAGCATTTTGAGGAAGATCTAATGGACATGATCGATCGAGAAGTAGATAGAAGTGATAATATTGAGGGATTTGTTTTATGTCATTTAATTGCTGGTGGAACACGCTCAGGTTTTAATAGTTTCTTTCTTATATTGTTATCTGCATAAAATACCATGTTTTTGTTTTCTTTTTTGGAATTCACATGTTTTAGTTACTATGTTCTTTCGTTAAATTAAGTTTATATTGCTAAAATTGTTTGAAGCCCACCGATATATGGTGGTTGTTTTTTCTTCTATATGACAGATCAAAATTCTGATGTTGGTGTGGGCAAAGCTAATGAAGTTACTGAAAGTTTAGACTCAAAAGGTGTAACATATCGACCTTTTGATGAACACGTGAGCATAACTAATGTTTCTATTAGAAGTTGAGAATCACAGGCTGTGATAAATCAAGATACTAATGTAGGTATGACTATAGTTGATGTTGCACATGAAAATTAGTCTCACTTTCTTCCAATGCTGCAACATCATCAAGAGATTCTCCTCCTATGTCTGTAACCTATAGGCTCCAGGTTTGTAACCACAATAGAGTATTTTCTATGATCCAGCTACTTAGATACTTCTTTTGACTCTTAGTAATTATGTATATTGGTGTCCATCTATCAAGGGTTGGATGGTGAAGCCACTGAGCCCATGATCAAAGAATTGGATGAGGATTGAGAAGAGTCCCAAGACCCCAAAGTGGAGTTTGCTGATACCATCGAGCCAGCTGAAGGCATTCTCCTAATTGTGGAGAGTTTGACAAGGGAAGCTAACGAAAGTGATAATATTAGCATCACCCAAAATGCTCTTATAGTCAGTCTCCAAAGAAGAATCTGGTGCCAGAGAACAAGCCAAGAAAATAGTTCTCATGTTCCTGGAAAGGCTATCTCACCCAATAGGCCTTAAGAAGTCAAGCAAACATCAGAGAAACACTAAGATGGTTGCTAGAATTTTGCCTTACTTGACCTACGGTGAGCCTGCTGCAATGGAAGCTCTTTGTCAACACTTTGAACCTTACCTAAAGAATTGGGTTGAGTTTGACCAGCTGCTGAAACAGCATCTAGAAAATCTGAACGACGAGACTTTCTCTCTACAAGCATCAAAACAGAGGTTTGCAGTTGAGAATTTTGTTAGGGTCTCAGAGTCGATGAAGAAACGTTCCTGTGGCGAAAGACTCAAGGATGTCATATTGGAAAATGGAATTACTGAAGTTGCAGTTAGACATCCAAAGAATAGTTTTGCGTTTACAGGAGAATTGCTTCATGCCTTGGAAGGTGTCTATGGAGAAAATGATATTGGAGCGAGAACTGAAAACTTGTTGGATACGCTCTCCGATGCAGAGGGAAAAGGGGACGGGTTTCATGCGAAAAGGTTCACGGATTGCGGAATACAACACGCGATGAAATGAGACACCTCACCTTAATGAAGAGAAAATAGTTGCTTCAGGTAATTTTCTTTTCGTTAAAGAAATTAGTTATGTGATCTAATTGGTATATTGATGCATTGTCTAATTTTTTGTAATTGAATATCATCAGGGACTTGGGATGCATCAGGAGTTGGCTTCTGATGGTGGTAAACGCATCGTTGTTACTCAGTCAATCCTTGAAGGTTTGGAAGAGATGGAAGAAGAGGAAGAGGGGGTGGATTGCATGGTATGCCGTGAGGATACAGTCTTAGACCAACAGACTTACTTGGCGTCTACACGTTCAGTAAACGGGTGAATCTTGGTGTCGGGACTTCAGGAAGTGCTTGTGGAGACTGTGTACATACAAGAGTTAGTCATTTCAACATCATACATTTTCAGTTCCACCAGGAGGCCAAGAGAGTAGATGCTACACTCAAGACTCCAAAGAAGGAGTGGGATGGGGCTGCCCTCAGAAACAATGAGACCCTTTTGCAATAATTTGTACCCAATAAGAGGTTCGGTTTTTCCACTGACTCAGTATACACGTTATGTTGATCAATACTGGGATTATCTTAATGGCCTCGGACGTGCTGATGGAAGCCTAATTCGGTTATTAACTTATGATATAGTTCTGGTACGCAACCATTTTTCTTTTTTTAGTCTTTGATGTCTTGTATTTCTTCTAATCGTTTTTATGCTTATTCAGATGGTTGAAATAGCTAGAGATCAGCAAAGGGATAAATATAAGAAAGCTGTCAAATGTAGCTTCACTTTTTAAGGTAGTAATACTAATATATTTTTTATGGTAATGAAATTTTATTAAGAGGCGGGAAAATGAGGGTCGATGGGTCGGGCGGGACATAAACTCAATAACAATACAACTAACAATGTTGTTTAAATACAATGAACTCACATTGCTAAATTTTACAAATAGTGCAGACATATAATTAGCTATAAGTTTCTGAAGTTCATGCATACGATTGGATATTTATATAACACGTGTTTTAACTAGATAGCATGAATTTATTAATATTCTGAATCTTGCGATAGTTTTGGCAAAGTCATAAGTCTGGTCTTGGTTATGGTGCTCGATACAACACAGGTAAAATGGTACTTTCTCCTGTGCTATGTCTACTGATTTTTAATTATATCTATGCATTAGTTATGATCACCGAAACAACAAGTAGTTCACTAATATTCTTATTTTTCGAATAAAGATGATTTAAGTGGCTGTATTCATTGAAAATACGTTTTGAGTGATCTTGTCAGAAGAAAGTTATTGATAAGGATAAGATTACAGACTCTGAAACTGAGGCGGCCCATTGCCTTGATGTATGCCATACAAATTCATGTATCTATGTTTTTAGTACCACATATTGCTGGGACTAAAGTTAAACGGGTCAAATAGCGTGCAGTAAGTTTTGACTTTGAAGAGTCAGTTAGTTTGTTTTTCTTTTGTGGGTCAGAATTCACGTTTGTAAACTGTAGCAGTGCAATATTGAGATCATTGGTTTGAGATGAAACATGTCAAGTTTGTGTGTACAATATGATACATATTCCTTAATAATTATAGCTATGTAACACTTTGGCTAATAATTATACATATTTCTGAATAAGAAGTTTGCCTATCCAAATATGATACCAAAGTTTCGTTTATATTTTACTTGAATTAGCCCATTTATAGGTAAATTCATCGGTTTATTTAGTTTTTATCTAAAATGGTGTATCAAGTGTCTCTTATTGAATTTGTTGCCATATTTTCAGAATATGGCAATTGAAGATATAGTTTATGCAATTGAAGATACTATCGCCAGCAAGGTTAAAGAAGACGTGATACAACTAGATTCAGTTATACAATCACTTCCAAACAAGTTTCTTTTGGTCACACCGCTTCTTTAAATGTCACCGTTACTGACGGTCCTATCATGAGCAGTACTTCACTACTCACTGGTATTGATGGATTTTTTTCACAAATGGGCAATGAAGTAACTTCGGGTCGTTATGGCAACAATTTATTATCAAGTAGTAGTGTGTCTAATAACCCAATGAAGAAGGTAGCAATCTCACTACATGAAGATTTTCTTAATTCAGTGCCATTAGTGTACTTCAATGTAAGTTCTCAGTACACCGAACGAATATCATATTTGTTCGATGTGTAAATAAATAAATATAAAAAGGGTCAAAATCAATTATTTCTTTGTGTGGTTGAAACAAAATATGTCGAGTTGAAAAACAACACACTTCTAAAGGTTTAAAATCAACAAACTTCTAAAGGTGCAGGCATAAGTTTATATTTTTTAAGTGCTTGAACTCAACTTCATAAGCCCAAAAAGAGATCTTGGTTTACCAAATTCTATTAAGCACATAAGCCCGGGTAAAGAAGCTAATCCAAACACCCCAATTGTTAATAAAAACTAAAACTTAATTTTAGTCTAAAGAAAAATTAGTAACTATCAGAATCAACTTATTATTAACACTAACTCTAGATCTTATACTTTTTAAAATAATAGATTCCAGCCAGCATGAGGTTCAGATGTATGATGCACCCACCTTCCTAGTAAGCAATGATTGCTGGAACTTCACATTATCTTCTAGATCTTCTAACTTCTTTTCGTAATACTCCAAGAGATCAACTTTGGCAAAAAAAGCCCACAAAATCCAACACGCCCAAACCTCTGTGAATCCTTCTCTGTTGACTTTAGAAATGCAATCTTTCTACACACCTTTTCAGCATCACTCTACAATGACATTACAGTAAAGACCGAAATCAGCTGAATAAGTTCATGAATAATGACATTCTGTAATTGGGAAGTGAAGAGATTATGCTTATAGGGCATTCAAAGGCATATTTCAGACAGTTTAAACAGGGGATAAGAATAAATCTCAGGTGGTGCCAGTGCTAGGTGAGGCTGATTTTACTGACAATGAAAAATTGTGGATGTCAGTTAAGCGGGTAACATCAGTTAAGTTAATGTGGCTTCATCACTTTGTACAAGCTCCATCTTATTAATGTGGCTTCATCACTTTGTACAAGCTCCATCTCATAGTACTACGGCTCTCTCAAGTACTTAACTATATGAAAATTATATGAAATGGCAGGTGAGGTGTAAGCTAGAGCAAAGGAAAAATGAATAAGCTACCGATTTGAATACTTCCTTACTAATTTGCACCAACAGTAATGCTCCATTATTCCCACAAAACAAGAAAAGCACCACGACATAATCCGCATAAGTTTTTGACTATCAGTCTTATACTTTTAGTTAAAATGACAGTAGAAAATAAAATATGTGCCAGTAAAATCAAAGGTTTGTGATTGGCAGCATGACAGTTAATAACGTGCAAGTTAAAATGCCTCCCGAAGCAGATCATGACGTTCAAAGGTTCACTTACAATTAGCTTTCGGATCTTAGTAGTGTGATACACCATGTAATGTGACAGATACAATGAAGGATAAAATTCTGAGAAAAACTCTTGTGAGCAATGAACTACTAATGTATCACGTGGATGATTGTGTTTGTTTGCTTATTTCGTTGCAGATGCTTGACTACAACGTACCTGGAGGTAGTACTTTCTCTTCTTTTCCTATCATTTTTTTTGCTAATCATTTTGATGTATTAACGTACTTATTTAAATGTGGTTTTATAGGAAAGCTGAACCGGGGATTATCTGTTGTCGACAGTTATCAGCTGCTTAAAGGAGGAGAACTGTCTGATGACGAGATTTTTCTTTCATCTGCCCTTGGTTGGTGTATTGAATGGGTGATTACAATAACCTCTAACCATTTTAAGCCTTTGTAATTGTTGCAAGATGTACTTAAATCCTTCATGTCGTTAAATGTTGCAGCTTCAAGCATACTTTCTTGTGCTTGATGATATCATGGACGAGTCTCATACACGCAGTGGGCAACCCTGTTGGTTTAGATTACCGAATGTGTGATTTTAGAGCAATAAGCTATTATGTCATGTAGTTGCGATTTCATGCTTAAATTGTGAATAATTGAATTTAGGTTGGCATGATTGCTGGAACGATGGGATTCTTCTTCGCAACCATGTCCCGAGAATTCTTAAGAAAAATTTCCGAGGAAAGCTTTACTATGTGGATCTTGTGGACCTGTTCAACGAGGTTGGTTGCTCATTATATATTCAATGTGTCAATGATTATAAGTACTTTTTTGATACTAACAAAATATTATTTACCATGTACTTGAGTAGGTTGAATTCCAAACAGCCTCTGGTTAGATGATTGATTTAATCACTACACTTATTGGAGAGGAAGATCTCTCAAAGTATTCATTGTCTATGTAAGTAACCTCCTTAATTTTCCCCATCCGATGTATTCTATATGTGTTTTACATTTTCTGAATTAGACTGTGTTGTGTTATCTTGCAGTCACCGCCGGATTGTTCAATACAAAACAGCTTACTACTCATTTTACCTTCCAGTACGTAGATTCTTCTTTACATATAAATAACTTCTTTTTCTTGCATACTAAACGAACTGTTAGTGGATAATGAAATTCAAAAGCACTGGTTAAAGTTTTACTATTTTTTTCTCAAGGTTGCATGTGCACTCCTTATGTTTGGAGAGGATCTTGACAATCACGTTGAAGTGAGGAACGTACTCGTTGAGATGGGTACTTATTTTCAAGTTCAGGTATATGATTTCAACCCCCAACTATTTTTATATAACTGGCATGCTTTAGACCATTCAAGGTTCTTTTTTTACCACCTTAATTATATGTTACTTTGGGATCTTAGAAATCTTGGATTGGTACTAGTGCATTCTTTCATTTTGTCTATTAATTTGTTAGCATGGTATCAATACTTTATATCTCAAGTAGAAAGACGACACTTGTATAATGAAATGTAGTTCTCATGTTTCCTGTTATTGTATTTTCAGGAAAAAAACTTTGAGAAAGTATGTGAGATGTGTCACATTACTGTCAACAAATGGCCATATTTGATGATAATGGTACTTTGATCCC
The DNA here is from genome assembly GCA_910596185.1 of Chrysanthemum makinoi. Taxonomy (NCBI): domain Eukaryota; kingdom Viridiplantae; phylum Streptophyta; class Magnoliopsida; order Asterales; family Asteraceae; genus Chrysanthemum; species Chrysanthemum makinoi. The sequence goes on from OU343225.1 coordinate 146,464,172, forward strand.
CGGAGCCCGGAGGTGTGAGGATTGGTAAGTGCAACATTATTCTCGTCTGTTGATTCTACTAAAACAAGAAAGGTATGCTTGTGTATGTTACCATGTAATTGTTGCATTTAAAACTAGTAACCGAGGTTGATTTTTTGTCTTGAAGGTGTAGATGTTGCCTACAAAAAAAAACCTTCTGAAATACATCAAGATAATTTAGATCAGGTAATCAATAGGCTGTTGTTGCTTTTGTGCAATCTTTGAAATGAAAATTTGGCATTCCTTATTATGTAGAGAACTTAGGCATTTTGTGAATTATTTCTGGTTCTATGAAATGCATTTCCTACAAATTGTTAGATTATTTTAATTTGTCTAACATATGGGACTGTATGCTAATTTTCTGATATTAAAAATTCATTGCGGCCCTGAATCTCCCGTATAATTTATGAAGTTATTGTGTTTTGCATCTTTTATCTCTTATATGAGCAATTTTGTTTGCGGATCACAATTAGTAGTAAACATTCGTTATCTCTTTTATGTTGATTGCAAATTCAAGGTTTTTTGTATTTTTAAAACTCAATCATAGACACCTATATTGCTCATTTTATAAAACAACCTAGCCATTCAATGACTATACCAAGCGACTGAGTCATTGTGTCGATTGGTTTTTAAATGTTAGTTTATTAAAATAAACTGTATTTACCCGGTAATGAGCACCTCTGAAAAGTAACTTCATGGTGTTCTTCTGATTCGAATACCGGCCGGTAATGAGCAGCTCCAAAAAGTAACTTCATTTTATTACATCTGGTTAGTGTTTGGTTAGAGGTGAGCACTCCAAGCAGTAGTTGATCCAAAAACTGCATACAAAACAAGATAAAAATTACAAATAAATTGGTGAAACTTATTTAGTTTATGACTTTCTACTGTGTAGGTGAGAATTTTAAGGAAGGAGTCCTACTCGCTTAAAGGTCTAGGATCAATTGAGACTCTTGATCAGGTAAAGCTAATAGCTATATTTAGCGTGGTTAGCTACTTTTTAAGACATCAATGTTAATATCATATGAGAAGCGACAAACAAAAAATGCCCGATGATGGTTTCCCTATGCTTCAACTTCAATATTGATGTTGAAGCTAATAGGTGTAGGATGAGTTGAGACTCTTGATCAAGTAAAGCTAATAGCTATATTTAGTGTGGTTAGCTATTTTTTAAGGCATCAATGTTAATATTATATGAGAAGCGGAAAACTTTCAAAAACTGCTCGATGATGGTTTCCCTAAGCTGCAACTTCAATATTTATCAATTGTAACATAGGCATGATATCTGCAAAAATGCTAAAAGTTAGTTTATCTTAACCCTTCAATCCTTTTTATTTATGTTTTTGACGTTTATATTTGTTTATATTTATGGGACAAATAGAGAATTTAATGGGCGTGCACATACATAATGAAGCTAGCCCCTCTGAGTAAATATAAGGTTCTTCAGTATTAGTATAAAAAACTAACTTATAAAAAAATAAAAAACGCATATATATATATATATATATATATATATATATATATATATATATATATATATATATATATATATATATATATATATATATATATTATGGTAACATCCATTATAGTTGTAATTACTTTTTAGTATATATTTGTTCTACTAAAACCTAAAAATAAAAACCACAAATCATACCCGTCCATCGGACGGGTTTTGACACTAGTATATATATATATATATATATATATATATATAGAGAGAGAGAGAGAGAGATTGGATCATTTAAAAAGTTGATCTCAAGAGAAAAGTGAGAGAAGTGATCTCAACCGTTAGATCACCCCCTCTTCCCCTCCTTTTTTTACCACTGAACTACAGGGACCTGATTGTAACTTCCTTTATTCTTTATGGGAGTGTTGTGTAAATTCGCACCTTTCATATATAATGCCTAATTTTCTCTCATTTTTTGTTTTTCTTTTTTCTATCATTTCACGCACTAATATTTTTTCTCTCATTTTATCTTATTTCTCCAGATTTGTCAAATCCAAGATTAACAAAATCACATTCACGAAATCATCACATCATGAAATCATAACATGTTATCTGATAAGATACCATGTTATTAGATTAACAATATCATCTCATCATAATTTATCAAATTGAAGATCAAATTAAGGTATGTAGCTGATTTTGATTAGAGTTATGTTGTTTTTGCTACTTAAAATCAATTATAAAGCTTGTATATGTGATTGTTGTTGTTTTATCTGTACGAATTGTTGTTTTTTATGAAATTTGATTCGTTAATCATCATCTTTGTTTATAGATGTAATGATTTTCAGAGTTTATTGACATGATTCATTGTATAGAATAGTTATTTTGAATCAAAATTGAGAAATAAATACATGAAATACATGATCACAAGAAACTGCACACCAAGTGTTTGATAAAATGTCTGAATGAAATTTTATAACTGTGATGCACTATTTTTACATTGTGGTTATATTACATCTTTCAATAGTAGAAACATATTTCAAATGATTGTGCTTGTTTTGTTAATGCTGAATATTCGATTATAAAAATATTTAGGATAAGAACTTTGTGAAACACCCTCTAAAAAAAGAGTACTATTGGCCATTGTTTATTTCTTATGGATAGGGTGTTAAATCAATTGATAAACTAATGTTAGTGTTACTATATTGGCCTATTTGGATGCTTTTATATCCACTTGCCTTTGCAATGGTTTTTTGCATCCATAAGAGTAAAGTGTAATAGTTTTTAAACATTAAAGTACAATATTTGTTTCTTGACTACCAAAAATCAAAATGGATAAAAAAATTTAATAATCTATTAGAAAGTCACATGATATATGTTTTTGAATTTTATAGATAATGATTGTTAATCTGTCAACATGTATGTATAATTTGTAGCTTATACGAAGCTTGGTATTGAAGTCGTTTGCAAAGTTGTCTAACAAGATTTCTGGAGCCTTTTAAGCATGAATTATAATCTGATAACGGAAAATCTAATTGTAGAGTGTTGGGGATTGGGCTTGTGTTCAATGATCTAACCTCGGGTATTCCAGTGAATTTCATCAGTTTGTAATCAGTGATAATTAGGTAGTGTTTCTTTTGCTTTACGTTTGAAATTCATTAAATTGACCAAACAGATGCACTAAAGTGACTCAAACAGATGCACTAAAGTTCATCAAACAGATGCAGTAAAGTTGCATAATATTTTATCATGTTTCCCTTTTGTGTGTAATTGCCGTATTTTACGTATGTTTTCTACACATGCATATAGTTTACTGATCATGTAGTTGTAGGGGTATCGAGTTGTACATCAGGATGTGGACTCTTTTGAGATGGATCTTGTTCGAAGTCTTGCGAACTTTATTCACTATGATTAGCACCGCCCACAAGCAAATAGTCTTGAAGGTATCTGGTTAATTAAGGTTATTTTATACTTATATCTTAAGAATGAAAGATTATATATGATATATCCAATGTGAATTGATCTAAAAAAATGTATGGTTCAATTCATGTAAAGAGAATGAAAAACAAAATAGCTAAAAAAGAAACGGCTCAAATGGGCGAATGTAATGTCGTAAAGTGTATATTTAATGTGCGAAAGTATTCCACATCTATAGTCAATCGATAACCAAATATGCCTAAACCTTTATATGCCACCTTTACTTGTAGTATATGAAGATGAAAGAAGCGTACTAACACTATGGGCCCATGCAGGTAACGATGATCATACATGTGCTTCAGATCGATCATCGGGTGAGCATAGACTAGCGGTGGTTGGAGACACGAGTTCTTGAAAACCCGGCTTTCGAGGTGGATGAAAACATGCAAATGTACATTACAGATTACTTATGCAGCGGTTGAAAAAGTTACCTATCAAGGTAAATCTTAATTAATAGTGATAGTTATTGTAATTCGTGATAATCAAATAGTGCTTCTTTTGCTTTATGTCTGAAATTCATTAATCTAACCAAATGGATGCACTAAATTGACTCAAACAGATGCACTAAAGTTCATCAAACAAATGCAGTAAAGTTGCATCATATTTTATCGTGTTTCTCTTTTGTGTGTAATTGTCGTATTTTATGGATGTTTTCTACTCATGCATATAGTTTACTGATCTTGTACTTATATGTTTGACAATATGTCCGAGTGGATGCTAAAGTGCATAACCTAATACTGAACAACATGGAACGTTCATACATAAAAGTTATCCAGTTATGAAACTATAAGTAAACAAATTGGTTTTGAATAAGTGTAACATGAAAAGTAGATGATATCATTTACATCTTGTTTTATGTAAACTCTCATAGTAAATAAGATATACAATTTGTATAGATCTTGTATATATTAGTATCACGTTCAGAAATATGAATTGACTTCAGCTTCAAGATTTCATTATAATAAAGTTCCATATTCTATATTTGTGGTTTTAATATAAATCTATCTCTTTACCACAATCATTTCTTTGGAATGTTGTTATCAGTGGATGATGCAACAGGTGGTATCTTAGTAGAGTCTTTCTTTTGAAGGCTAGTCAACTTGAATCTTTGCTTGGTCATTAACTGTTAGGAATTAGAAATTCCCGGTATTAAAGAGTCGGTCACCTCAAGTATATGTAATCGTTAGAATGCTCGTAGTCATAGTTATATTTAGTTAAGTAGTATTTTGTTAAGTAACACCGTGGAGGACGGACGGGTCTTTACCCACTGTATGCACGATCCACGCCCGTTGTGTGGCGTTATATGTAAGACTATAAATACTCTCTACCTCCCAAGGTAGAGAGTTGGAGCTCATAATAATATCTTTCACTTTCTCTCACTAAGTTCCCTAAACCTCTAACTTTCTCTCTCTAGAATTCCACTTATACGCCTACTTGTGTTAATGGTTTGATGTGTTTGTGAAATCCAATATCCAACAATTGGTATCAAGAGCCATGGTTAGATCATATCTTACACATCTTTGGATTTCTAGTGGTTTTTAGGTGGTTTTGAGTTTGAAAAAGTTTAGTGGTTTGTGCATCATTTGGTTGATTTCTTGTGTTAAAGCTTGGATTTTGATAGTACTTTTATGTTTAGAATCATCACAAGTGTTTAGGTTTTCATTTGGTAAGCTTGAATCATCTTGGTTGGGTTGTTTTTGGATTGAAAAGTGATGTTTTTGTGGTTTTCTTGCTAGCGACTTGACATTCGGACTTCATTCTTCGTAGCGACTTGCTTTGCAATTTCTGTAGCGAGTTACGGTTTTGGAGCTAGCGACTTAGACCTAGCGATTAACAGTACAAGTAGTGGACTCTCCACTACGGTAGCGACTTGGTGGTAGCGACTTGGTCTGTAGCGAGTTGCTCTTTAGCGACTTGAAGTTTTAGCGACTTGAGTAGAATTGCTTTGCCAAAATTTTGCTAGCGACTTGAGGCTTAGCGAGTTACTACTAGCGACTTGCATTTGTCTAGCGACTTGGGACTTTAGCGACTTGGGGTGTAGCGAATTAGGTGTTAGCGACTTGGTGCTTAGCGATTTGGTGATTTAGCGAGTTGCTCTTTAGCTTAATTTGACTGTAGCGACTTGGTGCTTAGCGATTTGGTGATTTAGCGAGTTGCTACTTAGCGACTTGGTGCTTAGCAACTTGGTTCAAGGGTTATAACGACTTGGTTGATTTTTACGAAGAGGTTTGACCAAAGTTGACTTTTTACGTCAAAACTTCAAACGGTCATAACTTTTGATCCGTAACTCCATTTTCAGCAAATAAATACTGTCAAAACGACCGAACGGCTGAATATTGTGAGGTTTCCTGCGATGTCGTGAAGCAATTTTTCGAGGCCCAAATCCTCTACGAAAGGAAGTTATTGAGCTTTTAAGATTTTAGATCTAAATTTCTCCATAAAATCGTGCAACAACCAACCCAAATCACAACCAAACAACATCTCTTATCCCACAAACAATCATAAGTCCTAACACACAATTGTCTATCATTGTGTCGATCCATCATTCATCTTAACACATTCCATTGGTCATTGCTTAACGGTTTGGTCTTGATTTTAGTAAAATCCCACGAAAGATTCTATTTCTTGGTTTAAATCATAGACTTGTAAAATCCCGTGCATTCCACCACATCATGTCTTACTCTACTTACTCTAATGATGATTTCTGAAGTGCTTAAATTGTATGATCTGTGGACAATAATGTTAATGATTGCTACACTTGAGCGATTAAAGATGTTTAAATTAAACAATGAGGATGTGAAATCTTCATGTTCTGAGTACAATGAGAATGAATTGCACCTCTACGAATGCCATGCAAATGGAATGCAAAGATTGAGCCCTATCGGCTACTTCATCAGCACCTCATACAATTATCCATAGTTGGGGATCGAACATGTAGTGCTCTTTTCGCGGGACTTACCTACATTAACAAGAAGCTTGCTGTTGAACTTAGAACATTTAAAGCTGCAACTTACCAATGAAGAGGTTCAAAAGGATGGTTCCAGTGCAACTCTTCAAGTAATCTACAAACAATTTCACCATTCATCAGTGGGAATATTGCAGATTACGATCAACATTTGACTGAATTTCCTTCAAAAACATCTTTGGAATGGAAATTCAGGAATTCATTGAGACATTTATCCAACTCATGGATAATGTGAAAAGTACATTGAAGAATCTGCTCAAAAGAATGAAAACGTGAATGAGTGTCAGGTGCAATTGAAAGATTGTTGTGATAAGTTGGGTAATGTATATGTTGAAGAATCGGGTGTTGCTTGAATGCGAGAATGTCAGACAACAAAATTGATGAGTCGGATAATGAAAAAATAGAATCTTCGTGCTCAAATTCACAAGAGAGAGAGGTGCACCACACACAACCTGTGCAAGTTAATGCAAAGGAACACTCCATGGAAGCTTCGGATGTACCCAAGATAGAGATGCACCCGTCACGCACTGTGCATGTCAATGCTAAGGTAAGTTGCATGGAAGTTTCTACTGTACCTAGTTGTGCATCTTCTACTCAAAATGATGATTATGAACTGCATGAGTACTGCCTGCATTTGTGCGATGATTCCCTTACCATTGAGCTTAACATATATAAGGATCAAGTTGCTATTTATGAACAGCGTGCTAAGTTTGAGTTGACCACCCGTGGCGAGGAAATGGATGTCCAAATCGTAAACTATTAGAAAAAGGAGGTTTAGAGAAGAAGTATTAAAACAAGAGTTAAATTCCTTACAAGAAAAGCTTTCTAAAACCGCTAAGCAAAAACAAGAACTTCAAGAAAATGTTAAAATGCTTAAGCAAGAATTTAGTGCTAAGGAATCAAAACTTTTGAATGATTTTTCTAATCTAAAACTTTGAAAAACAAGCTTGAAAATAAGTTGTGCGTACAAGGAAACACCATTCAGGGCCACATGATCACTAAGCATAGAGTTCTAAGTGATAAGCATAGTGTTCCCTTAGTTGATGAACCAAACCACGAGGCTTGTAAAAAGGCTAGAAAGCTCATAAGGTGCTGTATGATGGTAATGAGATCCTTAAGCCTAGACAAAAACCTAGTTGCACTGAGTGCACTGAGGAAGATAAGAAATCAGATGAAGTCACTAGGAAGAAAATGAATAAGAAGCTAGAAGATCCTGAGTGTAAAAAGAACAAGATAACGATAAAACCCCATGATTACACTAAGGAAAATTGGATATCCTTAAACATGTTTAAGCCTCGGACTCTATTGACCCCTGAACAAGTGTTCGGAAAAGGATATGGACTTGCAAAAGGCTGAAAATCTTGTTGAAAAGAATCCCCCTTGTAGGAAATTCCCTAAAGCGTTTGTGTATCCTCCAAATACACCAATGCATTTAGTTCCTAGAACTATTGCCACTAAGAGCAAGACCTTAATCAGTCAATATGTTATTCTTCAACTATTTGTCGATTTTGAGAAAACTTGTAAGAAAAGGATCACACCCTCGGGATAGCTGAAGGGGAAAGGGGTTTTGAGCAAACAAAAGAATGTTATCTAACTGAGGTCATGCCTTTCTTTAAACAACTAAAAGATCATTTTGAGAGTCTTAAAAGGGGATAAAATCAGATATTAAAGAAATGGAAAAGGAATTTGATGCAATGATAGTTGAGGTTAGTGACTATGGGCGAGAATTAAAATATAATGAGATTGAGAGGAAGAACTTGCATACCTTGAATGAGAATCTTATTTCGGAATGTATTACTCAAGATGTGTTTTACATTGCTACGAATTGTTCCATTAATGCTTCTCAATTTCATGAATTATCTGTTGCTCTGAAAGTCTCCCATGATCGTGTCATTGAGCTTGAAAAACTAATTCTAAATTGCATGAGAAAATTGAACAGGATGATCATGATAATTTGGTTAAACATTTTCTAAATTGGAAGTTGAGCATTTGCTTTTACAATTAAAATATCAGCATCTAAAAGAAAATGTTAAAACCTCAAATATCAAGACATCCTTGGATGCTCCGAATTTGATGCAGCTTTTGAAATTAACAAAGCGTGATGAACGATTCGAGCTCATTGTAACACGATCGTAAGATTGAAAGCCCAAATATCTTAATTAAAGGGTCAAAAGAACAATATGACAGGCTCCCAAATGCCTCCTCCTTTAGATTCTCGGAATTCTCAAACTTTTCATCTTCAAAACTTAGTTAATGCCTTACAAAAGGAAAACGAGAGTTTTCTAGAAGAAAATGAAAAAGTTAAAAGACATTTTAAAGAGTTATATGATTCAATAAAAGTCACCCGTGACCAAAACAACGAAAAATAACGTCTTTACAAAAGGAAATTGAGAATCGAGAAGTCGGGAAATGGGAAACTACAACTTGTTTTCAATAAGAATGTTGTCTCAAAGTCACCCTTAGATTGCAAATACATTGTGACAGTTAAATATATTCCTCCTCATCTTAGGAATAATGAACATGCTTTTCATGACTCCTGTGCTCACCTTAAGGATAGTCTAGAATGTCTCCGTGAGATTGTCGAAGAGGATTTCATTAACAAACCTCTTGATAGTGAAATTAGGTTTGCTTGCCTCCGGCCAAAGCGATCTCAAGAGCTGCATGAATGTGTAATTGCAACATGTCCAAAACCCTTAGGTGAAAAAGGCAAAGCTGTGAAGCCTTGTTCTATGCCTAGTGCCAAGCAGGAAATCCGTTCTATGCCTAAAGCCAAGCATGTGACCCTTGATATGCCTTGTTCCATATCTAAATTCAAGCAAACAACCTGTGATGTGCCTCCTAGAATTTCAGATCCCAACACTTCTAGACCAGGAATGCAGAAAGTAGTGAAGCCATGTAATGTTCCCATCGTTACTTCTACGGATGTTAAGATTGACACTAAAGTTAGCGGGTCAAAACCTAGAAGCTATGCAAAGAAGGATAGGATTACTCAAACTAAAAGTGATCATGATAAGGAAGTGAAAGAACACCATAGGGACAAGTTTGATTTGAACAAAAAGAATCGTGTTAGTTCTAGTATTAGCTCTAAGCTTACTAAAATTAATTCGAGGCCTTATGCCGTCTGCAAAACATGCAAAAATGTTTAATTTCGGTAATCATGATAAATGTGATGTGTTATTTACGAGGTCTAAGATTCATAACCCAGTTAAGAAAGTTTGGAGAGCGAAGCAGATTAAGCAATCCTGGAAACCTACAGGGAAGGTTTTACAAATGTAGGATTTCAGTTGGAAGCCCAACAGTCGAATATTAACGCATGGCAAACCTTGCCCCTTAACTAGATCCACTATGCCTAGAATAGTGCCATTAAGGTTTGGAAGCCAACTGGTAGAATAATCCCATTAAGCACAAAATGTCATTTGACTAAGTCTGATGCTTCTACTAGTTTAGCTCCTAGTGACAATGACATTGCACCTAGGGTTTCTACTGATTCAAAGATTGTTTGTGCTAACCAAAAGGAACCCATCTTGACGCTGGGGATCCAATGTTTCCAATTCTCTGTCTTCGTCATTTGTCCAAAGCGGTCGTACAAATCGTCCCTTGGTATTTGGATTGGGCTGCTCTAAACATATGATTGGGCTCTTAACAATGGCCTGCTTCACATCATTCGGGCCTCGTACTTCATTATAATGGTGTCTGCAGATAACACTTCAGGCCCCGTTCTTCAAAGAAAAGAAAAGTGTACGCTCTTATGTGCGCTTTATCTTCACTAAGAAATTCTCTCATGTATGGCCATACTCATCTACATTCTTCATCAACAAGCTTCATGTTTTTCCACGCTCATTCAATCATCAAGTGGATCTATGTTCATTGGTGTATACTCTTATTCACTTGCTAAATCAAAATGGCAACTTCGGATGCAATTTTTGAGGGGAGAAGAGTGAATATACTACATGATGATGGATGTTTGAATAATGGTTATACGACTTTATTTTTGATGATGATGAGTGTATATTCTTTTTTTGATTATGAGTGAATATACTAAGGATAACTGGGATTCATTGTTTTTCAAAGATATGTTTGATGAGTACCTTCAACCTTCGACGAATGTTGATCATCCGGCTACGAAGCTCATGTCTCCGTACTATTGACTCCACTGGTTCACCATCTAAGAAGTACTTCTTGGAATTCTCAAGAAACCTTATCTCCAGGTTATTTCACAAAGCGTTCATAATGACTATCATGATATTGTAAGTTGCATTATTGAATAATGATCCGCTCTTTGGTATTCCTTTGCCAAATCTTCACGGATTATTGTTCCTCATATTGTGCACGCTATAAATCAACCACATGAACATTAAGGAAAATGACTACCTCATTAAACGAAGACATTTGTGGTGAATCTTCGCATCAGATCTCTACATGTATACCTTTAGGAAGAATGCATTAATGTCGAAAATCATTTGTTCGGTTCATTAGGTGGATCGGCGTACATCGGTTGTACGTCTATTCACGTCATTGGGCATTTGACACAAGTGATTACTTGAGTTAATCAATTATCACTTATTTGAGATTGAAGTTAAAATTCACAAAGGCGAGCTTAAAGATGCAAATGCATGGAATTCTTCTTGAGATTTCAAGTTTGGTATATTAGGTTTTCTTTATCAGTGGTCACTTCAAATTGTCTACATATGGGTTGATAAAGATAGTCAGAGAGAGTTTCTATCGCGGTGGTCCTATGGCTCTGGACACTCCAGTTCAGGACCCGCACTTCAAAACATCCATTAGTTCATCCCTTATACCAAATTCTTCTTGAAACTCCATATGTACCTCCATCTGAAGATGATTTAAAGAAATTGTTTGATCCAATGTTTGATGAACATTGTGAGCCAAGTGCTAATGAGGTGACAATTCCTACTTGGTACGCTCATATTCCTGGAATGACGTCAATCCTTCAATCTCAATATCATTAAGTCAAGAAACGCCTACTGCTGATCACTCTGTCTCATCAACAAATCATCAAACTTCGAGCGTACATCATGGAACTATATGCGGTATCAATAATGAAGTTAATCCCTTTGCTACTTCTGAAGATGCTCCATTTGAAAATGTATTTGCTCCTGAATCTTCATCAGAACCATCTTCTTCGGAGACATCGACTCGCTACTTTAGTCCCTCAACCACCGCCACATGAACACCTCAGTAAATGGACTCACGATCATCCATTGGACAACATCATTGGAAATCCCTCTCATCCAGTATCCACACGGAAACAACTTGCAAGCGATGCCTTATGGTGCTTCTTCAACTCCGTACTCTCTAAGATCGAACCAAAAGATGTTAAAACCGCCATGAATGAAGATACCTGGTTCAATGCCATGCAAGAAGAAATTCATGAGTTTGATCGACTTGATGTATGGGAATTAGTACCCTCTCCAGATTGTGCTATGATCATGCTCTAAAGTGGATCTTCAAAGTGAAACTTGATGAGCATGGTGATGTGTTAAAGAACAAGGCTCGATTAGTTGCTAAAGGATACCGTCAAGAGGAGGGTATAGACTTTGAAGAATCTTTTGCTCCAGTTGCTCGAATCGAGGCAATCAGAATCTTTTGGCTAATCTTTGCAAGTAGTAAGAACATGGTAGTCTATCGATGGATGTGAAGGCGGCATTCACGAGCGGACCCAAAGATCTTAAAGAAGTCGTCTATCAGCAACTGAAGGCTTTGTGAATCAAGAGCATCCTACTCACGTTTATCGTTTGAAGAAGGCTCTTTACGGTTTAAAGCAAGCTCAAAGGGCATGGTATGATACGCTATCAAAGTTTCTTCTATCTAAGGATTGACAAAGGATGTTGATCAACATTCACGAGAAGTCGGGCAAACATTTAATTCACGTTCAAATATATGTTGATGATATTATCTTTGCCTCGTCTGACCCCAATGAATGTGATCGTTTTTCAAATGAAATGGGTTCAAAATTTCAAATGTCAATGATGGGACAAATGTCATTTTCTTGGGTTTACAAATTTCACAAAGTCCTGGAGGCATTTTCATAAATCAATCTAAATATGCAAATGAGATTTTAAAGAAATTTGGATTTGATTCGTGACCCGTTGACACTCCCATGATTGAGCAACTAAACTTGATGAGGACCACTCAGGGATCATGGTAGACCAAACATAATATCGTAGTATGATTGGATCCACGATGTACCTCCTGCTAGTAGACCGGACATCTTGTTATTTGTGTGCATGTGTGCTAGATATTAGGCTAAGCCTACTAAAAGCACCTTGAAGCGGTTAAACGTGTCTTTCGGTATCTCCAAGGAACCATCAATATGGGACTATGGTACGAAGGACGGTATGTCACTAACGACCTATGCAGTCTTGATCATGCGGGATGTCAAGATACTCGTTGAAGTACATCAGGAGGTGCTCGGTTTTTGGGTGATAAGCTTGTGAGCTGGTCTTCAAAGAAGCAAATGAGTACTTCTATTTCCTACGAGGTGGAATACATAGCCATGTCATCTTGTTGTGCTCAAATCCTTTGGATGAGATCTCAATTATCGACTATGGCTTTGATTCAACAAAATCCCTGTCTTTGTGATAATAAAAGTACTATTGCTCTCTCATGCAACAACGTTCAACACTCAAGAGCAAAGCATATTGACATTCGCATCATTTCATCGAGGGAGCAAGTGGAAAAGGTGTGGTGGAACTCTATTTTGTTAAGTCGGAATACGGTTATGAACATCTTCACCAAAGCTCTTAGAGAGCGTTTTGAGTTTATTCTTCCTCGACTTGGCGAAAAGCCTTCAACGAGAAACACTCAAAGCGTCTTGAGGAGGAAGGCGAGGAGTAAAGGTCTTTCCTTCATCTATCTCTTGTATATATTTATCAAAAACAAAATACAAAATTATAAAATCCTATAAAACCAAATAGAAAAATATAAAACTTTCAAAAATCCATAAAATTCTGAAAAAATGAAAAATCTTCAAAAATATTGTCATTTTGTCATGCGTTTTTCTCGGTTCGATTATATCTACGGTCTTTGTCTTTGTCATTCAAAGAAATGACACGGACTTAGATGTTGTTGAATTAAAAAAATCAAAAATATTTTGGGAGAAAGAGAAACAATGGTTTATTGTCATTTGGTGATAACCGCTTTTTCAAAAGAAAGAACGAGCCATACTTTATCATGTTTTCAAATTCCATGCTCTGATTCTTTAAACATTTATCTGCTGAAAACTAAATGCTTTGAAAAATAACTCGGTCTCTATTTTTGATAATCATCTGGACTTATTTGTCAAAATATCAATCTCTCAATCAACAACCTATGTCATTGATTGAGGGAGAGAATGATTTCAATTAAATTAAAAGGTTATTTGTCATTCAATTGTTTTCAAAAGATATTCATGCATGTTTATTCAATGGAGTTTAAAGTCTTAAAATCGATCCTTATCGTTAAGCTTTCATAATCAAGAAACAATTCTCCTTAAAAGCTTTCAAAATCAATTTAAATCTATAAGAGATCACAAATCTCAAATGATTTGATAATTGTGATCGGGAGAATGTGTGATTTAAATTGGATTTAAAGCTGATAATTCGTAAATGGTTTTATAAGGATGTACAAGCTTCCTTCCCATGTGACAGCGATTTCAAATTTTCAATGCACATGTTGAGGGGGAGCATCTATCTTAAACCTATGATTTGAAGCGTGATAACTTATCTCAAGGTGCTGGTTCCCTCTAGTATGTGCAAAACTCTTTTCAAATCTCGAGGCACATATTGAGGGGAGCAAAATCATGAAAACCTCATCCTTCCCCAAAATGCTTTATCTACTTGATTCGATTAGGAAAGTGATGTTGATATTTTTTGAAAATGGTAATCAAAGAAGTTAATTCTTTCTCTTGCCTCCGTGTGGAAAACTATTTCAAATACTTGATTCACATGTTGAGGGAGTTCTTCTTCTAAAAATATCAAAACAATTCAGATACAAAATGCTTTGATAAAATATCATAAGTATCTGGATTGATTTTCAAATGGTTTTCAATTGGTTCCTATGGCGGATGAACAATACCAAAAAGACCGACCAACTTTACATTATGTATGGTGATATAAGGATGATAAGGTTAGGTATGTGTTCCCATGATCCGCCAGAGCGGAGGGATCTACCAATGGACTATCCACTAGTTAGTGTAGAGTTCTTAGGTATGATGATAAAAGGAGAAAAATGAGATATGGGAAGAGTGCGGACTGAGAGCGAGCTAGTCTTGGAATAAACCCAACAAGGTTCTAGCTATGAAGTCTCGGTAAGCACTGAAGGGTTGAAGAATTAAAAAGAATTGAATGAGAAAAGGGTGAAAACAAATAGCCCTCCATTTATTCAACAGAGGCGGAAAGGTTCAATTCATATGCTCTTGATGGTAACATCGGTATTGAAGACAAGGCGTCATGGACGGTGGCCTTTGCACTTCAACTTTCCAAACCACTCAAGTTCCTCTTAAAAGGACTTGTTTCATTCTCACGAGGGAACGACATTATCTATCGATTTTCTCTTAGAGATTGTTGATATTGAAGAAGGAGACCCTCTCCTAGTCTCCGACATAGGAACCAAATATGCACAAATTGAGTCTAGAGCCACGAGATCATCAATAAATCTCATTAGGACACTTTCAATGAAGACTCTCTGTTTCACACAATGTGGAAAGAGATTATATCTTGAGTCCTACGCATTATCCTTGTGGTATTGCGGAACATCGAGTGATGTGTTTACATATTCACAATGAAGATGGAAAGCCTTCCGGAGCCAACATCTAACAAGCTCCTGGTAGGTGGCATGTGAGATCTATTATCTAGATCAACCATGTGACAAGCTGAGCGAAACAATGGGCGATTCAATCTTTTGAATCAATCACGGTTCAGGTTATGGATTGACGGATACCTTTGAAAAACCGGTCTTTGTGCTTTAAAACTCTTTTCATTAGCACGTCGATGCGTGTACTAATTTTTCAAAATCAAAAGGTGTTTTATGATTGATAATTGATTTTCATTAAAACCTTCGTTATATTGCAAAAACAATTTCTATTGAGCAATACGCGATTGTTTTTCAAATCTCTTTTCATCAATCGTTGGACGTAAATTATTTGGTTCACTCACTCCGTGTTGTCTTCTTTGAGACGTTCGGTTTGAGAACGGCTAGAAGCATTGCGAAACCCTGTCAAGGAAATTCTTGAATTATACGATCACGGCGTACTTATCTTGATCAGAGCCGTGGGCGTGTACCTCAATTCATCGAAAGTGATCAAAGACACTTTCGCGCGAACTTTATTGCTATGTCTTATGCGAACACACCCGGCGTTGCGGTGTCGAGGAAGGCGGTCAATCCATAGTAGCATGCTCACCTAACACATTCATCTCAAAAGAAATCATGATTAGTGCATCAATGACTCGATATTTTCACTCCATACCTTTCTGGCTACTTGCCAATATCATGAATCAACTAAAGCTTCCGCTACTCTGATGAGAAGATATCATGATCCAGAATGTGAGCATGTCGGTCCGAATGTCACAACATCACATAATACCAACACCACAATGGATGTATCGAGATTTTCTATTAGTGATGATCTCAAAAGTGGCTCAACATTATTATCGTGGATCGTTAAAAGACCTCCACTTGGATTAACCAAACATGCAATGAGTGGAATCAATGACTACGAGCTTGCAAGTACTACATCAAGTATGCAAGATCAATTGTTAATGTAATATCTGATTGTATTCAATGTCATTTTAGTATATGTTTGAGGTGACCTCCCTTAGGGGAGATTGTTAGGAATTAGAAATTCCGGTATTAAAGAGTCGGTCACCTCAAGTATATGTAATCGTTAGAAAGCTCGTAGTCATAGTTATATTTAGTTAAGTAGTATTTAGTTAAGTAACACCGTGGAGGACGGACGGGTCTTTACCCTTGTATGCACGATCCACGACCCGTTGTGTGGCGTTTTATGTAAGACTATAAATACTCTCTACCTCCCAAGGTAGAGAGTTGGAGCTCATAATAATATCTTTCACTTTCTCTCACTAAGTTCCCTAAACCTCTAACTTTCTCTCTCTAGAATTCCACTTATCATACTTGTGTTAATGGTTTGATGTGTTGTGAAATCCAATATT
>OU343225.1:146480847-146493587 GCA_910596185.1 Chrysanthemum makinoi
GGTAGAAAACTAGAAGGGGTTGAATAGTTTACCAATTAAAAACTTTGTTTTGAAACTTATTGTAAAGATCAATTGATATTGATCTTATATATGTTAATGAAATATGCAAGCAATATGTAAAGAGTAAATAAGGAAAGAATTGATCAAACCACAACAAGTTGTTTATAGTGGTTCGGCCTACAAGGACTCTTTTCCTTGCCCTACTCCACTCCCTCGAAGTCTCACACTCGAGTTTAACTTCACTAGTCAACAAGCTCCTTTCACTCGGAGAAAACCTTTTACACTACACTACCTACACTAAGCTAGATGTCGAGTTCTTTCCAAGGGTACAACTACTCCCACACACAATGTATTTTGAGGACTAAAATACTAACCACTCACACTCACAAGATTATGATGGTTTAATACAACAATGAAGTATGAATCAACACAAGATCATACAACACTAAACAAACAAGACTTCCAACTTCTCGTTTGAAGCTTGAATGTGACTTGATCTTCTTTGCTACAAAAGAGATCACTAATATGATATGAAACCGAGTTAGAAAGGTTAGAGAGAAGATATGTATGAGAGTATGTTAGAAAGGGATGAAAACTACTTGGCTTGGCATTGCTATTTATAGCCAAACGAGCTGCCCGACGGACCGCTGAACCCTTAAAAGGGTTCCGCCGTGTACCAATTTGTACCGCCAACCGATACCAAGATATCAAATCATTGCTAAAGTCAACTCTATCTAAGTGAGATTGTGCAAGATATGAAGAGTACAAATCTTACACAAAATATCTAATGAAATCTTCCAATGATTTCCATGATGCATCATATGATGTCATATGTTGTATTTCTATTTTTAGAAATATGCAAGTACTTAAGTAGTGTTTGGTTTTAAGAACCTAACACATTCTAAAACTACTATCATACATAATGATTAGAGTCATATCAAGATGTTACTAATCATAAATGTAAATGCTTGAATGATGAATATATTGTTTGAAAAGCTTGTTTTAATATCTATTAAACTTGACAAGCTTTAAGCTTTTATACAAATTAAATTTACTTTGTCGTTAACAAAACTTAGGTAAAGATCAAAAATATAAATAACGTTTAATGACGATATTTGTATTAACAATCTCCCTTTTTTGTTGAGGACAAAATATAAATTTTATTTTTATAAAAGATACAAAGTTTATACAAGAGTTATAAAAATATTAGTTTTAGAACTTGAAAAGAGAATGATAATGCAAGAAAATGATGTTTGACTATTTATGAAAGTCAAAGTGTTCACTAATGATTGATTTGATGTTGACTTTTCGTAAAGTCAAGTATGCAAATTGACTTTTTAAGAAAAGTCAAAATATAATCAAGTTCTATATTTTTCTCCCCTTTTGTCTCAACAAAAGAAGAGGCTACGCTGAATGTAATGAAATGAGAGCCATTATCTCGATCAAAGCTTCCCAAATCGCTAGAATGGGAAGAAGATACATGGATTGTGAAAATAAAAGCCATAAAAAATGTTAGTAATTATGATCATTCACAAGCATTTCCAAACACTATGTAAAAGCACCAACACTATAATAAAACACCATTCATTAGTTAAAATTTTCATGAATAAAGATCATGAAATGGGAACACAATGATGTGTTTTAGTACAAGAAAAGAAAAAAAAAATTATCCTAAGAAGAGAAAACTAGAAATGTTAAACTATGACCATCCTAATTTGATGGTGGATGAGAAAGAAGGCGTTGAGGCTCAAGGATATGATTGAGGATGAACCTCATTTCTTCTTGAAAGTCAAGGACCATAACCCGGTTCCTATCAACGGTTTGGGCCGCTTGCTCACAAGTTGAGCAACCATGCCTAGGGGGTAGTATGTTTGGGGAGGTTGTGGTGGTGGAATGGTAGATGTGTTGGTGTTGGTGGAAATGTTTGGGGTGGTCATGATGGAAGCAAGCAAAGCACTTTGCATTTGCATTGTCTCACTTAAGTGAGAGTCCACCATGCCTTTGAATTGGTGGAGGTTGTGGAGTTCGGCTTGAATCTCCTCTCTAGTGGGATTGGCATCCCACATGCACTCCTCAATGTCCTCAAGATGAGGGAACATTGATGTGGGGAGTGAATGATCCCATACAAAGGACCATGAATGTCTTTGTGAATGGGGTGGAAGAGAAGAGGTTTAGGCCCTAATGGGCGTTTGGGTCAAGGATGACCGAGTGACTCATGAGCCATTCGCTCAATTGAGCCAAATGATGGCAATGGTGGTGGATGATTTGGCCTAGGAGGCAAGTCATCCAAGTCCTCCAAGAAAGGATTTGGTGAAGTAGGTGGAGTGGAAAATAACTCCATAGGAATGAGAGTTGGAGACCTTGGTGAAGGTGGTGAGGTGTTTTGGATGTTTGGATGGGTGACGGTGGAGGTGAAGTTGGTGTTTTTGTTGGTGGTGGAGTGGTGATCACAATGTGTGATTGAGTAGGTGTGGCTAGGGTAAGGTTTGTATCATCTCGGATGGGAGATGAGATTGTGAGTGGAGAAGACTCGGATGAGGAGCTAAGATTAACGAAGCAACAAGGCCTCACACTAATTCTAGCGGTCTTCTTGCAAGGTTTTGGAGATGATTTTGTCATTTTGACTTTGGTTTTTCTTTGCTAGATGATAGTAAGAATGAAGAAGGTGTGAGGATGATCATGGTAAAACCTCTCAATTTATAGAAGTGAAAAATCATGGAGAAATGTGTTTGATTTGATGTTAAACCATTGAAGAGATGAGGTTCCTAATGATTTGGAAGTGGGTTGAATGCTAGTCATATCACCCAAGTCAATCCATTCAAGAGAGATGGAGTGAAGAAGAAAAGATTTGCAATAAATGTGTTCTAGTGAGTGGAATTTCCTAATATTCGGATCACCCACGGATTTGAAGGTACCAAAATTTGGTTCCTTCCTTTATGCAAAAGGGCTCCTTGGGTGGATTTTTCAAATTTTGAATTTTGGTGGGAAATGGATTTCTTATATACCTAAGTGAATTATACTAGTTCTAATAAGAGTATAAGCAATTTAGGATTGATTTATAAGCATGGATGGTAATTTGGAATCACGAAATAGTCAAATTCGAGAAAGTTACTCGGGATCCACGGCACCAAAAACACTTACACGGAACCCTAAAAAGTGGTGCAGTCGCCTGTTCAGCTCGCATGCAATGCGGCGGTACATTCAATTTACATAACGGACGGTACCAAATTATGGTGCCGTCGATCCGTGAAGTAGAAAAATGGACAGAGTTCATTTTAGGTGTCGGGGACTTTTCAAAACCTCGAAATTTTTCTCAAAACATGTTATACTAAACATTTCTAGTTAGGAAAAGTAGATAACATATATATAAACATAGTGGAGCATGTATTTTGAGCAAGGCTTTTTGATTTTCACATTATAGTGAAAATGGGTAAAATTTGATAGCATACTTGGCTATCCCCCGCATGAAATTGTTAGCATTCACCATTGTTTTAAGTTATATTATCATCCTACATAATAAAAACAACTAAATTGTATCAAACATTAATGATAATGCATTGTTCCAAACACTCCTTAAAAGTACCCTTATTTGTCCAACTTCTTGTAAATCTTGTTCATCATCCTACCAAGGCACTTGAACATTCCCTTAGTTTGCTTGAACTCTGCCGATTCATTCTCTATTTCGGAAGAGACGATAATACTATGAGGCGGAAGACGAGAGCTTGGAAGACCATCCTCTGAGCTATTTGATGATGATGATGATGGAGTTGGAGGTTTTGCTCTCTTGCCTTTTGTCTTAGCAACTCGTGCATCACTCAAAGGTACAAAGATGTGAGGAATGAGCTCATAGTGAAGGTGCATCCCTTTTGGTGTTGGTGGAATTGGTGCAAAGTTTCTATAGAGACGGGTGAGGAGCATCCCGTATGGAAGAGCAACCGATCCTTGAGTTGGAATATCAATCATTCTCCTAGCTATGTAGTAGGCTAAATTGAATGGTTGACGGGTGGACAAGTTGTAGAGCATATGACAAAGGCAAGCGTTAATGTGATCCCTATTTCCTATGGTGCTAATGACGTTGGCTCTAAGTAGCTCCTCCCATTTCTTAAATTCGGCTTAAGTTCATTTAGCTCCATTCCATATGGATCTCGGTTTACTTCTTTTCCTTTCGGTAACTTTCGGGTTGTATCTTTTGGTTAAAAGGTGTTCACGGATGACATCCTTGTTGGCCAAACGGGTTTGGTAGGGTAGAGAGCGGTCATTGATAGCATCAAGAGCGGTGAGTGACCATTTATCCGAGTAGAGACAAGTCCTTCGGTTGGGAATTCCTAGCACTTGAGCAAAGTTGGCTAAGGTGATGGTGTAGTCATTTTGATTGATTCTAAACCTAAGACAAAATTCATCATCGTCTTCATAACTAAAGCCGGTCACACTAGCATAGAATTCTAACACAAACCTAGGACAAATTGGTTCATCGATGTCAAGAAGACAATCGAATTGAATGGCGGCTAGTTCTTCACGAAGATTGGTATTTTCAAGGAAGGATGAGTGAATGGTTCTACCCTCATGGAAATACCTTGATTCTAGACCCTAAATATTTCTACTTGTTCCTTGGTAAGTCCTTTGGTTTTGTGGTGTTTGGGAATGTAGTTAAGGGTGTCTTTGTGATCATAGAATCTTGCGGCTACCATGGTTATTCCTAAGGACAAGAGTTAATATGTTAAAAATGAGAATAAGTTTTAACGCTTTTGGTTCTAGTGTGTGCCTATATGAAAACAATTTGGAGTTGCGGTTATCTCGACTCATTTTATGCACAAAAATGGTTTTAGTGGGTGTTTGGCAAATACCATGAGATAACCCAAATGCTCCTAATTCAATGTGGCTTCATTTGAATATACCCGGAATGCATATTAGTTATGCAATACCTTTAGTATTCAAGAGCATGCAAGTGATGAAAATTTAACGCTTCTATTTGTATTAGCAATGAAAAAATTGTTTTCCTACAAGTGAGAAGCTTTTCAAAACTTTTGACATGGGGTGTTTGGTTGTTTGAATAAGGCCTTATATTCATTATCTATCAATTAGTGGGAAGCATGATTTGTTTATGCAATATGATAATGTAGTACCTAATTTCAATGACTAGTTATGCAATTTGCCAATTGAATTCATATTTGGTATAAAAGCATACATAAAACCCCATGTAATGATTTGTGATAGTTTTGTGCATAAATAAGAATCCTAGACTCAAAATTAAGAGATGAAATGTAGTTAGGATACTTACAATGATGTTATCTTCATTGATTAGTGAGTGGGAAGATGACAATAATGAGCTTGGTTTAAGTTTTACACGTTTTGGTAAAGTGGGTTTTGAGGAAGAGGATGATTTGTATATAGCGGTTTTGTCGTGAGACACGGACCGGACGGCACCAAAAATTTGGTTCCGTCTTTGTTGTCGTTGGTGTCGGGCTACAGAGAAGGTGGAGTACAAGACAAATTTTTTTACTTTTGACTATTCTAATGTTTTGGGCTATGTTTATCCTACATGTTTGGTTCCATTAACCCTAAACCAAGTCTAAGAAGATTAAAAGGTTCTCGTTTAAGGGGCTTAGTTAAGATGTCGGCAATGTTGTCTTCGGAGGATACTTTCTCGATTGAAATGTTTCCTTTTGAACATTGTCGCGAAGAAAGTGATGGCGGATTTCAATATGTTTTGTACGAGCATGTTGAACGGGATTCTTGCTGAGATCGATGGCTCCTTTGTTGTCGCAAAGTATCACAATGTCGTTGAGATGAATTCGGTAATCTACTAGAGCTTGCTTCATCCAAAGAGCTTGTTGACATGCTTTTCCGGCTGAGACGTGATTCGCTTCAAGTGGTTGAGATGGCTAAAGACGTTTGCTTCTTTGCAAACCATGAGGTGAGACAATGTCCAACAAAAGTGCAAATACCACTTGTACTTTTTCTATCGACATAATCACCGGCATGATCCGAATCGGCATACACTATGGTTTCTATACCCGTTCCTTTGGGATACCATAATCCTAAACACGTTGTTCCCTTAATGTATCTAAAAATCCTTTTAAGGCTTCTAAGTGTGATGCCTTTGGGTTTTCTTGAAAGCGAGCACATAGACAAACACTAAACATAATGTCGGGTCTACTAGCCGTAAGATAGAGTAGGCTACCAATCATTCCTCTATATTTAGTGTTATCTACGGATTCACCTTCTTCATCCTTGGTGAGTTTAGTGTCCGAGGACATGGGTGTCTTAGTTGGTTTGGAATCTTCAAGACCAAATTTCCTAAGCATGTCTTTTATATATTTAGATTGGTTAAAGAATATGCCATCTTCTAGTTGTTTAATTTGAAGTCGTAGAAAGAAATTTAACTCACCCATCATACTCATTTCAAACTCGTGCATGATTTTAGAGAAATCATCACATAATTCTTGACAAGTTGATCCAAATATAATGTCATCAACGTATATTTGAACAATGATAATATGTGATTCCTTTTTCTTGGTAAAAAGAGTATTATCTACTAATCCCATAGTATATTTGTTATCAATAAGAAAAGTCTTAAGTCGGTCGTACCAAGCTTTTGGTGCTTGCTTAAGACCATACAATGCTTTCTTGAGTTTGAAGACATGATGTGGTTTCTCAAAGTCGGTGAAACCGGAAGGTTGAGCAACATACACTTCTTCGTTAATAAACCCATTAAGAAAAGCACTTTTAACATCCATTTGAAATAATTTAAAATCATAGGCACATGCATAAGCAAGCAATATTCTAATAGACTCAAGCCTAGCTAGGTGCATAAGTTTCATCATAATCAATACCCTCTTGTTGATTATAACCTTGCGCTACAAGCCTAGCTTTGTTTCTAGATACTATCCCATTTTCATCCATTTTATTTCGAAAACCCATTTTGTTCCAATTATAGTTTGATCTTTAGGTTTTGGAACTAATTTCCAAACATCATTTCTAACTAATTGGTTTAATTCTTCTTGCATGGCAATTACCCATGATTCATCTTTTATTGCTTCATTTATGGTTTTGGGTTCAATGGTGGATACAAAACAAAAATAATTACTTTGATTTTGGGCTTGTGACCTTAAGGTTCTTTGATTAAGTTGTCCTATGACCTTTTCTAAAGGATGACTTTTAGATTCTTTGATGTTGACAATTTCTTTATTTAATGGTTCATCTTCCTTGTTATTATTAATTATTTCTTGACCTTCTATCATTTGACTTTCAACTAAGTCATCATCTACCAAAGGTGATGTCTTAGAGGGAGGTGGACTTTCGTCAAATGTTATGTTCAACGATTCCTCGACTATCATTGTTTCTTTGTTTAGGACAATGTAAGCTTTACTAGTTTGAGAGTAACCAAGAAATACACCTTCATAAGACTTTGGGTCAAACTTGGTGAGATAATCCTTAGTATTAAGAATAAAGCATTTACAACCAAAGACTCTAAAATATCCTAACGTTGGCTTTTACCTTTATATAATTCATATGGTGTTTTGTTTAAGAAAGGACGTATTAAGACTCTATTCAAAATATATGTAGAAGTGTCAACGGCGTAACACCAAAACTTTTGAGGAATGTTTTGTTCATTAAGCATTGTTCTACTCATTTCTTGAATTGTTCTATTTTTACGCTCTACTACTCCATTTGATTGAGGTGTTCAGAGAGCGAAAAGTTATGTGTTTTACCATTTGTATCACAAAAGTTTCCAAATTGAGTTTCGTTGTCAAATTCCACGACCATGATCCGCTCGGATCGACACAATTTTGACACCTAGAAGATTTTGAATTTTCTTGCTAAGTATTTCAAATTTATCAAAAGCTTCATTTTTGGTTTTCAAAAACAACGTCCAAGTAAACCTTGAGTAATCATCTACTATGACCAAAGTGTATAAGTTGCCTCCATAGCTTCTTATAGCGGATGGTCCAAACAAGTCCATATGTAATAATTCTAGACACTTAGATGTGGACACCATATTTTTAGATTTGTGACTACTATGTGTTTGTTTACCAATTTTGCAAGCGCCGCAAAAGTGTTGGTCATATTTAAGTTTTGGTAAATTCCTAACCAATTCTTTTGAAGATAGGTTTTGTATAAGTCTCATATTAGCGTGACCTAAACGCCTATGCCAAAGAGATGAGCTATCGCCTAATGTTGTTAGGCAAAGTTTGTCATTATATGTTTTATCTATTTTCATGACGTATATGTTATTTTTCCTAACTCCTTTAGCTATGGTGATACCATCTTTTAGTATTTTACTACCATTTTCATCAAATAGTACTTTATACTTTTTATCACATAGTTGGCTAATACTAAGTAGATTAAATCCTAACCTATCCACATGAGCAACATTTTCAATAGTTAGGGAGTTATGAGCAATCGTATCTTTGCCAATAATTTTGCTTTTGAGATTGCTACCAAAGGTGACATTACCTCCGTCATACTCTTGGTATGATGAGAAGAGACTTTGTTGCCCGTCATGTGTCGTGAGCAACCACTATCTTTTATCCATTCATCGGGTTCCAATCCAACTTTCAAGCATACCTAAGAAGCAAATAACTCAAGCATTTGGTCCCCAATATCTCATGGGTCCATTTGGGTTAAACATACCATTTATTTGATTCATGTATGGAAATGATGGGTAAGAGTTCCATGGCATGTAATCTGAGTTTGATATGGTCTAGGAAAGTTTTGATTCCAACCATTGTGTTGGTAGTTGGGTTGTACGCTGTGGTTGCTCTTAGGAAAGGGGCGTTTGGCAAAAGGAGTTTTATATCGTTGTTGAGTAGTTTTTATCTAAATTCATTTTGACAAGTCCTACTCCCCGGTAATGTACCGGTTTTAGTTTAATACTATTATTGGTTTTCTTTGTTATTTTAACAAATTGATGCAGTCCGTATTAAGTAACATTCGTTCGCTCGCTTGAAGTACCCACGGCACCATTTTGCACATGACGGACCGGAACCCTTATTTTGGTTCCGTCCTCGTCCGCGGCTGCATCTTCGCAGCAATTTTGATGAATGTTCGCCCTTTTTGGCGCTTTGTTTTGACTCTTCGGAATTAATACTTCATTAAAACCTAGCCCATTCATGTCTCGTGGTGTTTTATGAATTTTAACTATTTCATCGGCAAGAGCGATGTTTTTGTTAAACCTTTTAAATTTAGAATTGTTTTCGATTAAAACATCTTGTGTGAGTTTTAGTTTTTCTATTTCAAGTTTAAGCTCTTGACATGATTTACAATCATCGTCATTTGCTTTTCCTTTTCTAGTCGTTTTGCTTTTTCTTTTAACTCATAAACTTCATTTTCCAAAAATTCCTTTTGGTTTTTAAAAATTTATTTTTAGTTATGATTTTTAGACTTAGCTCACACAATTGATTATATTGTTTTTGCAAAGTGTCATCATCAATAGAAGAATAAGAAGAGTCGGAAAGTACCTCATTTGACTCATGTGCCATTAGGACGATCTCTTCCTTGCTTGATTCTTCATCGTCTTCACTATCACTCCAAGCACCACTTACAAAAGCTCGTTGAGTTTTGCTTTTAGGTGGCTTGGGACATTCTCTTATGAGATGACTTGCATCACCACATCTAAAACATTTTCTTTCACCTTTACCCTTCTTGTCATCCCGATCTTTTGGGAATGGCTTCTTTTCTTCTCGAGGTTGTCTTACGAACTTTCCTCTTCTTCTAAAGAACTTCTTAAAATCTCTAACGGCCATGGCATATTCCTCATCTTCACTCTGGGAGCAAGATTAGTCTTCATCACTTGATTCCGCTTTTGCTTTTAGAGCAACGGATTTGATCTTCTCCTTTTTCCTTTGATGATCTCTGAATCTTTCTCCATCACCATTTCGTGTACTTTGAGGTTACCGATCAACTCGTCTAGTGACATTATTGAGAGATCTTTTGATTCCTCAATGGCGGTCACTTTAGCTCTCCATTTGGGATGGAGTGCTCTAAGAAATTTCGTGACAAAGTTCTTACTACGAAAAGATTCATCAAGTGCTTTAAGTGATGTAATAATAGTGTTAAAGCGAGCAAAGCCACAATCAATGGTTTCATCTTAAGGAATAACAAATTGTTCATATTGTTGAACAAGAAGATCAATTTTGTTATCCTTGACTTGTGAATTACCTTGATGTGTAACAATTAAAGATTCCCAAATATCTTTGGCGGTTTCACACATAAAAATTCTTTCATATTCTTTTCTAGGTAAAGCATTATAAAGCATCATTTTAGCTTCATTATTTTTAGCAACTAGTTTCTTTTGTTCATCAACGGAAATATCCTTTGTTGTAGAACTAAAATCCCTTTAACAATAATAAACCAAAGATCTATATCTTTTGATTTTACATATGTTTCAAAACGGTTTTCCAATAGATAAATCCATTGGTTTCAAAGAGTGGTGGTCTTTGCATAGATTGCCCTTCTTTAAAGTTTTCGAATCCATGGATCGTTTCAAGTTTATAAAATACAATATATTTTAGAAATTCTTGAGCAACGAGGCTCGATACCAATTGTAGAAAACTAGAAGGGGGTTGAATAGTTTACCAATTAAAACTTTGTTTTGAAACTTATTGAAAGATCAATTGATATTGATCTTAGATATGTTAATGAAATATGCAAGCAATATGTAAGGAGTAAATAAGGAAAGAAATGATCAAACCACAACAAGTTGTTTATAGTGGTTCGGTCTACAAGGACTCTTTTTCCTTGCCCTACTCCACTCCTCGAGTCTCACACTCGAGAGTTTAACTTCACTAGTCAACAAGCTCCTTTCAAGGCGGAGAAAACCTTTACACTTAAACACACTATTTCGACACTAAGCTAGATGAAGAGTTCTTTCCAAGGGTACAACCACTCCCACACACAATGTATTTTGAGGACTAAAATACTAACCACTCACACTCACAAGATTATGATGGTTTAATACAACAATGAAGTATGAATCAACACAAGATCATACAACACTAAACAAACAAGACTTCCAACTTCTCGTTGAAGCTTGAATGTGACTTGATCTTCTTTGCTACAAAAGAGATCACTAATATGATATGAAACCGAGTTAGAAAGGTTAGAGAGAAGATATGTATGAGAGTATGTTAGAAAGGGATGAAAACTACTTGGCTTGGCATTGCTATTTATAGCCAAAATGGGACAGAGGCGTCCACGGACCACGGAACCCTTAAAGGGTTCCTAGTGTACCAATTTGGTACCAGCCGGTCCGGCAGCAAGATATCAAATCTTACCTAAAGTCAACTCTATCTAAGTGAGATTGTGCAAGATATGAAGAGTACAAATCCACACAAAATATCTAATGAAATCTTCCAATGATTTCCATGATGCATCACATGATGTCATATGTTGTATTTCTATTTTTAGAAATATGCAAGTACTTAAGTAGTGTTTGGTTTTAAGAACCTAACACATTCTAAAATCTACTATCATACATAATGATTAGAGTTATATCAAGATGTTATTAATCATAAATGTAAATGCTTGAATGATGAATATATTGTTTGAAAAAGCTTGTTTTAATATCTATTAAACTTGACAAGCTTTAAGCTTTTATACAAATTAAATTTACTTTTGTCGTTAACAAAACTTAGGTAAAGATCAAAAATATAAATAACGTTTAATGACGATATTTGTATTAACATGTTACTTTGGGATCTTAGAAATCTTGGATTGACTGGTACAGATTCTTTCATTTTGTCTATTAATTTGTTAGCATGGTATCAATACTTTATATCTCAAGTAGAAAGACATTACTTGTATAATGAAATGTAGTTCTCATGTTTCTGTTATTGTATTTTTGTGGAAAAAACTTTGAGAAAGTATGTGAGATGTGTCACATCATACTTGTCAACAAATTGCCATATTTGATGATAATGGTACTTTGATCCCGGAGGTGTGAGGATTGCAGTAAGTGCAATATTATTCTCGTCATCGATTCTACTAAAACAAGAAAGGTATGCTTGTGTATGTTACCATGTAATCGTTGCACTTAAAACTACTAACCGAGGTTGATTTTTTGTCTTGAAGGTGTAGATGTTGCCTACAAAAAAACCTTAAATACATCAAGATAATTTAGATCGAGGGTAATCAACGGTATTTGTTGCTTTTGTGCAATCTTTGAAATGAAAATTTGGCATTCCTTATTATGTAGAGAACTTAGGCATTTTGTGAATTATTTACGGTTCTATGAAATGCATTTCCTACAAATTGTAAGATTATTTGAATTTGTCTAACATATGGGACCGTATGCTAATTTTACGATATTAAAACTTCTAGCCTCTGAATCTCCCGTATAATTTATGAAGTTATTGTGTTTTGCATCTTTTATCTTTCTTATACGAGCAATTTTGTTTGCGGATCACAATTAGTAGTAAACATTCGTTATCTCTTTTATGTTTATTGCAAATTCAAGGTTTTTTGTATTTTTAAAACCCAATCATAGACAACTATATTGCTCATTTTATAAAACAACCTAGCCATTCAATGACTATACCAAGCGACTGAGTCATTGTGTCGATTGGTTTTTAAATGTTAGTTTATTAAAATAAACTGTATTTACCCGGTAATGAGCACCTCCGAAAAGTAACTTCATGGTGTTCTTGGTCGATTGACCGGCCGGTAATGAGCAACTCCAAAAAGTAACTTCATTTTATTACATCTGGTTAGTGTTTGGTTAGAGGTGAGCACTCCAAGCA